>CM022480.1:2628335-2878717 GCA_011952105.1 Coreoperca whiteheadi
TGGCCGCCGTGTTTGTTCCCCTATGGGGGAACCATGTTAAATGATTGTTCTTTACACACGTTTGGTTGTTTAAAAGAGAAGGGGGGGGGGGGGGGAGTGGGGGGGGTTGATATAAAAGGGGCGGGGCATTAATCAATCAAACTCGGATCAAAAAGTGACAGGTGGTGTTCCATTATATCTCTCTCAGGATCTATACTTCAACTCCCACATGAAGCAAACTACAAGGACTGCCTTTTTTTCACCCACGTAACATTGCAAAATCAGGCACTTCCTGTCTTGAAATGATGCAGAAAAATTAATCCATGCATTTCTTACTTCCAGGCTGGATTACTGCTATTCCATATTATCAGGAAGCCCGAAAAAGTCCCTTAAGATTCTCCAGTTGATTCAGAACACTGCAGCACGTGTACTGACAGGAACTAGGAAAAGAGATCATATTTCTCCAATATTATCTTCTCTGCACTGGCTCCCTGTGAAATCCAGAATAGAATTTTAAATATTTCTCCTCACCTACAAAGCTCTTAATGGTCAGGCACTGTCGTCTCTTACAGAGCTCATAGTACCTTATTACCCCACTAGAACACTGCGCTCTCAGAATGCAGGGTTACTTGTGGTTCCTAGAGTCTCCAAAAGTAGAATGGGAGCCAGAGCCTTTAGCTATCAAGCTCCTCTCCTGTG
This sequence comes from Coreoperca whiteheadi, assembly GCA_011952105.1. Taxonomy (NCBI): domain Eukaryota; kingdom Metazoa; phylum Chordata; class Actinopteri; order Centrarchiformes; family Sinipercidae; genus Coreoperca; species Coreoperca whiteheadi. The sequence continues at coordinate 2,629,014 of CM022480.1, forward strand.
GAATCAGATCCCAGTTCGGGTTCGGGAGGCAGACACCATTTCCACATTTAAGAGTAGGCTAAAGACTTTTCTCTTTGATAAAGCTTATAGTTAGGGCTGGCTCAGGTGAACCTGAACCATCCCTTAGTTACGCTGCTATAGGCCTAGACTGTCGGGGGACTTCACATGATGCACCTCTCTCTCTTCCCCTCTGTCCTCCTCGCCATCCGTATGCATTCTCATCCCATAAATGCATGTTACTAACTTGACTTCTTCCCTCTCCCGGAGTTTTGTGCTTTGTCGTCCGTCTCTTCTTTCTTACTGTCATTTTCAGCAGGTATTTCAGTGTCCGGAGATGTTTCTGGATCGGTGACTATGGCGATCTGCTGGGGCAGTGCTGATGTGTCTCTGGTGCAGGGGACGAGTGGCTCGGGTCCTGCTCGTTGGGCTCCACCTGGAGCTGCTCGGTTGTCCATCTGGACCCATCATCTTCCCTTATGTTTTACATCCCACACTTTTCAACATAATTACATATATATACAACAATTTTGCCATTGCCATCATAACTGTATATGTTATAATTTTTATGCTATTAATCTATTCTTTACTTCCTGGGAGAGGGATCCCTCCTCTGTTGCGCTTCCTGAGGTTTCTATCATTTTTTCCCCTGTTAAAAGGGTTTTTTTGGGTAGTTTTTCCTTAATCGAATCGAGGGTGTAAGGACAGAGGGTGTCGTATGTTACAGATTGTGAAGCCCTTTGAAGCAAATGTGATTAGTGATATTGGGCTATATAAATTAAATTTGAATTGAATTGAATTGTATTTTTATGATGTAAAACTTTTAATAAATATATTAAACACTAAAAAGCTGTAGGGCATATCGTTGAACTGACCACACCAGCATCCTAAGGAATTGGTGATCGTGAATGTATAGATTTGTGTGGTTAAAGTAAAACAATTTGAGCATTACTGGGATTTTAAAAACTAGTAATTTCTGCTTTCCTCCAGACGTTCCTTTTCGCTTCGGGGTACCGCAGCTCTCACATTGCAGGTTCGGGGTGCGGTCAGGCATGTACATGCCGATCCACGGAGATTTCCCGCCGCTGCAGCGCTTCGGGTAACCGAGGCCACCACTCCAGGTCCCCCAGGCAGCAGCCGCGAGCGGTTGGTTCACCTGAGGGACTCTTCTGCCCGCTTGAGAAGCTTGACCCGGCGTGTTGCACTGAGTTTGCTCACTGCCCGACAAGGTTACAAGCTTCGGTTCCGGTCCACACCCCCATGATTCCGAGGAATCTTGGAAATAGGGGTCGACCAAATACAAGCATAGGTGATGGAGCGAGAAATACATTCTCTCTTGTACAATGGGGCCATAAAACAAATCCCCACCTGAGGGATGCATACCGGGTTCTACAGCCGGTACTTCATAGTCCCGAGAGAGACAGTGGTTTACGTCCCGTTTCAGATCTTCGTCACCTGAACCGTTCTCTGAGGAGACTTAGGTTCCGGATGCTGACGATCCCTATGATTGTGAGTCTGATTCAGTCCGAGGACTGGTTTGTCACAATCGATCTAAAGGACGCGTACTTCCATGTCCCTATCATTCAGGGACACCGTCCTCCAGAGCTTGGTGGTCGGGAACCCCCCTCTCCGATATATGCGATGCTGCGAGATGGTCCTCGCCTCACACCTTTGTGAGATTTACAGCCTAGACCGCTTAAATAATCCAGGATCTGTGGCTCTCTTGTGTGCCCTGCTGGCTTCACACTCTGACAGACATCCCTTCAGCATGGCGGAGTTGGTACTGGGTTCCCCATAGCGTCAGCAGACGCAGCGTTGAAGTTCCCTTGAAAGGGAACGTACCAGGTTACGTATGTAACCATGGTTCTCTGATAGGGAAATAGACGCTGTGTCTTGCTGCCATACTTCCGGCATTCCTGTGAGCGGCTTGCTTCAGTTGATCAGAAGGCTGACGACAACAGTGAAGCCGGCTCCCCTTATACTTCCGGTTCCGCCGGCATACGTCACGTGTTGACGTTAAACCCAATCAAGATTGGTCTAAGTTGTACAGAGATTCAGAGGCAGTCACGCTGAAGGCGTTCCCCATAGCGTCAGCTGACGCAGCGTCTCGTTCCCTATCAGGGAACCATGGTTACATATGTAACCTGGTACGTTTTGCCCTCTTATCACTTGGGAGCCCTGATAACTAATTTAATAATAATAATGTGAGCTTCCAGCCCTCACATTAATAAAGAACATAGTACAGCAATCACACACTAAGATTTTAGTGAAGAATATAGCGTGATTGCTTGCAGCATCATTTCAGAGTGGTGTCACTGGACCTTGTGTTGCTCTATGTGCTGTGTGTTTCTGTACAGAGAAGTATCCCACCTCACAGTGTGCACTTACACCAGAAATGTTCTTTGTATTCCTCTACTGCTTCACACAAAGTAAATGTCTGGCGGCTATGTTTTATTGGTCATAGGTGGAGGGTTAGGTGGGCTTCTGTGCAACATCTCTGATGGATTTATATTGTTGCACTCATAAACTTGCCACTGTTATTCAAGTCCTGCCACATTTCTCATAACATAATTTAAAATAAAGACCACAGTTAGAGATAATGCTTTGAAAATCAGTGTCAGAACCTAGGCAGAAAAAAAGTTCTCCAGTAGATGGCAGATTGTGTTCAGAGAAACATGGTTTTCTTCCTTGGTTGTTGTAGGCTGCAATTCACTACATGAACACCACAAGTTATTATATTGTCCTGTATATTATCATGCAGTGGTTCCTATGGGGGTTGAGATTATTCTGAAACCCAGTGATAACTAGTGAGGCAATTCAAGTTCCATTTTTGCATCAAAAAACTAAATTAACCTAATATGAATTAACTAAAATAAACCGTACAATTATTGTTCTTGATATTATTATTAAAATTCTTAGTTGTCATGTGAATAATGATATTTCATCACATGTGAAATGTGTTTAATACCTGATAGATTTGCATGTGCTCTTTGTACCATAAGGGGAAAACAAAATCTGTTCAAAAAATCTAAACAATTATAGGGGATGGACTCCAGTGTATTCTGTAGACTATCCTAAATGAGCTCATAGTTAAAGGAAGTTTAGTTTTTGGCTTCATAATTGATTTTGCCATTATAATTGTATATACCTTGATCTTCTGTCGTGAATCTACTGTATTCTGTACATACGGAATCTATTGCATGTCTATCCATCCTGGGAAAAGAATCCCTCCTCTGTTGCTTTTCCTAAGGTGTCTATCATTTCTTTCCTTGTTAAAAGGGTTTTTTTGGGTAGTTTTTCCTTAGTCAAATCGAGAGTCTAAGGCTACAGGGTGTCTGTCGTATGTTATACAGATTGTAAAGCCCTTTGAGGCAAAAATTTGATTTGTCAGTTCTAACATTACATTTGATTATTTGACAACTCAAACACTTTTTTAATTCACATCTTACCTGTATCTTGAAATCAAAGGTTAATGGGGCTTTTAGGTATGCAATCAACATTCAGTATCAATCCTTATATGGATAAGATAAGATACAAATAGCTACATTTTCACAAACTCCCTCTGTGGCTGGGTTAACAGTTGAGCAGCCTCCCATCACTGATTGGCAAGACATCAGGGTTAGGTTTTCCAAAATTATGATTGGACAATAAAATATTATCTCTCAGTAGACTACTGAATATCAAACATGCAGCAAGTTAACAAGCTCTGTTGCACAGAAGCACACAGTGAATTGATGTCAGTGTCAGTGGCTTTCATATGCCTTTTAATGGAGTATTTTCCTTTAGAAACAAACATCAGGAAAAAAAGGTCGACATTTTTTATTGTTAAAAAATAAATACTCTATATCAAACTCTTTTTGGATTAATTTCAAGGAGCATGTGCTTACTGCTCCACGTACCAATGGGCGACAGAAACACTACCACATACGACTTTTACCAGCAGTAAAGTTCCTTGTTCTGTAGTGGTGTTTTGCGTTGTGTTGTTTTGTATGTGGGCTGACTGTGTGACGCTCCAGTAGGAGTCGGACTCTGCGCTGCAATAAAGAGGCAGGGAACTGAGAGCGCAGAAAAGTGGAGCGGAGAGGCTTCCCAGCACCACAGCTTCACCACCACACCGCCTTGCATGGTCCTCTCTGAGCTTGCACTGGAGGAAAGCTGCAGCAGCGGAGGAACATACTGCCGCTCCGGCCGTCTAATTAACTCAACCACCCAGATAAACAAGGCAGTTGAGCGGGTTTCCACACCCTGATTCTCCACCACTCCGCTGTTGAAGGAGAATTAAAAAAGTATATTTTACTGGTAAGTTTTCACTTTGTTTTTATATTCTAAAAATGAAACGGAATGAATCGCAACTTCCAATCAGTGAAAGGAAACAAAGCTTTATATCAAATTTTATTTTGATTTTATTGAGTTTAAAATAATATAGGCTACCGCAAATTCAATCGGCCTACCAGTGTTTTATTGATCAAATACTTATTTTAACCAATAAAAAAACTACAGGAGTTGGAGGTTTTAGATTGCAGGAAGGATTGGGCAACAGGTAGCCTGTGCCATTCAATTATTTAGTTATTATTTGGTTACTTTGAATTACTGTCAATTTCAGCACTGCTTTTATGTTAAATGATATTTAGTGATAACAAAATGGATTTGTTAAATTAAACGGTGTATGAGAAAAGGGACAATTGTCATATGTGCGCTTAAAAACCTAATTTTTTACTTAAAAGAGCAGAATAGTTTCCTCAGCAGATGCGCGAATGTGGGACCTCGTGGAACATAGTTTTAGTTCTTTCCATTCTCTTCACACAAGGAAGACCACAAATACATTTTGTTGATTATCAGCACATGGCACATTAACTAAAAATGTCTTTATAAGATAAGACTGGCAAAACTGTAAACTGTTTTAATTCTGATAAATAATTCTTATTCCATTTGGCTCGTTCGGTTCCCTCATTAATCTTCGTCTACAATTGATCGTTAACCTGCTTTGATGAGTCTCAGCTCAATGCAGTGTTAAACAAAGATGTATAAAGGTTGCCCAGCAGTCTAAATAAACACAGACATCCGTGAACATCAAGAAAGAGTAGGTCATCTCCGCTCTAAAAGCACTTCATTCTCTGCTTGGCTTACTAACAGTCTCTCCCCCTGTTTCACTAATTAATGATGTTACTCTGCCTAATGAACCCTCTTCATCTCTAGTGCCATTTTAAACGTTAGCTATTTAATAGGTACAAGTGTGGAAGAAGTATCCAGATCTTTCACTAAATTAAAATTAGCCACACTATGGTGTACTCCATTAGAGTAGAAGTCCTGCACCCACTTTACTCAAACTTAAAGTATTAGTTAATGATAATTGAAGTATTAGTTAATGATACTCCTTAAGCATTATCCCCGTATAACTATTTTATATATCACTGGGTGGTATAATCCATAAAAATGTATCATATTATGTAGGTTCAAAGATAACTTTTTAAGATACAGCTGTCGGATAAATTAAGTGCAGTAAAAAGTACAATATTTCCCTTTAAAATGTAGTGGAGTAGAAATAAAGTAACATGCAATGCAAATAGTCAAGTTCCTTTAAATTGTAGTTATGTAAGTTTCTTTAGTAAATACTAAGTACTAAAGTACTAAAGCATTCCACCAATGATGGTTAGATATGACCTACAAATTATTTAATGGAAATCCCAACTGCTGTGGTTCATTTAACAGCACAGTTTAACTTTCAAAATTTGTTTTAGATTAGAATACAAATGTCACTTTACTCATGTTAAAGGTTAGATCTATAAATGCAATAAGAATTTCAAGTATGTTTCCAGGAAAAATAAACTTTTTGATTAACAGTTCTAGAGATGAGCATCTGTATCTTGAAACATGAACTGACAACACAGTCCGATGCTCAAGAAAAATAATAAACTTTAGGAAAAATAAACAAGTTGATTTTTATTGGAAAGAGGTCGAAATAGTCTCAATACACTGTTAGATTTCTTGTTGTTGAAGAAAATCATACTTTAAAGACAAAAATGAAGATTTGTTTTATCTTAAACCTATCTTAATGTAAACTACAAATGCAATCACTGTCCATGCATTTGTTCATATGTCTTACCTGCACATACTTGTAAACAGAGAAAACACCTGTGGCAACTATTACAGTTTAACTTTGAGTCAATACAGCATTCGGATGAAGGCTGGATTAAAGACAGGGTATAATGAGGAACTCTGGGGGGTGGGGGTCCTAAATGACTGCTTCGAATTTACTACCCTACAGCTGGCAGGGACTGTAGGTAATTAAATATTTCAGGGATTGAGCAAAGTGTAAGCAAAATCAGCAGAAATCTATGTAAAAGTCAAATGTAAAAGACACAACTGAGAACTGATGTTGCTGCAAAACTGAAAATATCACAAATGGCTGTAACAACATCTTATCTTACATGCATTTTACTCAATTCCTGTATGTAAGGTTCTGAGACTTTTTTAAGACTTTAAACATTTACTGTGTCATGTGATGGTTATAATTTGTAGATTAAGATTTCCTTTTCAACATATGCTTTTAAATCCATGGTCACAGTTTAAACAACTGGTTCCCAACTTGGGGGTGAAGACCAGGTTGGATTTAGTTTTACTACTTGAGCATATATTTTACAATCTTAAACGTTAAAATTTGGAGTGGTGGAAACATTTTCCCATAGTGGTTTTTTATACCATTTTGCTACAGCCTTTATATATTTGATAGTTTTTGGCATAAAAGTGGTAGAAAGTTAGTCACAACTTTCTGGAAGCAGCTTACAAAATACCTACCCTCTGTACGTTTTTAATTGTAAAAAGTAAACACCAGGTTGCTAAACCTCCCTAAATTCACAAATTTATAAAATCTGAGGAAATGACCTGTGTCCTCGATGTTTACAGGTTGTGTTTTTCATAGTTTGGACTGATTTGGACCTGCTCAGTTCAATAGAAGAAGAAAGGTTCCCATCTATTAGTAATTTCTGGGTCTGGAGTGTGTACTATACCCTGCCTGATCAATTTTACATGGAGGTGACAATCAGCATGTCAGTCTTTACAACAAAACCCTCTGAGGTGCTGAATCTTGACCAAAGCAGAGGACCACATGGCTGTTTGGATCTGGAGGCCCCTGGTATGCAGACATCAGAGGGTTAAAGGTGAGGCGAGGCTTAGCAGCACTGCACTTATCTCCTCTAATGACCTCCAAAGTAAAAGTCAATTACTTCTGCGTTATGATCAGAAAGGAACAGACCACATGGGGCTGTTCGAGCTCCACTGCTCCTCATTACAACCACTTCACTAGAGTTTACTGGATGAGCAGACCCACCTCAGGCTCGAGGTTAAGGCATTTTAAAATTACTTATTTACTCTGTCACAATCTCTATAGCCTGGTAAAAGCCGGAAAATGTAAACTTTATTCTCTCTGCCTGCATGGTCATGTTCAAATTTGTTCACTTACACTGCAGGACAAGGGAAAAACAACCTATTGCAAAGAATTACCTCAAAGCGGAAAAAAAATTCACCTGGCCAAGTAGAATACAGTTTTTTGTATTAATATAAATGTTTGTTAAAGCAGCATTTTCCTCTCTTCTACAGGTGGTGATGAAATGAATAATATATTTTGTGTCTCATAAATGAATTTAGAATGCCATGCATTATTCTTAAACTTAAAACAACTCTGTTTTTCTTAGTTCCTGAATAAAGTGGGAGACACCAGGTTCTCCCCCAGCAAAGGTAGTTCAAATAGATTTCCTTGCAGCAGTGACTTCTCAAGTTGACCTCAAGAGACCTTTGCGGCAATTTGTGATTTGTGATATTGGGCTATATAAATGAAATTGAATTAAAACATGAAAATTGACCATTGCCTGCTCATGATAATCCACTGACTCAAACATCGCATTCCACTATTTCTTCTCTAATTAGTTGATCTATTTCTAAAATTATTAGTAAGAGTTTAGTGATCATGAAATATTAATAATGGTAAATATTATTCCTATTTTGTATTATTAATATTATTACTATAATTATTGTTTGTTGCTTCTCAGAAAAAAACCCCTCATTTTTATCTATATGAAAACTGATGACTGCACCATTCCATCAAATGGAAATATTCTACAGGTTTTGTGCATCACTTTAGATATATGTTCCCTAAATTCAGACCGAAATCTAAAATCAAGCAGGGATATGGGAGTTTGTATTGATCAATCCACTGTTGAATCCACCAGAGGTTAATTTTTAACACATGCTCAGTAAAATGGTGTTTTACTTATCACAGCACATAAAGCCCATATCATAAATTATGGATCTGGTAACAAGTAAGTTGAAAAACAAAAGAAAAACATATGTGTTTATTCAGGTTATGATTACAGATTTGTTATTTTCCTCACTGTAAATGGTGGTGGAAGAAAATACGTCCTGTCCTACAGTAGAAACTGCAGCATTGAAAGAAAAATGACTCACTTAACAGGAAAAGCATTCAAGATTTTAAATAAATGTTCATACATTTACACTGGAAAATATAATTTAAAAAAATGGAACCTTTCGCAGTGTTATTGTGTTATTGATACACGCATGTAAGCAGTCATTTTTAGATTTAATCTTCTATGACTTTATCATATGTTCTGCGTGTAGTATTAATCTTATATAATTTTATATATTATTATATATTATTTTCATAACTTTTTAGTCTTCAACTGAAAAATAACTACATTAGTAACGAGTGGTGGAAGAACTAAAAGCAGTAATACCACAATAACAAGTAAAACTATTTAAAATGTTACTAAAGTATCAGATATTAAAAAACTAATTGTGAAAAAGTGTTTACAGTACAGTATATTATCAAATATGATATTATTGGATTATTATTACAGATGCATTAATAAGTAAGCAGCATTTTGATGTTGGTGGAGATGGTGATGAGTTATACTGTACATTGTTATTAGATTAAACTACCCAACATTGTACAGTATGTAAAGCAGTTAAATATTACCCTCATATTTTGGTGCATTAAAGGTTTTGGGTGATATTTTTATTTGAAAAGCAGCTGTCATGTAAATTCACAGGAGTAGAAGAACCCTCTAAATTTTATTGGCGTAAAAGTATAAAGTAATATAAAATGGAAATACTTAAGTAAAGTACAAGTAACCCAAAACTGTTCATAAGCAAAGTACTTGAGCCACCTGTTTTGGTAACTACAGGTTGATGATGATGCTCTGAAATAAAAAAAGAATATATTTTCCTCTGAAATTCAACTCAAACCTCAAAATTTTACTGAAATGCAGCACCTGAGTAAAAGTACTTTTCGAGTGTGCAGCAGTTGTGGCTCAGTAAACAGGTCTGTATGAGATGAGGCGAGTGGCCTGTGGGCTGAGTTAACTCTGAGAACAGGAACTTGGAGCTGCTATGGCTGTGCCTGTCCATTAGCGTCTGCCTCAGACAAAGATACATTATTGTCTATTGTTATTCCTGCTTATCAAACCTGATTTAACAGCTCACAGGTATTTCTCTGGCTCAATGCTGCCATTCTGTTTGTCTGCCCTCAAGAGCCCCGGGCATGTTTCTGGAAACAGGAAACACCCACCCACACACACACACTCAGTCTGATGTGCGTGTATGTGTCCGTGTTAATGTTGCCAGTTGTTTTGTGTTCACTTTTGCAGACACACTAGTGTCTTAGTACACTTGTGAGGACCATCAGCTATGGTTTGATCCCTAATCCCTATCTTTACTGTATGACTATTAAAACTAGTTTTAAAAGGACCATACCAAAAGGGTTTTTTCAGTAGTAGAGGGGTTTTTAAGAATTTTTATTTTATCTTTTCATAAAAAAAAAATACTACACTGCTGAATGTTTGGGTTAAAGTCTAATTATAAGAATACATTTTGCAGGTCAGGGTAGGAGGTGGATTGGTGAGAAATGCTTCTCTTTCATGGAGGAAATTGGAATTTGCATCGCGGTACAGACCTTTAATTAATGTCGGCTTTTTAACCATAACCATGCTCTTTCCATAATGACCATACTCTAGTTATCATGTGCAAATATTGCAGAAAGTGAGAATATGAAAAGCTTTGGCATTGGACTTAATAAATTTACAAAATGCAAAGTGAGCGAACACACTGTCCAGGGTGTACCCCGCCTAAGGCCGAAAGTCACTGATGTAGGCTTCAGTCACCCGTGACCCCTAACGGGAACAAGCAGAAGAAAATGACTGACTGACTGACAAAGTGAGCGAACAAAAGGAAAATCAAATCTAAATCAAATCAATATTTGGTGCTACTACCATTTGCCTTCAAAATAGCATCAATTCTTATTGGTACACTTGCACAAAGACAGGGGTTTTGTAGGATTATAGTCAGGTGTATGATCAACCAATTATACCAAACAGATCCTAATGATCATCAATTTCACATGTAGGTTGAAATACAGTAATTAACTGAAACAGAAACAGCTTTGTAGAAGGCTTAAAACTGTGTGAGGAACAGCCAAACTCTGCTACCAAGGTGAGATTGTGGAAGACAGTTTCATGTCACAGGTCATACACCATGGCAAGACTGAACACAGCAAGGTCTCTCCCAGACAAATATTTCAAAGCAGACTGGGGTGTCAAGAAGTGCTGTTCAAGGTCCTATGAAGAAGCAGCAAGAAACATTGAGGATCGTAGACACAGAGGTTGGACAAGGAAAATTAGTGTAGAAGATGAAAAACACATCAAGCTTATTTATCTTCGATATTGTAAGTTGTCCAGAATGGGCAGAAACCATTGCATAAGTGCATCAGAAACTAGTCTGTTAAAGCCTAGCACAGTAAACAAAGGTAAGGATAGGGAGTTTTTTTAAATTATTTTATGAGAAAAGATAGAAAGGAAGTAGAAGTTAGAGATTGTCAGTTAGGTGTTGACCGAACAGATGCGTTTTCAGGTGCTTTTTAAAGGTGGCTACAGAATCTGCTGATCTTTTAGGAGCAGGCAGATCATTCCACCAATGTGGAACGGATCCAGAGAAGGTGTGCAAGAGTGATTTTTTTTTCATTTTTGGCATGGTACCACCAGACACCAGACCTCCTACATGGAAACTAGGCTCAACTATGCATGAAAACATAGGAACTGGGGTGCAGAAAAATGGCAGAAGGTGCTCTTGACTGATGAGTCAAAAATTTTAATATTTAATGAGTGTCAGGCAACAGTGAAGCATGGTGGAGGTTCCCTGCAAGTTAGGGGCTGCATTTCTGCAAGTGAAATTGGAGATCCTGTCAGGATTAATGGTGTCCTCAATGCTGAGAAATAAGGGCAGATACTTATCCATCATGCAATATCATGAGGGAGGCGTATGATTGGCCCCAAATTTTTTCCACAGCAGGACAACGACCCCAAACATACAGCCATGTCATTAAGAACTATCTTCAGCGTAAAGAATAACAAGGAGTCCTGGAAGTGATGGTATGGCCCGCACAGAGCCCTGATCTCAACATCATCAAGTCTGTCTGGGATTACATGAAGAAGATCTGTGGTTAGTTATCCAAGATGTACGGTAATGACTACCGCACTGACTCCAATCATGATGAAGTGCTTTGAGAGGTTAGTCATGCACAACATAAAAACCAGCCTCCCCAACACACTCAATCCGCTCCAGTTTGCATACTGCCCAAACTGCTCTACAGATAATGCAGTTTCCTCCACCCACCCACTTAGAACAGAAGGACACTTATGTAAGAATGCTGTTCATCGACTTCAGCTCAGCATTCAACACAATAATCCCTCAACAGCTTATCAATAAATTAAAATTTCTGGTCCTCAACTCACCCCTCTGTAATTGGATATTGGACTTCTTAACTGGAAGACCTCAGTCAGTCTGTGTCGGCCACAACACCTCGAGCACTACCACAATGAGCACAGGTGCCCCACAAGCCTGTGTGCTAAGCCGACTGCTCTGCACGCTGCTGACTCATGACTGCACTGCCAAGTTCAGCTCCAACCACATCATAAAGTTCGCTGATGACACAACGGTGGAACACACTACAGAAAGGAAGTAGCTCAGCTGGCAGTATGGTGTGGCAATAACAACCTGTCCCTCAATGTGGGAAAGACAAAAGAGGTTGTGATGGACTTCAGGAGAAACTCTGTTGATCACCCCCCACTGACCATCAACAGCTCGACTGTGGAGAGAGTCAGTAGCACTAAGTTCCTGGGGGTGCACATCACACAGGATCTCACCTGGACCACCAACATCACGTCACTCTCCAAGAAGGCACAACAGCGCCTACACTTTCTCCGCCGGGTGAAAAGAGCAAGACTCCCTAGACCAATACTTACCACATTCTATAGGGGAACCATTGAGAGCCTGCTGACCAGCTGCATCACTTTTTGGTATGGAAACTGTAGCGCAGCAGACCGCAAGACCCTCCAACGGACAGTGAACACTGCTGCAAGGATCATCTGTGCCCCTTTCCCTTCTATCCAGGACATTTTCCACACACGATGCCTCAGCAAAGCCACCCGCATCGTAAAGGACCCCACCCATCCCTCTAACAGTCTCTTCCAGCTCCTGCCATCAGGAAGACAGTACTGGAGTATCAAAGCTCGCTCCGCCAGAATGCTCAACAGCTTTGTCCCCCAGGCTGTGAGAGCGCTGAACTCACAGCCCCATACACCTCTGAAAATACCATACAAAACCCCTTGAAAACATGGACTGTTTCAACTCCGCCCCCCAAACACTGCCCAACTCTACCACAATAAACAAAAATAAAAAACAGTATTGTACAGTATTGTATATATCAAACATGTCTATGGATTTCACATGATATTAAAAATAATCTACCTGTTGTATAAATTCAATCAAGATGCCATCCATGCCACAACATTAAAGCATTCTAAACAAATATACCATGAACCATCAGCCCTTAAAATACCTGCAATCTCTCAACCTTCCAATAGTGGTAAAAATTGTATTCATTTAAGTTATGATGTATTGTACAAGGAAGTGGTTTTCCTTTTATATTTATAATGTGAATTTCCTTGTGAACTAATCACAGCGATAATTTTTTCCAAAGTTGGGATAAAAACTACGGATGTCAATCTCATGTCTGTGTGTAAAGTACTGAAGTGGAGTCAGGACGTGTCACATCAGAAAGAGATGAAAGCTCTTTGGACAGAGCCAGGCTGTTTTCCAATAAACAGCTGTTTTTTTCAATAATACACCTACCAACACCTCTAAAGCCCAGTAATTAATAGTTTGTATATATTTTATTTAATGCCAAGCTAGACTAACCACCTTGACTCCAGCTCAATACCTAACTCACAGAGAATGATATCAATCTCCTAATCTCACTCTCATGAAGAAAGCAAATAAATGTGTTTTCCAAACAATTCCTTTAAACTGAACAAATCTGTATTGATCTTCATCTTATAAAGTTGAAGCACTAAGTCAAGTGAAGTGAATAGTAAATGTCTGGACTTGTACACAGTGAGGAGAGAAAATAAGGGGGACCATATGCCTACTGACCAACTTCCTGTAAACTGGGGTTATACAATCATTCAGTTGGAAGTGTTATTAAGCGAATTTCTGTCTGACCTGATTTGTCATAGTAATCTGGTTTCTTTTATAAATATAGTTGTAGTTACACTATGTGTATGTATTAGTGTGCATGTGTGTTTTGCAGTAGAAACTTGTGATCAAACCTCCTGGTCATCTTAGCCACTGTCTTCAATGCATTTATATGATCATGATAGTTAATTATACTTTATTAATGATTATTTCACTGTTAAACAATGAAATGATAATTCATAATGTTTATTAATTATTAGTAATGATAATGTAATCAGAATGTAATTAATTCCATTTAATTTTATTTATATAGTGCCAATTCATAACAGAAGTCATCTCGTTGTACTTTTCCTATAGAGCAGGTCTAGATTGTACTCTTTGTAATATTATTTACAGAGACCCAACAAATTCAAAATATCAGCTATGATACAATATATAATAAATAAATAAATCAATTCCTCCTAGAACCGCCACCTTACTGTGGTGGAGGGGTTTGCGTGCCTGAATGAACCTAGGAGCTATGTTGTCTGGGGTTATTGCCCCTGGTAGGGTCTCCCAAGGCAAACAGGTCCTGGGTGACAGGCCAGACAAAGAGCGGTTCGAATCCCCCTTCATGGCGAAAATAAAAACTAGGTCCGTGACGTCGCCCGGTACGGCGCAACCGGGGCCCCACCCTGGAGCCAGGCCCGGGGTTGGGGCTCGAACGCGAGTGCCTGGTGGCCGGGTCTTGCCCCATGGGGCCCGGCCAGGCTCAGCCCGAACTCGCGACGTGGGGCCGACCTCCCGTGGGCCCACCACCTGCAGGAGGAACCGTAGGGGGCCGGTGCTTTGTGGATTGGGTGGCAGTCGAAGGCGGGGGCCTCGGCAACCCAATCCCCGGACACGGAATCTGGCTCTAGGGACATGGAATGTCACCTCGCTGGGGGGGAAGGAGCCTGAGCTGGAGGCGGGAGGTTGAGAGATACCGACTAGAGATAGTCGGGCTCGCCTCCACGCACGGCTTGGGCTCTGGAACCCAACTCCTTGAGAGAGGCTGGACTCTCTACTACTCTGGAGTTGCTCGCGGTGAGAGGCGGCGGGCTGGTGTGGGCTTGCTTATAGCACCCCAGCTCAGCCTCCATGTGTTGGAATTCACCCCGGTGAACGAGAGGGTCGTTTCCCTTTGCCTTCGGGTTGGGGATAGGTCTCTCACTGTTATTTGTGCTTACGGGCCGAATGGCAGTGTAGAGTACCCGACCTTCTTGGCGTCTCTGGGAGGGGTGCTGGAAAGTGCTCCGATCAGGGACTCCGTGGTTTTACTGGGGGACTTCAATGCTCACGTGGGCAGCGACAGTGATACCTGGAGGGGCGTGATTGGGAGGAATGGCCCCCCCGACCTGAACCCGAGTGGTGTTCTGTTATTGGACTTCTGTGCTAGTCACGGTTTGTCCATAACGAACACCATGTTCAAGCATAAGGGTGTCCATCAGTGCACGTGGCACCAGGACGCCCTAGGTCGGAGGTCGATGATCGACTTTGTGGTTGTTTCATCTGACCTTCGGCCATATGTCTTGGAAACTCGGGTGAAGAGAGGGGCGGAGCTGTCAACTGATCACCACCTGGTGGTGAGTTGGATCCGATGGCGGGGGAGGAAGCTGGACAGACTTGGCAGACCCAAACGTACTGTGAGGGTCTGCTGGGAACGTTTGGCAGAGTCTCGAGTCAGAGAGATCTTCAACTCCCACCTCCGGCAGAGCTTCAACCTCATCCCGAGGGAGGCTGGAGACATGGAGTCCGAGTGGACCATGTTCTCCACCTCCATTGTCGACGCGGCCGCTCGGAGCTGTGGCCGCAGGGTCTCCGGTGCCTGTCGTGGCAACAATCCCCGAACCCGGTGGTGGACCCCGGAAGTAAGGGATGCCGTCAAGCTGAAGAAAGAGTCCTATCGAGCCTGGTTGGCTCGGGGGACTCCGGAGGTAGCTGATGGGTACCGGAGGGCCAAGCGGGCCTCGGCCCGGGTGGTTGCGGAGGCAAAAACTCGGGTCTGGGAGGAGTTCGGTGAGGCCATGGAGAAGGACTATCGGTCGGCCTCGAGGAGATTCTGGCAAACCATCCGGCATCTCAGGAGGGGGAAGCAGTGCCCTGCACACACTGTTTACAGTGGGGGTGGGAATCTGCTGACTTCGACTGGGGACATCCTTGGACGGTGGAAGGAGTACTTCGAGGATCTCCTCAACCCCACCGGCATGTCTTCCATTGCGGAAGCAGAGGCTGGGGTCTCGGTTGCGGGCCCGTCGATCTCCCGGGCTGAGGTCACTGAGGTAGTTGAGAAGCTCCTCGGTGGCAGGGCACCGGGGGTGGATGAGATCCGCCCAGAGTACCTCAAGTCTTTGGATGTTGTGGGGCTGTCTTGGTTGACGCGCCTCTGCAACGTCGCGTGGCGGCTGGGGACAGTGCCTCTGGACTGGCAGACTGGGGTGGTGGTCCCTCTGTTTAAAAAGGGGGACCAGAGGGTGTGTTCCAACTACAGGGGGATCACACTCCTCAGCCTCCCCGGAAAAGTCTATGCCAGGGTACTGGAGAGGAGAATTCGGCCGATAGTCGAACCTCGGATTCAGGAGGAACAATGCGGTTTTCGTCCCGGTCGTGGAACACTGGACCATCTCTACACCCTCTCCAGGTTGCTGGAGGGTTCATGGGAGTTTGCCCAACCAGTCCACATGTGCTTTGTGGATTTGGAGAAGGCATTCGACTGTGTCCCTCGCGGCGACCTGTGGGGGGTGCTCTGGGAGTACGGGGTCTGGGGCCCTCTGCTAAGGGCTGTCCGGTCCCTGTATGACCGGAGCAGGAGTTTGGTTCGCATTGCCGGCAGTAAGTCAGATTTGTTCCCGGTGCATGTTGGACTCCGGCAGGGCTGCCCTTTGTCACCGGTCCTGTTCATTGTTTATATGGACAGGATTTCTAGGCGCAGTCGGGGGCCGGAGGGAGTCCAGTTTGGGGACCACAGGATTTCATCTCTGCTTTTTGCGGATGATGTTGTCCTGTTGGCTTCATCAAATCAGGACCTTCAGCGTGCATTGGGACGGTTTGCAGCCGAGTGTGAAGCGGCGGGGATGAGAATCAGCACCTCCAAATCCGAGGCCATGGTTCTCAGTCGGAAAAGGGTGGCTTGTCCCCTTCAGGTTGGTGGAGAGCTCCTGGCCCAAGTGGAGGAGTTTAAGTATCTTGGGGTCTTGTTCACGAGTGAGGGAAGGACGGAGCGGGAGATTGACAGGCGGATCGGTGCATCCTCCGCAGTGATGCGGTCGATGTACCGGTCTGTCGTGGTGAAGAAGGAGCTGAGCTGCAAGGCAAAGCTCTCTATTTACCAGTCGATCTACGTTCCTACTCTCACCTATGGTCATGAGCTTTGGGTCATGACCGAAAGGACAAGATCCCGGATACAGGCGGCCGAAATGAGTTTCCTCCGCAGGGTGGCTGGGCGCTCCCTTAGAGATAGGGTGAGGAGCTCGGTCACTCGGGAGGAGCTCAGAGTAGAGCCGCTGCTCCTCCACATTGAGAGGAGTCAGCTGAGGTGGCTCGGGCATCTGTCCCGGATGCCTCCTGGACGCCTCCCTGGGGAGGTGTTCCGGGCATGTCCAACCGGGAGGAGGCCCCGGGGAAGACCTAGGTCACGCTGGAGGGACTATGTCTCTCGGCTGGCCTGGGAACGCCTCGGTATTCCCCCAGAAGAGCTGGAGGAAGTGTCGGGGGAGAGGGAAGTCTGGGCGTCTCTGCTTAGACTGCTGCCCCCGCGACCCGGCCCCGGATAAGCGGTAGAAAATGGATGGATGGATGGAAATCAATTATTTTATTACAAACTAATGATAAAATAACAAATTATGCATTACTAATAATTAGTAAACATTGATTATCATTTTATTGTTTGTTAAAGGTGAAATAACTATTAAAAAAGTTAAATTAACTATCAATTTACCATTCATTAGTTATAGTTATTATAAAGTGTTACCATGAGCATTACAAATAAATCAAAGTAACCAAAAATTTACCAATTTTGTCATCTGATAATGTTTTCTGTCTCTGGCAGAGGGCCTGTTGGATTTTGTGTAGCAGCCATGGGCAGCAAGACTCTGCCAGCACCAGTCCCTCTCCACCCGTCCCTCCAGCTGGCCAACTACTCCCTCCTCCAGAGCTCCACAGGCCTCCAGCCACCAGCAGATCATTTTCACAGCATCTACAGCTTCAGCGCCCTACACGCAATCCACCTGCACCAGTGGACCCTTGGCTACCCGCCTTTGGCTCTGCCTCGCTGCACCATCTCCAAGCTGCCAGCCCAGTTCACCTCCATGGCCTCCATCCCCATATTTCCTCACCTCCTGCAGCCCAAGCAGGACTCAGTGAGACTGCTCCAGAGCTCCAAGAACAAGCCCCGCTTTGACTTTGCCAACCTGGCAGCAGCAGCCACCCAGGAGGAACATCTGAAGGCAGAGGACCTGAGCGTGACGGGTACTGCTGTCGCTGCAGCACAGGCTTCATCTCACCACCCAACCTCAGCCAGCCTGGGATGCCTCCTGGATGTGACCAAACTCTCCTCACCAGAACGAAAATCCAGCCGAGGCCGACTGCCCTCCAAAACCAAGAAAGAGTTTGTCTGCAAGTTCTGTGGCCGCCATTTTACCAAATCCTACAACCTTTTGATCCACGAGAGGACGCATACAGACGAGAGGCCTTATAACTGTGATATCTGCCACAAGGCATTCAGAAGACAGGACCACCTCCGGGACCACAGGTGAGAACCAGATTTTATCAAAGCCTGTCAAGTCAAATAATATACAGATATAACAGAGCATGTATTTGCTGCGAGAATAAAGGGTTACTTTCTGAAACTGTCAATCTGACAAGCATGCCCACTTTATGCAGAGGTTGACTAGGTCTGAACTTCTCTCTCAGGGCTCATCTTTTGAGTCTTTATACAACTACTTCTGTCACTTTTTATGACAGCCAGAAAGTGTGTATTGTTATCTCCATTTGGATAATTAACTGCGTCTTACCCCTCTCTATAGTCTTGTTTCCATTCAAATTTAATGGACATTTTAACAGAATTTCCATAGAATCATCCACTTTGAATTAATCCACATTTCCAGTCATTATTATGCAAATATTAGGAGTTGGCCACATTGAGAAAAACTTTTGGTTGTGCTAATTTTTCAGTTGGATGTCTGCTCAGAGGGGGTAAAAACACGGTTGCATTTACATGTTTGGATGACACCTTGTACAAACTAATCCATTTGAAGCTTACTGTACCCTTTAACCTACATATCTCTGACTGAACTAGACCACATATTTTACCTCACACAGCACAATTTTACCTCCTGTTTTGCCCAAGACCATGACTTACAATAACTACACCATGAGTACCTGCATTTAGTAGAATGTTGTAGTACTGAGTAATACTGTCAATTTGAAAGACAATGGGAGAGTCCTGACACCATCCCCCGTGACCGCATCCACCAAATCCAGCCCACCAGCTTTACCTCCCCCATCTCCGCAGAGGCCTGGGCATCTAAAAATCTGCCCACCCCAGAGGCTCCCCCCCTCCAACTCTTGCAACAACGACTCTCTCTATCCTGGAGAGGGACGATAACAGACTATTTAAGATGCAGAGCCCCCGCAAAGCAGAAAGGCCAGACTGTCTCCATCAACCAGTGATCAGCACTGTGCTGATCAGCTGTCTCCAGTGTTCACAGACATCTTCAAATGCTCAATTCAGACCTGTCGTGTGCCAGCCTGCTTCAAATCCTCCATGATCTTCCTCATTCCCAAAAAGCCACAGACCACAAGACTTGATGAGTACAGACAGGTCACCCTGACCTCTGTGGTAATGAAATCTTTTGAGAGCCTTTTGTTGTCCCACCTCAAAGCCATCACAGACCCACTCCTGGTACCCTTGCAGTTTGCCTACAGAGCCAAAAGGTCTGTAGATTATCCAGTAAAAATTGCTCTCCACTTCATCCTCCAGCACCTGGACTCCTCAGGAACCTAGGCCAGGATCCTGTTTGTGGATTTTAGCTCTGCCTTCAACACCATCATCCCTGCTTGCTGCTGCTGCACAAGCGCTCCAGGCTGAGTGTGCCTAACTCTGCCTGCAGGAGGATCACAGACTTCCTGTCTGACAGGAGGCAGCACGTGAGGTTGGGGAAACATGTCTCTGACTCCCGGACTATCACCACTGGTTCCCCTCAAGTCTGCGTTCTTACCCTCTGCTCTTGTCCCTGTACACCAACAGCTGGGAGATAAACCCGCTGGTGACCTGGCACAGCCAGAACAACCTGGAGCTCGACGCTCTAAAGACAGTAGAGATGGTTGTGGATTACAGGAAGAACCAAGCCCCACCTGTCCCCATCACCCTTTGTGAGAGAGCACTGACACTGACTCCCCAGTCAACACTGTGGAGGCTGGGGAGTCAGTGTCAGTGCTCTCTTTTTTTAGTGTGTGATACGGTTAGTGAAGAGTTATGTATTTTAAAATTAAGAGTTTGTTTATTTGGTGTGTTTCCATAAAAATTTTCTCGCTGTAACAAGAAGACACAAGATGCTGAATGTTTCCAAATGACTGCTTTGACTAATTGTGTGGTGCATAAACAGTGACTAAATCAACCTAAGAAATACAGATAGAAAACTAGCAGACCCAAAATTCAAAACCAAAGTCAAACCAGTGACTAAATGCCTGATTCAATGTAATGGTTATCTGGTGCTGACATTACTGTGAATTAGCATAATGTTACAAAATATCTGGTATTGTGGGGGGCAACTCAATTGAAGAACATGTTGGAAGGGTCATGAAGCCTGACATTTGTTGACCCATTCAGTACTAATGATGATGTTCTGAAAACTGAAATGATTCTTCCTAAATACTAACTGGCTGCTCTGTTGTGTTCCCCCAACAGGTACATCCATTCCAAAGAAAAGCCCTTCAAATGTCAGGAGTGTGGGAAGGGCTTCTGTCAGTCCAGAACGCTAGCTGTCCACAAAACATTACACATGCAGGTCAAGGAACTGAAGCCAGCCAAAATCATGTGATTCACTCTGCCAGCAGGGAAGGGACACTGGAAAAACAACAAAAGTCAACAACAGTCACACAACAACCAAATAATTTTTCATCTCAGCTGTTGGAGGCCTAGCCCTTAGCTTCAATCAGAAGATTGTAGATGTGTAGATTGTGAAATGGACCTTTAGAACAAGGTCCTTGTGGCTGCGTAGTGGAAATACTTTGCTCAAAAGCTTATAATCCAAAGACTTTATAAAAAGCGACACGCCTCTTATGCAATTTTTTTTTACAAAAACTGAGAATGATCAAAGCCATGTTAGCATAGACACATTTTACTCCTTTTCAATATCACATTCCAATGTTATTTTTGTACAGATTCTAATAATGTATTTTTGCACTTTAACCTGATTAAAGATTATTTACATATATCACTGGATTTCTTAAACTTATTTTCAAAATGAATAATCATTTCTAAATAAAATATTTTACTGTTACTGATTGGCTGTGTGTCTGAGTTTGTCTGAGTGAAATGTAGAGGTAAGAATTAAGGTAGGGTGGTCATTAGTACATGTAATTCAATGCACCGCATACTCTTTTTCATCATGATCATCACAATGACGACGAGGACAATGATAGTGACGAGGTGACATACCAGTTGTTTACTCCCACTTACTGCTTAACTTAAATTTGACCTAAATTTTTCTCCACTTTTTAACTCTAGATAAATATAAACTGATACTACTAGATGAAGAGGTGCTTATTACAGTTTGCAGAAACTTTTACATTACAAATGGCAGACACTGTTGTCCAAATCAAGAGTCTACAGCCATTCTACTGGCTCTGTGAGGTTGTATTTGAGCTAAATACTCAAATCAGCATGCTAACATGCTTACAATGATTATGCTAGCATATTGTTTTTTAACACGTATAATATTCACTATTGGTTTAGTGTTTAAGCATGCAAATATGTGCTAATTATGCACTAGTTACAGCTGAGGCATTTGGTTCAAACAGTTGACATGACAAAGTTATTACAATTCATCCTGTGGGGACCATGAATGTGGGTACCAAATTTCACAGCAAATCATTTTTGATATATTTAAAAAAATAACTAAAAAGTCAGACAAATGGTGGCACTAGATGAAAAGTCAGGGGTTCCCCAAAGTCAGTAGGATTCATTTTCTGGGCATCATGAATGTTTGTGCAAAATTTCAGAAATCCATCAAAGAGTTGAGATATTTCATTATGGACCAACATGGGGGTCAAACCCACTGACATTTCCATCCCTAGGCGATGCATGGGGGCGGCCATGGCTTGGTGGCAGAACGGTTGCCTCCCAATCGGAAAGTTGGCGGTTCGATCCCCCAGCGCCGAAGCATCCTTGAGCAAGATACTGAACCCCAAAAATACTCCCGAAGCTGCGCCTTCGGCTTGTGAATGTTCTAATATGTAAGTCGTTTTGGATAAAAGCGTCTGCTAAATGACTAAATGTAAATGTAAAAATGCATTCAAACTCCACTGAAAAAAGGGCTATGTGTCAGAAACTGGAAGTGCATCCCAACTTAGAGCATGTTCAGTGCTTTAGTACATGTAAAACATTCAGACACCTCAACATGTAATTTGAGTAATATTTTGCCATTCCACTTCTGCCATATGGAAAGCCAGCCACTTCATGCCTATTTCACAAGCTCTGACCATATTTACAACAAGTGTAGAGTAAACTACTCTATTATGGAGGGAATAATGAAGGAGAGAATGTTTTGGTTTTCTTTTTTCAAGGACTATTTAATTAAGCTGGTGGCAAGGTGACACGGCTATCTTCTAACGGCCTATGTCCCAAGCGTCTACCCTGCTTTGTCTGATTCAGCAACTGATCGAATAGCCCATTTGCGTCAGTTACCAATGCCAGCCACACTCGTTAACGGCAGCTCTCCTCTAAATGATCTGGGCTCTTGTTATGTTGCTAGGATGGGTTTTAGTGGCTCTGGTGAGCCCCAAGGGACTGTTCATTTGATTGGCTAGAGTAACCTGTAAGAACCTCTTAAGATGTTATGGACACAACATCTTTTTACTACCATCAAATTAACTCATAAATCAAATGTCCACAATTTAGACTTTAAATATAGTTTGACTATTTATTGAAATAAGTTTCAGCAAGGGCAGTAGTAAAACAGCTGAATTCAAATTTCAATCTTCAAACAAATCATTCAAATAAATCATACAGTAACTACACAGCTGAGTCTTAAATTTCAATTGGTTATCATTTTCTGAAAGATGGGGAGAAAGCAGAGTCTCTCTGGCTGGAGAAACCCCAATCTTCCTCTTGACAGACCAAGTCTCTGATGAACAATTCACAGCTCAGTCCAAAGCTCCCAAAATGTTCCTGGAGTCTCACGTCCATACTCTACAGTGTGAGAAAAATGAATTTCAGTTCGAATTTGTCATTGTCTGTCACTGGAGTAAATGTTTAATCCTTTGCGTGCTCAAGTCCTCTGACATTGAAAAAGTCTTAGAAATTCCATTTTGTAGACGTTACTGCTCATGATCTCCGTCTTATGACTCTTTAGATGAAAAGGCACAAGGAACTAACCCCATTTCTCTCTCTGTCTCCCTAATTTTTATCATTCTATGAGACACGCACTTTCGACATTTCATAGCACATACACCCATTTCAGGACTGTAGACTGAACACTGTTTTTGAGGCTTACTTGCCCCGACTGTCTCCTTATTTGGGCATCCGGAGGAACCATGAAGGTCACTTCCCCCATTCTAAGACATAACATGCACAAGGTCTTATCAGTGCTCCATTCCTTTAACTGTGCTTTAGTTTGTCAGACATTTAGTTTTCTCAGCTCTGGCAAACTGATTCATATTGTTACTCAAACAGTGTTAGTAGAATTTCTTATGATTAATGTTGGTTATTTTCCCTTCTAGTTAACAGTGCAGCTTACAATTATAACATAACTTGTGTGTTCTTCTATTCTCATCATGATTTTAGATGTACTCTTACTTGTCATTTCTCCCTTACTCCCAGTTTAAACAAAACAGGGGTACCAGGATCTCAACTCACTTGACACACTATAAGTCACATTCACCCTATTCACACATGTTCATACCCTGATGGCAGAGGCTATCTTACAAGGTAGCTTCTACAACATCAGGAAAATCATACCTTTCCTATCTGAGCAGTCTACACAAGTCCTAGTCCAGGCTGTAGTCTTGTCTAAACTGGACTATTGCAATGCGCTACTGGCCGGACTCCCTGCTTACACAACCAAACCTCTGCAGATGATCCAGAATGCGGCGGCAAGAGTGGTTTTTAATGAACCAAAGAGAGCGTACGTAACTCCTCTCTTCATTAGGACGACGTGCTGACGACGTGCTGACGTAAGCGTATTGTCTCCTTTCCGGTTACAGGTGTTTGTGTGTTACTGGTAGCATGTAGTTTGCTCCTCTAGCTCAACATAGCTAATTTGTTCGAGTCTTCATTACATTGACTAACTATCTGCTATAACGTTATATTTGAACTTTTATTAGATTTGCCTAAGCACTGACAGCGCTTCAGTGTTGCTAGCTACCAGTCTTTACCTTAGCAGCAAGCAATGGCTTCTCTCCCTCTCTCTCCCTCTTACTCTCCCGCTCTCTCTTGCTCAGTGTGTCAAATGTTTAGCTATTCCTCTGCCTCCTTTACTGATAATGGTACATGTAATAAATGTTAGTTTATTTGTAGCGTTGGAGGCGAGGCTTAGTGATTTGGAAACGCGGTTCCGCACCATGGGAGCTCAGTCGGTAGTTGCTAGCCAAGCCCCAGTAGCCGGTGCGGACCGACTAGAGCTAGCTACTGTTAGACGTTCCCCGGGCAGCTCCCGAGGACCCGGGAATCCAGGGCGGCTGGGTGACTGTCCGAAGGAAGCATAGCCCTAGGCCGAGGCCCACGGTTCACCACCAACCCGTTCACGTTTCCAACAGGTTCTCCCCACTCAGCGAACACACCCCCTGAGAAACCAACTCTGATTATTGGCAGCTCCATTTTGAGAAACGTGAAGTTAGCGACACCAGCGACCATAGTTAAATGTGTTCCTGGGGCCAGAGCGGACGACATTGAATCATATTTGAAACTGCTGGCTAAGGATAAACATAAATACAGTAATATTGTTATTCATGTCGGTGGTAATGACACCCGATTACGCCAATCGGAGGTCACTAAAATTAATGTTGAGTCGGTGTGTACATACAGTACAGACCAAAAGTTTGGACACACCTTCTCATTCAAAGAGTTTTCTTTATTTTTATGACTATGAAAATTGTAGATTCACACTGAAGGCATCAAAACTAAGAATTAACACATGTGGAATTATATACATAACAAAAAGTGTGAAACAACTGAAAATATGTAATATTCTAGGTTCTTCAAAGTAGCCACCTTTTGCTTTGATTACTGCTTTGCACACTCTTGGCATTCTCTTGATGAGCTTCAAGAGGTAGTCACCTGAAATGGTTTTCACTTCACAGGTGTGCCCTGTCAGGTTTAATAAGTGTGATTTCTTGCCTTATAAATGAGGTTGGGACCATCAGTTGTGTTGTGCAGAAGTCAGGTGGATACACAGCTGATAGTCCTACTGAATAGACTGTTAGAATTTGTATTATGGCAAGAAAAAAGCAGCTAAGTAAAGAAAAACGAGTGGCCATCATTACTTTAAGAAATGAAGGTCAGTCAGTCCGAAAAATTTGGGAAAACTTTGGAAATGTCCCCAAGTGCAGTCACAAAAACCATCAAGCGCTACAAAGAAACTGGCTCACATGCGGACCGCCCCAGGAAAGGAAGACCAAGAGTCACCTCTGCTGCGGAGGATAAGTTCATCCGAGTCAGCAGCCTCAGAAATCGCAGGTTAACAGCAGCTCAGATTAGAGATCAGGTCAATGCAACACAGAGAGTTCTAGCAGCAGACACATCTCTAGAACAACTGTTAAGAGGAGACTGTGTGAATCAGGCCTTCAAGGTAGAATATCTGCTAGGAAACCACTGCTAAGGACAGGCAACAAGCAGAAGAGACTTGTTTGGGCTAAAGAACACAAGGAATGGACATTAGACCAGTGGAAATCTGTGCTTTGGTCTGATGAGTCCAAATTTTAGATCTTTGGTTCCAACCACCGTGTCTTTGTGCGACGCAGAAAAGGTGAACGGATGGACTCTACATGCCTGGTTCCCACAGTGAAGAATGGAGGAGGAGGTGTGAAGGTGTGGGGGTGCTTTGCTGGTGACACTGTTAGGGATTAATTTAAATTTGAAGGTATACTGAACCAGCATGGCTACCATAGCATCTTGCAGCGGCATGCTATTCCATCCGGTTTGCATTTAGTTGGACCATCATTTATTTTTCAACAGGACAATGACCCCAAACACACCTCCAGGCTGTGTAAGGGCTATTTGACCATGAAGGAGAGTGATGGGGTGCTGCACAGATGACCTGGCCTCCACAGTCACCGGACCTGAACCCAATCGAGATGGTTTGGGGTGAGCTGGACTGCAGAGTGAAGGCAAAAGGGCCAACAAGTGCTAAGCATCTCTGGGAACTCCTTCAAGACCGTTGCAAGACCATTTCAGGTGACTACCTCTTGAAGCTCATCAAGAGAATGCCAAGGGTGTGCAAAGCAGTAATCAAAGCAAAAGGTGGCTACTTTGAAGAACCTAGAATATGACATACTTACAGTTGTTTCACACTTTTTTGTTATGTATATAATTCCACGTGTTAATTCAAAGTATTGATGCCTTCAGTGTGAATCTACAATTTTCATAGGCATGAAAATAAAGAAAACTCATTGAATGAGAAGGTGTGTCCAAACTTTTGGTCTGTACTGTATGCAAAGACGATGTCGGACTCAGTGATGACATGTTTAGGCGCATGTCTTCATTCTGTTGCTGGCTGTCGAGGTGGTGTCCAGCAAACAATGTGGGCTTCGTAGATAATTGTCTTTCTGGGGAAGACCTGGTCTGATTAGGAGAGACGGCATTCATCCCACTTTGGATGGTGCAGCTCTCATATCTAGAAATCTGGCCGAGTTTATTAGTGGACCTAAACCATGACAACCCAGAGTTGAGACCAGGAGGCAGAGTTGCAGTCCTACACGCTTCTCTGTGCTTCCAGAGCAGTTACCCACCCATAATCCCATAATGACGGTGTCTGCCCCCCGGCCACTGAAATGTATAAAATCAAAAGCTAACAGAAGAGGAGTTATACATAATAATTTAATAAAAATTACCACAGCAGAAATAGCACCTCAAAATAAGAGAATTAAATGTGGACTCTTAAACATCAGATCACTGTCATCTAAAACTGTACTAGTAAACGATCGAATATCAGATTATCACATTGATTTATTTTGTCTCCCTGAAACCTGGCTGGGTCATGAAGAATATGTTAGCCTAAATTAATCCTTAGTACTGCATTTATCTCATTATTAGACTTGATTGGCTTCTGTCAGTGTGTACATAAACCCACTCACTGTTTTGGCCACACCCTCGACCTTGTTCTGGTATACGGCATTGAAATTGAACATTTAACAGTCTTTCCACAGAATCCTTCACTATCAGACCATTATTTAATAACTTCTGAACTCCTATTACTGGAGTACACACCAGTAGTCAAATACTACTACAGTAGATGTCTATCTGATAGTGCTGTAGCTAAATTTAAGGAAGTAATTCCATCTGTATTTAATTCAATGCTATGTATTAACATAACAGAGGACTCTTATGCAAATTTCAGTCTGTCCCAAATTGATCATCTTGTTGATAGTGCTGCAGGTTCACTGAGAACAACACTTGATTCTGTTGCTCCTCTTAAAATGAAGATAATAAAACAAAAAAGGCTAGCTCCATGGTATAACGCTGAAACCCGCAAATTAAAGCAAACATCACGAAAACTTGAAAGGAAATGTAGGAGAATCTTGTTCAGTTTGGCAAGGAAGTGTTAAAATATATAAGAAGGCCCTCCGTAATGCCAGAGCAGCCTACTACTCATCACTAATAGAGGTAAATAAGAATAACCCCAGGTTTCTTTTCAGCACTGTAGCCAGACTGACACAGAGCCACAGCTCCATTGAGCCATGTATTCCTGTAGCCCTCAGCAGTAACGACTTTATGAGCTTCTTTAATGATAAAATTTTGACTATTAGAGAGAAAATTTATCACGTCCTGCCCTCAGCTGGTGCCAACCGATCTTCAAGCATAGAGGCGTTGGAGGGAGCTGTGAAACCTGATGTGTACTTGGACTGCTTCTCTCCTGTCGATCTTATTCAACTAACGTCGACAATTTCTTCATCTAAGCCATCGACCCAATTCCAGCTAGGCTGCTTAAAGATGTTCTACCATTAGTTAGCACGTCTGTAGTAGATATGATCAATCTGTCTTTACTGACAGGTTATGTACCACAGTCTTTTAAAGTAGCTGTTATTAAACCTCTCCTTAAAAAGCCCACTCTCGATCCAGGGGTTTTAGCCAACTATAGACCTATATCTAACCTTCCCTTTATCTCTAAGATCCTTTAAAAAACTGTTGCTAATCAGTTATGGGACTTTCTAAATAACAATAGTATATTTGAGGATTTCCAGTCAGGTTTTAGAGTGCATCACAGCACAGAAACAGCACTGGTGAAAATTACAAATGACCTTTTAATTGCATCAGACAATGGACTTGTCTCTGTACTTGTCTTGTGAGATCTTAGTGCTGCATTCGATACCATTGACCATCAAATTCTATTACAGAGACTGGAACATTTAATTGGAATTAAAGCAACCGCGTTAAGCTGGTTTAAATCCTATCTATCAGACCGATCTCAGTTTGTATATGTTAACGATGAATCATCCGAGCACACCAAAGTTAGTCACGGAGTTCCGCAAGGTTCTGTGCTTGGACCACTTCTATTTACTTTATATATGCTTCCTTTGGGCAATATTATTAGAAAGCACTCCATAAAGTTTCATTGTTATGCGGATGATACCCAATTATATATATCGATTAAGCCGGATGAATCTGACCAGTTAGTTAAACTTCAATCATGCCTTGAGGGCATAAAAACCTGGATGACTAGAAATTTTCTGATGTTAAACTCTGACAAAACGGAAGTTATTGTACTTGGCCCCGAACACCTCCGAGACTTACTGTCGGCCGATATAATTGCTCTAGGGGCAATGCCATGATGCACCTCTCTCTCTTCACCTCTGTCCTCCTCTCCATCCGTATGCATTCTCATCCCATAAATGCATGTTACTAACTTGACTTCTTCCCTCTCCCGGAGTTTTGTGCTTTGTCGTCCCTCTCTTCTTTCTTACTGTCACTTTCAGCAGGTATTTCAGTGTCCGGAGATGTATCTGGATCTGTGACTATGGCGACCTGCTGGGGCAGTGCTGCTGTGTCTATGGTGCAGGGGACGAGTGGCTCGGGTCCTGCTCGTTGGGCTCCACCTGGAGCTGCTCGGCTGTCCGTCTGGACCCATCATCTTCCTTTATGTTTTACATCCCACACTTTTCAACATAATTACATATATATACAACAATTTTGCCATTGCCATCATAACTGTATATGTTATGATTTTTATGCTATGAATCTATTCTGTACATACGACATCTATTGCATGTCTGTCCGTCCTGGGAGAGGGATCCCTCCTCTGTTGCTCTTCCTAAGGTTTTCCTATAATTTTTTTCCCTGTTAAAAGGGTTTTTTGGGTAGTTTTTCCTTAATCGAATCGAGGGTCTAAGGACAGAGGGTGTCGTATGTTACAGATTGTGAAGCCCTTTGAGGCAAATGTGATTTGTGATATTGGGCTATATAAATAAAATTGAATTGAAAAATGTAATTGAATTAGGTTACACTGGCTCCCTGTTGTCGCCTGCATCAAGTTCAAAGCGATGTTCTTGGCCTACTAGACCACTACTGGTTCTGCACCATCTTATCTTCGCTCACTAATACAGACCTATGTTCCTGTCAGATGCCTGCACTCTGTAAATGAACAACGTCTGGTGGTACCATGCCAAAAAGAAAATAAATCACTCTTGAGCACCTTCTCTGGATCCGTTCCACATTGGTGGAATGATCTGCCTGCTCCTACAAGATCAGCAGATTCTGTAGTCACCTTTACAAAGCACCTGAAAATGCATCTCTTCCGTCAACACCTAACTGACAATCACTAACATCTATTTCCTTTCTATCTTTCATAAAAAAATACTGTGCTTTAAGAGACTAGTTTTTTGATGCACTTATGCAGACAGACAATTACATTTAGCAGACGCTTTTATCCAAAGCAACTTACCCACTCTCATACCAAAGGCACAGCTTTGGGAGCAATTTTAGGGGTTCAGGATAATGCTCAAGGATACTTGTGTGTGGCTGGGGGAAGCCTGGGATTGAACTGCCAATCTTCCAATTGGTGGACGACTACTCTGCCACCAAGCCACAGCCGCCCCATGCATTTTGTTACCTTTGTATGCTGTGCTAGGCTTTAACAGACTAGTTTTTGGATGCACTTATGCATTTTGTTACCTTGTGTTGTTATAATTGCTTCCATTGTCTTCCTCATATGTAAGTCGCTTTGGATAAAAGTGTCTGCTAAATGACTAAATGTAAATGTAAGGTGCCAACTGCCCATCAGAAAGGAATCATTCACCCACACTCACACAACAAAGTCACAGCCTTTCGGAACAATTTGGTTTTCACTATTTTGTTGTCAAAATTAACGCATGAACTTTTTTGATTAATTTGAAAAGTTTAACGCATTTAAAAAATGTAACTAACTAGCTATCTTGTCGAGAAGGGCGCTCTAGGACGCTCCAAAGTCAGGCTAAATTTTGGCGAGGGAAAAGGGGTCCTTTTGAACTATTTCTCTGTGTGTATGTCTTCCATGTTTCAGTCAGAATCTTTCCTTGTTCTTTTTTGATATTTGCATGGACTATTGTGGACCTTGTTGAAATTCAACTGAATCTCGAACAATTAGGCTGTTGTTGTTAATTATCATCTATATTGGTGTATATAAGAAATTATTGCCTTCTAAGCTAATTGTAATGGCCTTGATGGTTTTGAAATTCAACTGGCACTGGCCAGTGGCCTGTATTTTTTTTATTATTTCTGTTAGTCATATAAGAAATATGCCTTTTAAGCTTACAGTCAATGGCCTTTGATGTTTTTATTGAAAATTTGTAGTTCAGAGAGAGAGAGTTCAAAGTTAGAAAGATGCTATTAAACAATAATATTTGATTTTAAAAATACTTCCGTTGTGTTGATTCTATATTAATTCCGTCATTTTACATTTTAATATCCATTATTACAAGCAAAAAGCGAATAATCACGATTATTTTGTTAATTTTTTGAAATTGATTGATAGCCCTAGTATTTTCACCAAGGACACTTCGACATGCAGCTGGGGGAAGCCGGGACTCGAACTGCCGATCTTCCAATTAGAGGACAACCTACTCTACCTGTAAGCCAAAACCACCCCAAATCTTGCTAATGTTCTGCAAAACTCTTTCATATCCCTTGTACCTGTATGTAGTTACAAGCAATTTGTTATGGTTTGGACAGATAATCATTCACCCGAGCCCAGAAAGATCACTATAAACAAGCCAACTTGAACATTTATTTTCATTTTATTCTTATGGTGGTCAATATGCAATTATTTTTTATATTAGTTTTCAAATCCCTGGCGTTTCCAGAGGACTCTTTTCAAAGAGGTGTGGTTTCAAAGGGCCACAAAAAGCATCAGTGCAGCTTCAATGTTGCTTGTTATAGATGTGTGGAATTTTTCTGGAGGGATGAACAGCATTTGGTGTTTTGATGATGGTGGTGGACAGCGCTGTCTAACACGTCTCTCCAAAATCTCCCACAGGAGTTTAGTTGGGTTGAGATCTGGACATATCATATAATTCACATACTTTTTTGTCCTCATCAAACCATTCAGTGGACTCAAGCCCTGTGTGGAAGCATGTGCAGTCATTATGTTTCTACAGGCATTTCTACACTGTTGTAAAGTTCTTTGAGTGTTTGGTAGACTAGAAAAGCACTATATGAACACAGTCCATTAACCATTTACACTAATTTATTCGACTTACCCATTGAGAGCACACTTCCTGTGCGTAGCTGATTTTCTTCAGTGACTAAACTATTTATGAAAATTATAACAGTTTGTGAGAATCTACGATATCTCAGTGATGTGCTGCTTCTTTCTTTTGCATTCCAATATTTCTTAGACAACCTTTTCTTGAAATCTGTATGTCCACCTGTCTCCCCAGCTCTAATAAGATCAAACATTAAATGGTCTGTGTTTATGTGTGTTTACACTTTTAGTGTGTCATGCAGGAAGAAGGCTGCTGGTCCAGGGGAAGGAGGAGAGCTGAGCGGATGGTCTGCCTGTTCCTCACTGTTTCTCTTGTAGCCAGGAACTCATCAGTCTGTCATCAACTCCCTGAGTAGAAAGGGACACACACACACACACACAGCTGGGCAGCTTGAGATTGCAGGGGATGGTGTACGTGACATAAGCCTTGTTGAGCAGAAGGGACACTACTTCTGCTCCATGGCCTCCTGTCCACAGGCTGCTAACATTATTACAGACCTTACAGTACTGGAACAGTAGTTTCAGGCACTGGTAGGACAAACATGTTGCTTTGTGAGGGTCTGCAAGCTCCAAGGCTGCTGGTGGGCACCAGAAGTCACATCCTAATCCATGGTCATGGTAGGGGCTGATAGCACATTATTTGTGTTCCTTACCGGATTACCCTGAATCACACCCTATGTTTGCTCATTTATTTACAGGCTTATGGCATAGTCAGTACAGGTCTTAGTTATGCATTGCCATATTTTTGAGGATAAGTTAGGCTGCTCAGAATATTCCATCATCTTGTGTGTGAGTGTTGTGCACCATGAATCTGTACATGACATGATCCCTGAACACTGGAACAACATCAGTGTGCCAGGGATATAAAATCCAAATTGATGGGCCATTTTGAGGCTGAGTACTGTCAAAAAAGTATAAAACCAACAAGCGAATTTTCATTGATTATAACATATATATATATAAAGGATAGGTTCACATTTTCTCAGGTTCGTCGTAAAAACAATACTCACATTCCCATATATACATTGAAACAGTTATTTGTTGCTGTACTTGTTCCTCTTTCCATACTGTCCACAGAGAGATCAAATTCATAAGTGATTTAAATTTAAGTGATGGGGGAAAAAATCCATCGAGTTAGTCAAATATAATGGGTTCCTCCCAAAGTTAGTTTTTTTAGTACAAAATTCCCTCTTGGTTTCCACAGACAGTGTTTTCTTGCTGAACAGCGGTGAAGGATAGTAATACAAAAAGGGAAGATAGTATAGTAAAAAACTGTAATGTTGAACTGTAGATACCCGCATGTTTGGTCTAATTCAGACTGCTGAAGCCTCATATTAGCTTTGACTGAACCAGTGAAACGAATAGGACTGTGGATTTTGTCCCCCTCATTTCTATTGAAATTGCTTTAAAAAGGGATGTCTTTGGTACTAGTACAGACAGGAGGAACAATTAAAGCGACTAGCAGTGCTTTCAGTGATATTAAATATATATTTTGTGCTCTCACTATGCTTAAACAAAGTGATTCGTACAAAGTGTCATCCTACCATGTGTAAAGAGATGTGATCAATTGTAGACATTGTCGCACACTTGTAAACAGTCTTGCCTAGAAGGCATGCATGGTGTTGCTTTCAGCTGTACACAAGAAAAATGACCTCAGTAGTTGTATGAAGAATGAAACAGAGTTAAAATCCTGCCTTTACTTTCATTCCTCCTGTCGGATTGCTTGTGTCAGAAAGGTAAAAAAAAGTGTCAGACCCAGAGGGGACCCACTCATTTCACACTCCCACCACCCACTGGTGTTATGTGGGGCAGTAACAACAAACTGGCAATAACCAGTTGTGCTTATTTCAGGTCGGTAAGAGACAACCTCGCCTCTTTTTTGAGTTTCTTGACACTACATGCAAACCATTGTTGCGATTTAGATTATATATTAGGAATTACACAATATATTCCACATATTCTCAGCACAAACTGCATGAGCGATCCTCATGTGAAACCAAACAACCAAGTACTAACTGTTTTTGGAGTGGATGTTTACCATAGAAGCTCTCTGAACACTGAGGGGAACGACTTCCTCTAAGGCCTTGGCTTTACCTCTGTGTCCTCTGGACATGGGGGAAATGTCATTCACTGCTACTGTCTTAACTGAATGATTTAGGAAGGGCATGAAGGGGATAAGGTGATGCTTCACACAGTAGATGTCGCTCTGAGCCACTGACAAGTTTATGGTTTCCGACCGGCAGGGTGAGTCGGAGGGTGGTAGGATGGACACACAGTGAACTGACAGATACAGAGCCAATGGGGACTGGGTGTCCCCCCCACCCCAGGCTTCCTCCAGCAAGGGAGGAAAAGCTGACCCCACCCCCCTTTCCAAAAATTACAGAGCAGGATCAGAGGGGTTGATGGCCTCTTCACCCTACTACAGCAGGGTTACACAGACACAGGGCTCATAGTAACAGCTGCAACATGGTAAATGGTAAATGGACTGTACTTGTATAGTGCCTTTCTATTCTTCTGACTACTCAAAGCACTTTCACACTACATATCACATCCACCCCATTCACACATGTTTATACACTGATGGCAGGAGCTAATCTAATCATTCCATGGCAAACACTGAGATTAAATAGGTGATACTGATAGCCTGCACCAGCATTACATGGGGCCCCATTAAAACTACTTAGCATCTCAATAATGTAACTATTTCACAGGGATCAGCATGTCAGTTGTCCATTTTACGGTCAGTGTGAATTTTGTTAATGAAAAATATGACGAAGAATGTTTGTCAACAACCTTTTTTTCATGACTAAGCTAAAGATAGAGCTTTGATAATAAAAACTATGACAAAATGTATGTTTTCTTTTTCATTGACGAGATATATGGAAGCATATACGTGTAGGGACCTAAAGAAATAGCGTAGCTAAACAGTGTTATTCCCATAAACTTTAGTTTGAAACGGATTACAACGTAATTTCAGTGGAGTGATCTAAATTAATACATTTCCTGTATGGCTCCACTCTTAGCCAATCAGAGCTCATTTCTGGGGAATAGAAACAGAGACGGGAAGTCAGTGGGGGGTAGAGAGCGAGAGGGTAGTCGGTGTAGAGCAGGAAGACAACGAAGTCAACGAAGTCGAGGTGGCCGGTGTTTGCAGACAGAAGTACTTTTAAAGTATTGGCGCAAGTATCACATTACGGATAAAAGTCCTGTGTAAATAGGCGTTTGGTAAATTTGTAATTGTTTGTTGGTTTAATAGCTTTGGAAACTGTAACACGTGGATGTTTAAGATAGCGCTGTCTTGAGGGATAGCCAGCTGTATAGCAGAGTTTGCCGAGGCCCGGTGTAAAAGACGGGGACTGTGCTGGAGGAAATTAATTCGTCTTTGTGGTGACTGCCGATGTAGCTTCGAGAGGAGGTGCCACAGCCACCAGACCAACGCCACTGGACAGACTATTTTGTTGAACTTCATATTCAGCTGTTTCATTAACCCTGCTTGACAACTCTAAGCAGCAGAATTCATCGTCGTTATTGAATGTGTGAGTGGTGGATGTTCTCTTTCCTATTGGACACAGAGTGAGTCTTCACTCATTACAGGCATTAATAATTTGGTTCCTTAAACTTAAACGTTGGCACCAACAACCAAAGAAAATGGGTGTTTAAAGTTACAATGGCATAAATATACATGTCCTCTACCTAAGTTTTCATATTGTGAAAGAAAGGGAGTAAGAATGTTTGACTAAAACAATCGATTGACCTTGTATTTTTTTTCTGTAAGTGTTTTGTACATTCAGTGTTTGGGTTTTGTCTTCTGTAAAGGAATGGTACAGAGTGTGTGGGGTAACCCAAAGGACAGTTAGAAGGGATAAAGCTAATAACACAGAGGAATACACTTATCTATCTATGTTGCTATACCATATATGTGGATGTCCTGAATGTTTTTTCCATGGTTGATCTTTGTTTAATATTGATTGATATTAGTTTCTGGGAAATACAAAATAGCTCTCAAATGTGTGAGTTAAGTAGTTTCACAGTGGAGGCATTGTATTTTTGCTCTGTAGTTGATAGTTGTTTATGTATGTCATAACTACCTTTACTAGTAAATGGGAGTTTAGCCAATTCACCACCAACCGCTAAGCACTCAGGATCCTGTTCATTAACAAGTTGAAACAGTAACCTCATCTAATATGTGACCAGTCACGGAAAGTAGGGACACAAGTTGGTTCTGGGGCATTTTGAGTTATTCACAGATTCTGAAAGTGTACTCTCCAAGCTTTCCAATGATGTGTAACACATGGAAATCTGATAATATTTGGAGAAGTTGTGGCCATTTGAAGGTAGGCACTCAAAAAAGCTAAAAAGGGAGAAAACGGCCTCTAAAGATTGTGCTGTTCAACTGCTTGGAGAGAAAATAGGGCTCATTTACATAAGCCATACCCCCTGTAAAGCTCCCCCCTGTAAAGCTGCATGGTTGCATAGCAATGACAGATGCAACGGGAAAAATCGGACTGCATACTATTAATAATAAAAGATTATTAGCATCACATTCAATTAAAGAATGCTAACAGGCAGGTTTACGTGGGCTAAGTCATTCACACCAGTCAATTCAAGCAGTCACCCAAGAAATTGAAGCATTGTTCAAATAATAGCAGATGCTAACATTACCATCTGAAAGCCAATTATAGTAATGGGGGTTTTTGGCAAGTGATACGATGCTAATGATTACAATTAAAACGACAGTTCTGAGCTAGCTAATGACAATAGGCAGGTATGGGAAGTTCTAAACAAGAGATAACGTGTGCCTGTTCTTAGAATGAACACAAAATGAAAAACTTTGATATGTATGGAAACTCACCCCATAAGAAACAGAAAAGTATTCTTGCAGATCTCGCTGCCTCCAATGAAATAAGTCGTTTGGGCACACTTTCTCTTTGTCGGTGTCTTCTTTGTAGATGTAAACCTCTCTGAAATTTTTGTGTGTTGTATGTTTGCCTCTAAATGTCCAATAATTCGCATGTCCTGCCAGTGAGCGCTTGTTCGTAAGTATCTGGCTTGTCGAAGAAGTACTTCAAAACATTTTTGGTGTAACGGCCACGGTTCAGCTCCTCTGTGATAATCTTTGCAGAGTCCATCTTCATTGAATTTTGATATCAGCTAGATTTGGCCAGGGTGCGGCATAATAAGTAGTGTGGCAGGATGAAGGATCACACAACATGGAAATGGGTGCAAAACCCCCAGAGGGTCGATTTATTCCTGACCGTACGGAACAAACGTTGAATGACAATGGTGCAGGTGCGCTGGGTGTCCTCCTTCCGGGTTCCTTCGGGTTAGCGGTGCCGTCAGCGGCCGGTGTGGCTGGAGCGTCACAGGCTGCTGTCTGGGGGGAAGAGATAGAGAGGCGTTAGCGTAGTGCTGCATGGAGATTGAGCTCTTCCCCTGAGGTTCCGAGGTGATGGCTTTTGAAGGGTGCGATGATGGCCTGCAGCTGTGACAGTCCGGCCGGTGCTGAGTGCGTGCAGGTGTTTTGAGTTTGTTGCCAGGGCGACGCTGATGAGAGCTCGGGAGACTTGTCACACCCCCCCAAGCGTTGCGCCGGTCCTGAAACGAAAGTCAGCGGCAGACATAGTGGAACACAGGGGAGGGCGGGGAGTGCGCCCTGACAGACCTGCGTAAGCTGACCACAGCCTGGAGAGTCCGTCGGCATTGGAGTTGGCCGTCCCGGCCCGATGTACCACCGTGAAGTGGAAGTCCTGGAGCGCTAGGAACCACCGCGTCACTCTGGCGTTGGTGTCCGCGTCACTCCCCATCCATTGAAGTGGGCCGTAGTCCGTCATCACAGTGAAGCGGCGTCCCAGTAGGTAGTAGTGGAGCTCCAGGACTGCCCACTTAATGGCCAGGGCTTCTTTCTCCACCGCCGCATACCTGGTTTCTGCTGGGGTCAACTTACGGCTGATGTAAGTGACGGGGTGCTCCTCACCCTCCTGGACTTGGGAGAGGACCGCTGCTGCACACGGGCCTCCGTGTCGGAGGCGTCCATCTGCAGCAGGAAGGGGCAGTTGAAGTCGGGCGCCCTCAGGACCGGCTCTGTGGTCAGTGAGGTCTTGATGTCCCTGAAGGTCTTGTCCAGTGCGTCATCCCACTTCACCCTCTCAGGCTGCCCCTTCCTGGTCAGGTCTGTCAGGGGAGATGCTAAGGAGGAGAAGAAGTTAGGGATAAAACAGCGATAGTAGTCCGCCAACCCCAAAAAGGCTCGTACCTGAGTTTTGGTCTCTGGGTGGGGCGCTGTCAGGATGGCCTCGACCTTTTTCTGCTGGGGCTGGATCAGCCCTCTACCCACCCGGAAACCCAGGTACTGACCTTTGCGAGGGCCAGATGACATTTCTGGGGGTTGGCGGTCAGTCCAGCCCGCCGGAATTCCAGAAGGACCCTCCGGAGCCGCTCCAGGTGGTCCTGCCAGGTCTCGCAGTGGATGACCACGTTGTCGAGGTAGGCGGCCGTGTACGCTTGGTGAGGGCGTAGGAGGA
Organism: Coreoperca whiteheadi; assembly: GCA_011952105.1. NCBI lineage: Eukaryota > Metazoa > Chordata > Actinopteri > Centrarchiformes > Sinipercidae > Coreoperca > Coreoperca whiteheadi. The sequence goes on from CM022480.1 coordinate 2,667,202, forward strand.
TGTCCATCATCCTCTGGAACGTGGCCGGTGCCCCGTGGAGGCCAAAAGGGAGGGTCCGGTATTGGCAGTGCCCACTTGGCGTGGAGAACGCCATCTTCTCCTTAGCGGAGTCTGTGAGTGGGACAGTATCCTTTGGTGAGGTCGAGTGTCGTGATGTACCGGGCCCTCCCCAGATGTTCTAGTAGCTCGTCGACACAGGGCATCGGGTAGCCATCAAACTCCGAGACCTCGTTGAGCCGGCGGAAGTCGTTGCAGAACCGGGGGGTACCATGACGATGGGGCTGGACCAAGCGCTGGTTCGATTACCCCTAACTTGAACATCTCACAAATTTCATCCTCGATGGCCTGTCTCCGAGCCTCTGGGACCCGATAGGGCCGCTGCCTCACGATGACTCCTGGTGGTGTACGGATGTCGTGCTGGATTACGTTGGTCTTCCCGGGACTGGTGGAGAACACATCCGAGAACTGACAGACCAGATGGTTCAGCTCCGTCTTCTGGGCGGCTCCCAGATGGTCCCCGACATCTACAACCAGGGGATCGACGGAGGTCAGCGCGGCGAGCTGTTCCCGGGTCCCCACCCACCTCTTCAGAAGGTTGACGTGATATAACTGTTCTTCCCGCCGGCGGCCCGGTTGGCGTAGCCGATAGCTGATGGAACCCACTCGCTCCACGACGGTAAAAGGACCTTGCCAAGTGGCGAGGAACTTACACGTGGAGGTGGGGACCAGCACCAGGACTCGATCCCCCGGATGGAACGCTCGTGGCTGAGCCGCTGCGCCTTGGTGAGGTGTTCATGTCCTCGGGCAGACTTAGGCAACGGCCCCACCACGTCCATTCCGATTCGCTCGAAAGGTACCCCGATCATGGGAAGCGGAATGAGGGGGCTGGGGGGAGGAGCTCGTGGGGCGGTTCGTTGGCAGGTCGGACAGGCTTGACAGAAGTGCTTCACCTCTCCATCCAAACCTTGCCAGTGGAACCAGTCCCGGATGCGCTGGATGGTGTTGGCGACTCCCAGGTGACCGGCTATCGGATGGCCATGGGCTAGTTCCATGATCATCTCTGTCTTCTGTTTTGGCACCACAAGGAGCTCTTTAACCTCCCCCCTCCGCTGGGTGACACGAGAAGGGCCAGCACCGGCCGCCCATTGATCTTCACCTCCGTTCGTGAGGCACCGTGGGGCGGCTCTTGATGGACGGTGCAGCCAACCAACCAGGCGCATACCGGCGGAACCGGTTCCTCCGTGGGCATCGGCTCGTCGATTGGGCCGGGGGCCGCCGGCCTGTGTACTGCGCGCAGGGCACCTTCCGGCGCGTGTCGCTGCTGAACCGCCCTCCGGGGGAAAGCCATCGCTCGCTCCCCAGGGTCGCGGTGCATTGCTCGCCGATGGTGGTTGGGTTCGTCATTCCTACCACCTGCCGGGTGGGCGGCGGGAGAGCTCGGAGCAACCGGTCAATCGTCACGCCCTCTGCCACCTGACCCACGGTGGGTGTTCTGTTGAGCAACCAATGTCGCGTCAGTCTTGTGAGCTCAGCGGCCTGGGCGCGGGCAGGGCGACGAGGCAACAATTGGGCCGCTGATATGGACGACAGCCCGAGGCGTCCGAGTATTTCTCTTTTTAATTCATCATAATTATCAGCACTCTCCGTGGGCAGGAGGTCAGCAGGGGTCCCAGCAGCCGCGCCCATTCGCTCCGCTCCCAGTCCTCCCGAACTGCCATGGTCTCGAATAGTTCGAAACAGTTCGATGTCATCATGGCTGGTTAACTTCGGCAGCAGCTGGGTTGCACGGACGTGCGGGTCAGGCAGCGGAACGCGCTGAGCGGGGGCGAGGCGGAGAGCGGCGACCTCCTCCTCAACCCTTTCCTGACGGGCCGCCAGGTGTTCGGAAATCTGTTGCTGTCGCAGACTTATTTCCGACAGGCATTTGAGCAGGCCTTCCATGATGGGGAGGGAGCGGCGCCTTTTTCCTTTTCCCGATCCTCATTGAGGGCGTGAGGGAAGAAGAGGAAGAAAAAAAACAATGTCAATGTGCAGGGGGGTGGTTGGTGATCCTTCACGCCCTTGCCTGCATTCTCCACCAGTGTGGCAGGGTGAAGGATCACACAACACATAAATGGGTGCAAAACCCCCAGAGGGTCGATTTATTCCTGACCGTACGGAACAAACGTTGAATGACAACGGTGCAGGTGCGCTGGGTGTCCTCCTTCCGGGTTCCTTCGGGTTAGCGGTGCCGTCAGCGGCCGGTGTGGCCGGAGCGTCAGCGTAGTGTTGCATGGAGATTGAGCTCTTCCTGAGGTTCCGAGGTGATGGCTTTTGAAGGGTGCGATGATGGCCTGCAGCTGTGACAGTCCAGCCGGTGCTGAGTGCGTGCAGATGTTTTGAGTTTGTTCCCAGGGCGACGCTGATGAGAGCTCAGGAGACTTGTCACAGTAGCCATGCTTCCCTTGGAGGGCGGGGCAATAACAGAGAAACAAAAACCGGCTTATCCAGTATCGAAATATACACAGACAATGACACGCCCCTACTACATGCTAGAATGTCCGAAAAACAATCAGTACTGGTATATACCAGTACCGTATCTCAAACACAGAGATGATTCTTCGTGATCTCAACTAACAGATTCTGCAAAAAAGCAAAAATCACCGATTTTGAAAAAAAACGCTTCTTTCTCATTTTGCTCAAAAGTTGTGCTGCCGACTTGTGTCACTGGTTTCCGTGACGGGTCACATATTATTTTCCAGCGACAGGAAGGGGTTACATATGGGAATATATTGAAATGATAATGTAATCTGAAAATGAAAACACAATTCCACAACAGCGTTATAATTTTCCATGTGTAATTTGAGTAAAAGTTTAAATGAAATGCAATAATCCAATTTTCCTTTTCACATACCTGTATGGGCTTTCAATTACTAAATTAAGATGAAAATGGAAAAGCTGTTTTTAAAGTTGTACCCGGCTGTGCAGAGGACAATATTCAAATGTTAATTCAAATTTTAAAATGAAAACGAAATATAAAGAATGTAACCTGATTTTCCATTTATGCAAGCAATATTGAAGTCCAAATTAAAATGTAAATGCAATTTTCTGACTGCTCTGGACACATTTCATTTTCAGCCACAAATTGTCAAGCAGGTAACACAGGTAATACCAAGGGTTGGACCCAAACGCAGGCACAGAAGCACAACTGGTAAAGTTCATATATTTTTGGAGAAGTTTAGGCTTAGGTCCAATGCATTTTTATTTGTTTTGCTGTGTCCATGAAGATTGTGAGACTGGCAGTGATGGAGAACTGACTGTTACCAGGTACATTTAGCCCTTTATATCTGTGTTGGTTATAAGCTTTAAAAAAACTCAAGAGTCTGCATGTGCTGTCTCCAAATTTGGTGTGGGCACAGTGCACTATTGCTTCTCAAAAATCTTCATAAACACGTCACATTACATCAACAAGAACCTGAGAAGCAGTGACATGGTGTAAAGTGCTATGGTGCTCATATTTATTTATTGTACATAGTTCTATTGCACATTAATCAGCAGCTTAATGAAGGTTGGCATGAATGATCATTTAAAGCAATTGAATTTGCATTTTGCCACACGGAATCCTCTTCCTGATGGCAGGGTTTTGTATTCAGGGAAAAGGAGACGGTGGAAGTCTGAAGTAATTTTCCTAGCCTGTTCTAACTGCCTGGTCATACAGGCTCTGTATGGACTCAGTCTCTCCTCCCTATAATTTTCAAGGCTGTTTTTTGCATGGTGGCTTGCTTGTTTTTCATCATGTTAAGTTGCCGAACCATGCAGTAATTCCATTTCTGATGATGCTCTCTAAACCTACATGGTAGAAAATCACCATGATCTGACTGCTCATGCTGTACAAATTTAATTAAACGCCTAAGAAAATAAAGCCTCTATTGCAGTTTCTTACACAGGTTGTCATGTGTCTTCCAGAAAAGAAGACTGTCAATGTGAACACCTGAGTTCCTTCCTGGTTTTTAATGACCACTGGCTCATGGTCAGTAACTTGCCTCGGGTCGAAAACTGTTCGGATGAGTTCAACTGCGTTCCATTTTGTCCCAATATCCTAAGACAGTGAATGCAGCCATTGATGTCTGTCTGATGTGTGAAGCGTGTTGGTACTTGCCTAAGCTTAGCCTAGCTTAGTTAAACTGCCATGTGGGGAAATCAAAGAACTAAGGCCTGTTGGCAAGAGTTAAGCTTGGCCCATGGCTGACTGAGAGACAAAGGGGCCTCAAGCAGCCATTAGTTCACACCAAGGTGTGAAATGAAACTGAGGCCTGACCCGGAACCAAAGCAAGATCCCAGCTGAACCCAAACTTACGGACTGGATCACCTGGTGGGATCTGACGTTACAGCCATTTAAGTTCAGGGTGGTCCATAGGCCGGGGGCGCTGATGGCTGTGGCCAAGGAGGGTGGGGGGAGTGGGTTAGGCCAGACAGCTCCCCAGACAGCGGGTATGTGGAGGTGGGTGTGGTTTAGCATCAGCTGCAGAGAGGAAGAGGTGGGGGAGTTTCTCAGGTGAGCAGTTTCAGGCAGAGCTGATTGTCACACCTGCATCTTGTTGACTAATATGCTCTCCCTTTTACAAGCAGTAGCTTGCTGACCTGGAACACACACACTCGGGGAACAAGCCAGCCAGAGACAGAAGACTTAGTCGGATGAGGTCTTTGGTGCATCCCAGTCCAACACCTTAACCAACCATATTGCTTTGTTGTACTAAAACAACAAGTTTAATTTCACTCTCCATTCTAGACTCAACAATGAAGAGCCCTACAGAAGTTTATTTTTTCATTAGCACAGAATTCATCAGCAGGTTAAATTTCAGTAAGTGCAGCAAAGAGATAGAATCGCTCCTCAGTGTCAAGTGGGAAGCACAGACAGCTTCCACGGGCCCCTTGTTAACATGCTTGCTTCTGAACTTCCACAGGAAAACCAGCCTTGCCTTTCAATTCAATTTTATTTATATAGCCCAATATCACAAATCACATTGTGCCGTACAGAATAGATTCATAGCAGTAAATCATAGTACATACAATTATGATGATAATGGGAAAATTGTTGTATATATAATTATGATGAAGTGTGGGATGCAAAACATAAAGGAGGGAAGATGATGGGCCCAGATGGACACCCAAGCAGCTCCAGGTGGAGCCCAACGAGCAGGACCAGTGCCACTCATCCCCTCCACCACAGACACAGCAGCACTGCCCAAGCTGGTCGCTATAGTCACAGATCCAGTTACATCTCCAGAGGCTGAAATACCTGCTGAAAGTGACCGTAAGTAAGAAGAGGGGGACGAGAAAGCACAAAACTACGCGAGAGAGAAGAAGTCAAGTTAGTAACATGCTATTATGGGATGAGAATGCATACGGAGGTAGAGGAGAAGAGAGGTGAAGAGAGAGGTGCATCCTGGGAAGTCCCCCGGCAGGCTAGGCCTATAGCAGCATAACTAATGGATGGTTCAGGACTCACCTGAGCCAGCCCTAACTATGAGTTTTATCAAATAGGAAAGTCTTTAGCCTAGTCTTAAATGTGGAGATGGTGTCTGCCTCCCAAACCCAAAGTGTGATCTGATGCCACAGGAGAGGAGCTTGATAGCTGAATGCTCTGGCTCCCACTCTACTTTTGGAGACTCTAGGAACTACATGTAGCCCTGCATTCTATGGGCTCTTTAAGATACGATGATGCCTGACCATTAAGAGCTTTGTAGTTGAGGAAAAATTATATTCTGGATTTTACAGGGAGCCAGTGCAGAGAAGCTAATATGGGAGAAATATGATCTCTTTTCCTAGTTCTTGTCAGTACATGTGCAACATTGATTCAGCATTCTGAATCAACTGGAGAATCTTAATGGACTTTTTCGGGCTGCCAGATCATTTTTCTGCATCATTTTGAGACAGGAAGTGCCAGATTTTTGCAATGTTAGTCCTTGAAGTTTGCTTCATTTGGGAGTTAAAGGATAGATCCTGATCAAAGATAACTCCGAGGTTCCTCACATGGTGCTGGAGGCCAGGGCAATGCCCTCTAGAGGGCAATGCAGGGCAATGCCCCCTAGAGATTATCTGCTGATAGTGTGTCTTAGAGGTGTTCGGGGCCAAGTATAATAACTTCAGTTTTGTCAGAGTTTAACATCAGAAGATTGCCGTTCATCCAGGTTTTTATGTCCTCAAGGCATGCTTGAAGTTTAACTAACTGATAAGATTCATCCGGCTTAATAGATAAATATAATTGAGTATCATCTGCATAACAATGAAACTTTATGGAGTGTTTCCTAATAATATATATATATATAATATAAATAGAATTGGTCCAAGCACAGAACCTTGCGGAACTCTGTGACTAACTTTGGTGTGCTCAGATGATTCATCGTTAACATGTACAGAGTAAAGCAGCCCTACAAATGGAGATAGAATCCCTTAGAGAACATAATGCTTGCCTCCTCCATGAAGTTCAGACAGCTAATTAGAAAGCTATCCACTATTTAGCAGACCTGCACTCAGCAGAGTCTGATGTCTTTATACACAAGGAAAAATTGTTAGGGATTAGATCAGAACATCTTTTCACAGACATTGGTTACTCCGACTCACACTCCTTCATTAGTGAGAGGTTAACTCCCCCTCCACTTAGAAGATGGCAACAGTCTCATCTCTTTGCACTTTGAAGTGCTTGAATTTTTCAACTGAAGACAGACATTTTGAACCAGACAACTGTGACCAACATTAACATCTATTTTAGTGAATTAAAGCACAATCTAATTGACTTACCCCATCCAACCCAAAGAGAGAAGGTTAAACTTGTGTGGAAGACCGGCTCTAAAGCTGTCCAGACGTTTATTCAGTCTCAACCTCCCAGTGTCAGAAATGGCTACAGAGAGCTCAGTCAGGCACTAACAGAAGAATTCTCTTCTACTGCTGACGAGATTGCCTCAATGGTTGCAGCCCTCCAAATCAAACAAAAATTCTCGTCGTGAAAAATGCATACTCCCAGGGTAAGGCTGGGGCGCGGCTAACTCACTCAGTAGAGCGCCCACCGCATGTGCTAGGCTGCAGTCCTCACCGCAGCGGGCCTGGGTTCGACTCTGACCTGCGGCCTGTTGCTTTATGTTATCCCCCCTCTATCTCTTCTTCCATTTCAAGTCTTCATCCATCTCTGTCAAAAAAGACCAAAATATACTTAAAAAAAAGAATGCATTAGTCTTAGAAGAGAGCTCCCACGGGATGAACCGGGACTTGGGTAACCTCCACCCATGTATACATACTCAAGTTGTACTTATGACACACTGAGGTAATCCCTCAATGCAGGAACTAAGGACAATGACACAGCTTGCTTGGGAAACTGTCACTTCCAAAGCAGCAGTGAAAACCACTGAGCCTGCCAGCTCAAACATTTCAGCGTCACACAGACCTACTTCCTCAAATCACCACCCTCACAACAGCTCGTAAGGGGGTGAAAAAAGGCAGTGCAGGGACACAGAGCATGAATGCCATGTCCACAAACTGCATCAGGATAGGCATTCGCACAGTAGAAGCTGCAGAGTTAGCTTCTCCCAGCATAAGCTAACAACATAGCCCACCCCTCTACTGATAGTAAGATAGATGTTAGCTCAGCATAACTTACTTTCTCGCAGTTACATAGGCATAGGGGACAGCAATCTGGTCTCATTGGCTATATTCCAAGTGCATCAAGTTTTGGGTAACAAACTCTTACAGCAGTTTGGGTTCCTTACTTGTTAATCGATCTCAAACTGATACAATTGAAATATGTGCATGAGTTTATTAATGCTTAATGGAATTGTATATTCCATTGTATATTTATATAAAGATTGATATATTATTTATTTATGGCTGATTTAAGTGCTCTGGGCTACGATAAGTCCTCTAACATGGCTGTTGACTAAAAGTCTGCATCTGGGTTTGAGGCTGGACAGGTCTTGTTTCTCCCCTTTTGGCCCCTGTTAGTTTAATTGCGCGGGCTGCCACCTTTTTGATCTCATGCAAAACGACCACCCACGTCACGTCTCCTCGCACTTGTGTGGTCACATCTCCTCGTAGCCACCCTCTTTCTATTACCTCCCCTCCCACAGACACATCGTATCGGCTTGCTGATTGTTGTATGCTTGTTGTGTTTTGTTAATTAATCCATGCATTTGTTACTTCAAGGCTGGATTACTGCTATTCCTTATTATCAGGCAGCCCGAAAAAGTCCCTTAAGATTCTCCAGTTGATTCAGAATGCTGCGGCACGTGTACTGACAAGAACTAGGAAAAGAGATCATATTTCTCCAATATTAGCTTCTCTGCACTGGCTCCCTGTAAAATCCAAAATAGAATTTAAAATCCTCCTCCTCACCTACAAAGCTCTTAATGGTCAGGCACCATCGTATCTTAAAGAGCTCATAGTATCTTATTACCCCACTAGAACACTGGGTTCTCAGAATGCAGGGCTACATGTGGTTCTTAGAGTGTCCAAAGGTAGAATGGGAGCCAGAGCGTTCAGCTATCAAGCTCCTCTCCTGTGGAATCAGATCCAAGTTTGGGTTCGGGAGGCAGACACCACATCCTCTTTGACAAAGCTTATAGTTAAGGCTGGCTCAGGTAAGTCCTGAACCATCCCTTAGTTATGCTGCTATAGGTCTAGTGTGGAGCAAAATCTTTGGAATGGGTCTAAAAGGACCACACTTCCCAGAGTGCACCAGCAGCAGCAAACTGGCTGCTTATCACCTGATGAGCCATCTTCACCGAGGGAGAGCACCTGTGAAGACATGGAGGTGCTCAGTCATTCAGAGAAAGAATCTTCAGTGAGAAGACACTCTGAGTTCACCCATAGGTTCAGTCCAAAGACGCCGTCAGTGAAATGTTTATTTAATTTCATGGTGTTTGAAATCAAGTATGGTTAACTGCTGTGTAGATTAGTTAAGGAACACAATACAGCATTGACTTCACTGATTTTGTGTTCAAATATTTCATTTTGAGTTTGGAAAAAATGTAATGTTTAAATTAATTTAAAATTAATTAAAAATGTTTAATTAAAATGCTTAGTAGAAAATCGTAATTTTTGTTTCTCGTAATTGTATGTACTATGATTTTCTGCTATGAATCTATTCTTTACATATGACATCTATTGCATGTCTTTCCGTCCTGGGAGAGGGATCCCTCCTCTGTTGCTCTTCCTGAGGTTTCTATAATCTTTTTCCCTGTTAAAAGGTTTTTTTTTGGGTAGTTTTTCCTTAGTTGAATCGAGGGTGTCATATGTTACAGATTGTAAAGCCCTTTGAAGCAAAATTTTGCTTTGTGATTTGTATATAAATAAAATTGAATTTAGATTAGTCTATAATGGTTGTTTGCTGAAGTTATCAGTGCTAAGCTTAAATAATGCAACCGCAGGGGGGCACAAGCCAGTGTCTTCATGTGCCAGTCCCAAGTCTGGATAAATGCAGAGGGTTGTGTCAGGAAGGGCATCCGACGTAAAACACATGCCAAACTAAAAATGCGAATCATGACAATGACTTCCATACCGGATCGGTCGGGGCCCGGGTTAACAACGACCGCCACCGGTGCTGTTGACCTACAGGGTACCGGTGGAAATTGGATTACTGTTGGTCGAAGACGAAGAAGGAGAGGAGGAAGGTGTGTTCGTAGGCAGAGAGAGAAGTGGAAAGCTAAGAATGTAGGACTGACAGTAGGGACTTTGAATGTTGGGACTATGACAGGGAAGGCTAGAGAGCTGATTGACATGATGCAGAGAAGGAAGGTGGACATACTGTGTGTCCAGGAGACCAGGTGGAAAGGTAGCAAGGCTAGAAGCTTAGGAGCAGGGTTCAAGTTGTTCTACCATGGGTCGGATAGGAAGAGAAACGGAGTAGGAGTTATCCTGAAAGAGGAGTTTGTGAGGAATGTTCTTGAGGTGAAAAGAGTGTCAGACAGGTTGATGAGCCTGAAGCTGGAAATTGAAGGGGTGATGTTCAATGTTGTGAGTGGTTATGCCCCACAGGTAGGATGTGAGTTAGAAGAGAAGGAGAAATTCTGGAGTGAGTTAGATGAAGTGATGCAGAGCATCCCCAGAGGTGAGAGAGTGGTGATTGGTGCAGATTTCAACGGGCATGTAGGTGAAGGGAACAGAGGTGATGAGAATGTGATGGGCAGGTTTGGTCTTCAGGACAGGAACGCAGAAGGACAGATGGTGGTAGACTTTGACCTATAAGAGCGGAGGGAGAAGCACTCAGGTGGACTACATCTTGTGTAGACGTTGTAATCTGAAAGAGACCAGTGACTGTAAAGTAGTGGTAGGGGAGAGTGTAGCCAGACAACACAGGATGCTAGTGTGTAAAATGACTCTGGTGGTGAGGAAGATGAAGAGGACAAAGGCAGAGCAGAGGACGAAGTGGTGGAAGTTGAAAAAGGAAGAATGTTGTTTAGCTTTCAGGGAGGAGCTGAGACAGACTCTGGGTGGTCAGGAAGTGCTCCCAGATGACTGGACCACTACAGCTAATGTGATCAGGGAGACAGGTAGGAGGGTACTCGGTGTGTCATCTGGAAAGAGGAAAGTGGACAAGGAGACTTGGTGGTGGAACCAGGAAGTTCAGGAGTGTATACAGAGAAAGAGGCTAGCAAAGAAGAAGTGGGACACTGAGAGGACTGAAGAGAGTAGACAGGAGTACAGGGAGATGCAGCGTAAGGTGAAGGTAGAGGTGGCAAAGGCCAAACAAAGAGCATATGAGGACTTGTATGCTAGGTTGGACACTAAAGAGGGAGAGGTGGATTTGTACAGGTTGGCCAGACAAAGAGATAGAGATGGGAAGGATGTGCAGCAGGTTAGGGTGATTAAAGATAAGGATGGAAATGTATTGACAGGTGCCAGGAGTGTGATGGGAAGATGGAAGGAGTACTTTGAAGAGTTGATGAATGAGGAAAATGAAAGGGAACGAAGAGTAGAAGAGGTGACTGGTGTGGAGCAGGAAGTGGCAAAGATTAGCAAGAGTGAAGTGAGGAGGACGTTGAAGAGGATGAAGAGTGGAAAGGCAGTTGGTCCTGATGACATACCTGTGGAGGTATGGAAGTGTCTAGGAGAGGTGGCAGTTGAGTTTCTGACTAGCTTGTTTAACAAGATCTTGGAGAGTGAGAGGATGCCCGAGGAATGGAGGAGAAGTGTACTGGTGCCAATTTTCAAGAACAAGGGAGATGTGCAGAGCTGTGGCAACTACAGAGGAATAAAGCTGATGAGTCATACAATGAAGTTGTGGGAAAGAGTAGTGGAAGCTAGGCTAAGGGCAGAGGTGAGCATTTGTGAGCAGCAATATGGTTTCATGCCTAGAAAGAGTACAACAGATGCAGTGTTTGCTTTGAGGATGCTGATGGAGAAGTACAGAGAAGGTCATAAGGAGTTGCATTGTGTCTTTGTAGATTTAGAGAAAGCGTATGACAGGGTGCCGAGAGAGGAGCTGTGGTATTGCATGAGGAAGTCTGGAGCGGCAGAGAAGTATGTTAGAATGGTGCAGGACATGTATGAGAGCTGTAAGACCGTGGTGAGGTGTGCTGTAGGGGTGACAGAGGAGTTCAAGGTGGAGGTGGGCCTGCATCAAGGATCGGCCCTGAGCCCCCTTGTTTGCTCTGGTGATGGACAGGCTGACGGATGAGGTTAGACAGGAATCTCCATGGACTATGATGTTTGCGGATGACATTGTGATTTGTAGTGAGAGCAGGGAGCAGGTGGAGGAGAATCTAGAGAGATGGAGGTCTGCTTTGGAAAACAGAGGAATGAAGCTTAGCCGCAGTAAGACAGAATACATGTGTGTCAATGAGAGGGACCCAGGTGGAACGGTGAGGTTACAGGGAGCAGAGGTGAAGAAGGTGCAGGACTTTAAGTACTTAGGGTCAACGGTTCAGAGCAACGGAGACTGTGGAAAAGAGGTGAAGAGGCGAGTGCAAGCAGGTTGGAATGGGTGGAGAAAAGTGTCAGGTGTGTTGTGTGATAAAAGAGTATCAGCAAGAATGAAAGGAAAGGTGTTCAAGACGGTGGTGAGACCAGCGATGTTGTACAGCCTAGAGACAGTGGCACTGAAGAAAAGACAAGAGGCAGAGCTGGAGGTGGCAGAGCTTAAGATGTTGAGGTTCTCTTTGGGAGTGACGAGGACGGACAGGATCAGGAACGAGTACATCAGAGGGACAGCTCATGTTAGATGTTTCGGAGATAAAGCCAGAGAGGCCAGATTGAGGTGGTTTGGACACGTTCAGAGGAGAGACTGTGAATATATTGGTAGAAGGATGCTGAGGTTGGAGCTGCCAGGCAGGAGGTCTAGAGGAAGACCAAAGAGGAGATTTCTGGATGTAGTGAGAGAGGACATGAAGTTAATTGGTGTGAGTGAAGAGGATGCAGAGGACAGGGATAGATGGAGGCACATGATTCGCTGTGGCGACCCCTGAAAGGGAACAGCCGAAAGGAAAAGAAGAAGAAGAAGAAGATCAGTGCTAAGCTTAAATAAACATTAGTTTATATTTTAAAGAGCAGTTGCTTGTGGTTAATGTGTGCGTTTGTGGTGATAATGGTTGTCAATGATCGGATTCATCCTTCACTTTCCATTATTAATGTAAAGTAATACTTTAATTATGAACATTTTTAGATGACAGCCACCTTTTATTATTGGTCCCTGATTCCAGGTTGGTGCCCTGTAATTATCAATGTATATTATTACTTTTAATATTAATTTTATCAATATTAATAAATATTCTCCTAATAACCAAGCTGCCTTACCTGAATCCCGACACCACCTGTGACGTGACCTGACTTACCCCCAACACACCCTATCCCTGGCTAAATGAATCCACTGAGGAATTAAAGAGAGACTGCAGGAAAAGGGGGCAAAAAACAAAAAAAAAATTAAACAGGTTTACATGTTTTTTAATGAGCTTTGGAAAGATGCAATGAAAAACTGTCAAAAAGGCAGGAAAAGAAGCAAGAATATCCTTCTTCTCTAATTGTGCAGCTTGCACAGTAGATCGTGCCATATTAATTCACCTCCTTAAAACCTGGTGGCATCAAGGACAACGCACTTAGTTGATTTTATTCTTACCTTTTATAAAGAACTTACGCTTCACCACAGATAACGTACCCGGATACGTATGTAACCATGGTTCCCTGATAGGGAACGAGACGCTGCGTCAGCTGACGCTATGGGGAACGCCTTCAGCGTGACTGCCTCTGAATCTCTGTATCAACTTAGACCAATCTTGATTGAGTTTAACGTCAACACGTGACGTATGCCGGCGGAACCGGAAGTATAAGGGGAGCCGGCTTCACTGTTGTCGTTAGCCTTCTGATCAACTGTAGCAAGCAGCTCACAGGCATGCCGGAAGTATGGCAAAGAGACGCGGCGTCTATTTCCCTATCAGGGAACCATGGTTACATACGTAACCTGGTACGTTGCCTTTCAAGGGAACTTCAACGCTGCGTCAGCTGACGTCAGAGTGTGAAGCCAGCAGGGCACACTTCAAGACAAGAGAGCCACAGATCCCGGATTATTTAAGCAGTCTAGGCTGTAAAATCTCACAAAAGTTTGAGGCGAGGACCATCCCGCAGCATTGCATATATCGGAGAGGGGGGTTCCTGACCACCAAGCTCTGGAGGACGCCAGACTCCGTGTGGAGTGAGCTCTTATCGACAGAGGTGAAGGCAAACCACACACCTCGTATGCCGAAACGATAGCCTCAACTATCCACCTGCTAATAGTGGCGCTCCAGGCACCATGTAGTAAAAATTTTCCACTTGTCCTCATACAGTTCCTCGTGGCGGGGGCTCTAGAGTGTAAGATGGTCTCAACTACCTCGGTAGAGAGACCGGCAGCTTGGAGGTGGTCCCCCTCAGGGGCCAGACCCACAGCTTTAATTTCCCCGGCTGGGGATGGAATATTTTGCCTTGGCCCTGCGACAGCAGGTCCCTCCTGACGGGCCGTCCAGGAGGGCTACCAGGCCCGAGAACCAGATTCTGGTGGGCCAGAATGGGGCCACGAGCAGCAGCTGGGCCCCTGTTCGGCGAACTCTCTCTAGAACCCCCGGGAGCAGAGCAATCGGGGGAAAAGCGTACAGCCTCGGCCACGGCTGTGCCATGGCATCCAGCCCCAGGGGCGCTGGATACACAAGGGAGAACCAGAGGGGCACTCTCCCCTCGCACCTCCGTGAAGGTGCGAGGGGAGAGTGCTAGGCTGAAGGGAAGCACCCGATATTGGTAAGTTTGCCCCTGAAAGCGAACCGAAGGAACTTCCGGTGTCCCGGAATGATGATGAGACGTGGAAGTACGCGTCCTTTAGATCGATTGTGACAAACCAGTCCCCGGACTGAATCAGACTCACAATCATAGGGATCGTCAGCATCCGGAATCTAAGTCTCATCAGAGAACGGTTCAGGTGACGAAGATCTAAAACAGGACGCCAACCACCGACTCTCCCAGGACTATGAAGTATCGGCTGTAGAACCCGGTATGCATCCCTCAGGTGGGGATTTGTTTTATGGCCCCATTGTATGAGAGAGAATGTATTTCTCGCTCCATCACCTATGCTTGTACTCGGTCGACCCCTATTTCCAAGATTCCTCGAAATCATGGGGGTGTGGACCGGAACCGAAGCTTGTAATCTTGTCGGACAGTGCGCAAACTCAGTGCAACACGCCGGGTCAAGCTTCTCAAGCGGGCAGAAGAGTCCCTCAGGGGAACCAACTGCTCGAGGCTGGTGCCTGGGGGACCTGGAGTGGCGGCCTCAGTTACCCGAAGCGCTGCAGCAGCGGGAAATCCCCGAGGATCGGCATGTACATGCCTGACCGCCCCCTGAACCTGCAATGTGAGAGCTGCTGTACCCCGAAGCGATGGAACGGCGGGATTTAACCGGAAAACAACGTCTACAGGCCTCAGTAGAGGACGCAACTCTGGCCTGACTGCTGCACAGCCGTACAGGTTTAAAGGCAGCGGTTGCATGGAACTCGCCATGCCCCGAAGCGCCACCGGCGGCAGGGTTAAGAGGCTGAGCTCCCGAGGGCACAATGGTGGAGCAGCCATGTGCTCAACCCCGATGGGGGTCCTAAGCAGGTCGGCTGGGCACACCCGCACACTTGCCAAGGCGTGCGGGTGTGCCCAGCCTTACCCGCTGCCCCGTATGCCTTGCCCACTAAAGTCAATGTAGTGTGACAAGGCCTACTAGGCAACGTAGTCCTCTTAAGGGAGGACGCGGCCTGGGCAATAAAACAACACCAGCGTCTCCCCGCCCTAGCCGTTCTCCTTGCACCCACTGATCGATGCAGACTGGCGACCAGTCGGGCTAGAAAACCGTGCAAAATACGGCCTGGACCAGGATTTCGA
The DNA here is from genome assembly GCA_011952105.1 of Coreoperca whiteheadi. Taxonomy (NCBI): domain Eukaryota; kingdom Metazoa; phylum Chordata; class Actinopteri; order Centrarchiformes; family Sinipercidae; genus Coreoperca; species Coreoperca whiteheadi. Next base: position 2,682,556 of record CM022480.1, read on the forward strand.
GACCTCGGTATGGAGATCCAGAAGTACGGCAGGTCCCGTTGTGGGCGTGGAGGTGTGGCTAGAAGGAAACACTCACCGAGCTACTCCGGCGATGAGTGTCCTGCTGCTCCGTTGGCCAGGCGATATTGAGCTTAACCACCATTTTCCTGTCTTTGGAAAATCACCTCCAGTAGCTCCTCATGCTGCAGTGACTGGGCTGACGAGCCACCCACATCACCACCTTCCATGCTCCGGACATCCAGGTCCTCGGAACTGGATCCTCTCTGAGCGGGCTCCACATCCCGGGCGGAAGACGCTGCAGGCTCAGCCTGGCTTCCGGATCCCGAATGCGGGTAGACTGTTTCAACAAACAACAAACAGTCAGTCGAGAGCAGAGTGTTTTATCTCTCCTCAGAGAGGGCACTTACCTTGCTCACAGTCACCCCTCAGGGCTGACACAGCCTGCTCTCCGTGCAGACAGCAGACACAAGTGTGTGGCCTCTGAACTCGTCCCCCGTTCCGGTCGGAAGAAGCCGCGATGTGGGCTTCCGGTCCCGAAAACGGGTGGGAATTAGCGGATGAGCCGTGTCTCTCCCGTTTCTCACGGGCCCCGCACCAAGAGGAGACGTTCACGCTGCTCGCGGTCAACCTCGAGGGCTGAAAGAGCGAGCTCTCAACCCAAAACAGCCAACCAAAACACGTGAGTTGCCGGTGGGGATAATCCGCGGGCAGGGAGGAAGGACTGCAAAAACCGCTTCACACTCGTCATTTCCACAGAGATCCAGCGCGCTTGCTGAAGATCAGAAGACTGACGACAACAGTGAAGCCGGCTCCCCTTATACTTCCGGTTCCGCCGGCGTACGTCACGTGTTGACGTTAAACCCAATCAAGATTGGTCTAAGCTGATACAGAGATTCAGAAGCAGTGACGCTGAAGGCGTTCCCCTATAGCGTCAGCTGACGCAGCGTCTTGTTCCCTTGAAAGGGAACTATTGGCACATGGCTCTAACCCCAAGACACATAATTGAAATGTGGGGGGTTTCCTAGAAGCCAGCTTGCAGCCTCAGATTCGCAGGATGGAGCCCTTATGGCTGTTCCAAAGTTGAGGCTTAAATCTAAAAAGGGGAATGTTTTTGCCATCAGGGCCCATCGACCATGGAATGACCTGCCTGAGGAGATAAGGCTCACAGAATCAGCGACTTCTTTTAAATCTGTCATGGCTGATGTGTTGGCAGGCAGGGAACTTGGGAAAGGACCCAAGTGCAGATTTGACAAACAGGTTACAGGCGGGCAGGAATGCAGGTTGACAGGCAAGTATGTGATGAATCCAAAATAACAGGTAGATAGTTGGTTCTGTCTACCTGTTGTTTTACACATACAACAACAAACCATTACTGAGCAAAGGCGGTGTATGTAGGGTGAGGCTGATGAGTGAATGAATTGCAGGTGAGGGTGAGCACACTGCAAGCTGACGAGGGAGAGTGGACACAAGTGTGTGAGTGGTGGAGCAGACAGGGGTTATTGCAGGGCAAGAAACTAATAGCAGGCAACATGCAACACATGAGGGAAAACATACAAAACCATGCAAACAATGAACACATGAAGGGGAGAATGTCTACAAGACAGAAAAATGTATAAACCAACCCCAAAACCATGAAAAATCCCTTCTTAAAAATTATCCTTACAGACTTGCTTTTATTGTGATGTTGTCTTTTTATTCGTTTCTTTATTGCTTTTATTGTTTTCATTTATTTTCGGCCCAGGGGCACTGGATGCACAAGGGAGAACCAGAGGGGGCGGTGAGCGTTCTCCGGGGACGCGAACAGGTCCACTTGTGCTCTGCCGAACTTCCTCCAGATCATCAGCACTGGGTCCTGGGTCAGGAACACCCGTTCTCTCCACCTGACCAAGGAACGCAATACTTGTACCGAAGTAAGCATGCTAACTCGCATATCTCTAGGTGTGAACAAAACGCTGTTTGCCAATGGGCCAGGCTTGTCTTTTTACAACTGGTCACGATTTTTTTGTCTTTCCCCACATGGCAGTGATGTCAAGCTTTGCCAAGGCCCAACATCGCCTTACACACTAAGGACGTCTGACAGCAGACACAATGTGTCGCCGCTGGGCAAGTCACCCATTCTGGGCAGAAGATGCCGAAAACGGGTGGGAATTAGCGGATGAGCGTATCCTCCTGTTTTTAGTGTCACCACCGGGCTGCTTGTAGGGTTTGATTGGTCAAATAATAATCATTACAATTGTTACAGTTTTAGGTCTAACTGCTGTATATTTTTCACCTGAGTTATGTGCTACACACATGCTAACTTGAGACTATTATTAACTGATTGTTACTCATTTCTTCAAGTAATGTATCATAAATATCATATCATTTTTGTTGGAAACAGACCATATATGTCCTGAAGTGTCAGCTTCAGTTTCAGCCTCTTGTTTTGTTTAATCAAGTTTTCAGTCCTCAATGGAAGCATGTTGGACATTTGAGACAAAGCAAATATACCCCCATCTTTGACTGGACAGTAAGAGTAGTTCATGGGTATCACTTCCAAAAAAAGTCTGCTGTGACAACTTTAATAAGTTTAATCATCTTATTTTATGGACACTGAATCAGTGTAACTTCTGTTCAAAATTTCAATTTAAAATTTAAACTACTTTTCGAATAAAAGAATTTATAACAAAAAATGAAATGTTGGAGAAGGACAAGAACATCCAAAAATGTATAACTCGATCACCAAATTTCAATACACAGCAGTGAGAGCTGCTATCATTCCAAAATTACTACACATTTTAGGTCAGATCCTATTAATATTTCCCAATGTTGATAAAGGTTTGTTTACATGAATCGTGTTTGCAGGTGAAATAGAAAAGTATGGTTTCTGTTTATCCCCTGTTCTAATATTCTTATTCTGTCAACTCTTGTAAAAGAAAATTATGTAGCAGAGAGAGAACGAGTCCTGTTTGCTTACAGAATGTCCTGTGTAACTCTGATAGTGTGAATTGTTAGTCAGAGAATAAATCTGGCTTGAAACAATTACTTCTGACACTGACCATGGCACCAACAGATTATCTTTCTGATGTAGTCACCATATGAGGGTGTGACTTGTGTTATAAATATCCTGCAGTTTCTGTATTCTTGGTTCCATCATGCACAGCACCTTGTCATGAATGTATTGAACCTCTTTGCAAAGAAATAACACTCAAATAAAGGCAATCTTGGAGAATACCTTTCTTTATTCACAGACATAAGGGACAGATTTCCATGCACATTTTTATCTATAAGTCCAAGAATTGTGGTCCAAATCTTTAAAGAAACTAATGACACTATGCTAATTATATGGTAAAACAATACAAAATAAAAAATACAGAAAAGTCACTAGAAAAGAATTTGCCAAAACACTGACTGAAACTCTTTATGGAAAATTAGGCCATTTAGTAGCGGTGGAAGAAACATTCTTTACTTAAGTAAAAGTAGCTATTTAAAAATACTCAGCAAAATGAACTTAAAGTATCGAAAGTAAAATGACTACTATTACAGTCTTCCTTACTAATTCTACTACGACTAATATTACTACTACTATAGTCTTTACTACTACATTAACATTTTGTCATTTAGCAGACTCTTTTATCCAAAGCGACTTACATATCAGAACATTCACAAACCGAAAGCGCAGCTTCGGGAGAATTTTTTGGGGTTCAGTATCTTGCTCAAGGATATTTCGACGCACAGTTTGGGGATTGAACTGCCAACTTTCCGATTGGTAGGCGACTGTTCTGCCACCAAGCCACAGCTGCCCCTACAGTACTACTACTACTACTACTACTACTACTACTACTATGAAACATACACTTGAAAAGCATTTCAGAGTTGCAATTTATTCAATACAATTCAACAAATTTTTATTTATATAGCCCAATATCACAAATCCCAATGTGGCTTGAAGGGCTTTGGAATATGTATAACATACAACACCCTCTGTCCTTAGACCCTCGATTCAAATAAGGAAAAACTACCCCAAAAAAAACCTTTTAACAGGGAAACAAAATGATAGAAACCTCAGGAAGAGCAACAGGGGAGGGATCCCTCTCTCAAGTCGGACAGACATGTAATAGATGTCATGTGTACTGATGAGATTCACAACAGGAGATCATAGTATAGGGCTGCCCAAATTTGGGCCTGCGGGCCAAAGTTGGCCCGCCATAAGGTTTGATTTGGCCAGATGTTTCTAGCAGCAAAACATAATTAATTAAAAATAATAAAAATCAATCACTGTTAATAAAAATCCTCTTTAAATATGCAGGATCCGAATTATTAATAATTTTTTCATAATCTGAACATGGCAGAGTGACGCTGTGCAGGAAGGGAACTTTGGATCCCATTTTGCATCTTAACAATACAATACATTCGCTGTTTGACTTTGGCCCATGGCCCACCATTAAGCTTCAGTTTCGGCCCTCCAAGAAAAAAATGTTGGGCGCCCCTGTCATAGTATATACAATTCTAATGACAAAATGTAGGTTGCAAAACATAAGTGTAGAGAACGCATCCAGAAATTATAGTACATACAAATATGATGGAAATTATGAAATTGTAGTATATATAATTATGATGTAAATTATGCATATCATAGTAAATATAACTATGATGAAAAGTGTAGATTGTAAAACATAAAGGAAGAGGAGGGATCCAGAAGTTCAACTGAGCAGGTGATGCCCACCGAGCAGGACCCCAGCCACACCCGCGAAATATAAATATAATATTATGTATTTTAAAATGGAACAATATGCTATTTGGACAATTACACCTTCCTGAGATGAATATTTGTTTTTAATTAATGATATAGAATTCCAAGGACCACAGAAGTACTCGTCCTCAGTCATGTACAGATGGAAAGTGTAGTATTTTGAGGTCAAAAACAGTTTTTTCTACAATTTAAAATACAATATTGTATACATAATTATCAAATATATGATGTGACTTAACCAAAAAGCCGAGAAAATATTATAAAATATGACAGTAGTAGTCCCCTGTAGTTGTGTCACTGTTGTTATCTTGTAACAAAAAATTACATACACAGAATTACTGTGTCAGAATTAGCTGTATGGTCATTTCTGAGGCCATGGTTGTTGGTATGTTGGTACATGCTTTTGTCCACAAGCACGTACTGTACATAAATAGGCCAAAACACATTTAAACATTTTGTTAGTAAATATTCTGTAACTTTAAATTGATCCTACTGCTAATAATTTATTTTGGAAATGTTTGAGTTTTCTAATTTTCTTTATTTTTTATTAAAAAAAGGTTTTCTTGAACTTTGTTTACATGTTGAGAACAATATCATGTTGTAAAATAACAAAAATATCATGAAAAGGTCAGGTTTCTTGTAGTTAATTAGTGCCTCATTGTTTTAAAATAACAAAATCAACCAAAATTCAAGCCCATCAACCCTTTTAGATAATGGGTGAATCAGTGTTGAATCACTAACATTGTTTCAAAATAAATTCAGTGTCAGTTATGATTGAAAATCTAATGTTTATTCAACATCCTTCATAATGAGTGCTTTCAATTTGTTTTCAGTATCGGGTGTCAAAATAGATTCAATATTTTGGCCTGAAGACATTTAAATGTTGTTTCAATCTGATTTTAGGTGGACTTGTTTACAGTACTTACAACAAGCAAAAAACACATATTTGCCATCCTCTTCTTCTTGTTCTTCTTCCTCTTCTGCTCTATGGACCTGGCTTCAGCAAAGGATGGAGCTGTGGGAAATAATTTGGAGGGTTTAGAGGACATACTTGGATTGGCTGTCCTCTCACAAGACGCAGACATTAGGAGTGGAGTGGACCGAAGCCATGACCAAATTCAGCCAGCTGGCGCAAAACGCACCACCTATTCATTATTGGATATGGATTTGTGTGTGGACTCTCCGGGTGTTGCTTAGTGTCTGGTTGGGGGACTGAGATTAATGAGGAAGCAGCTGACACTGAGGACATACTAAAAGCAACTGTGAAGGAGAAATTTCATATAATCATGGGGGCCCAAAATAAATATAATACTAATGATAATAAACTTTATTTATACAGCACTTTTCAAAAAGTTAAAAAGTGCTTGATTTAATCAGGGTTAAAACATTTAAGGACTGAGCAAAAAACAATCAGGCATTTAACAATACACCAATAAAATAAAATAAAACGCGAAATAACGATAATTAGTAATAATAAAATCAGAGTACTACAAAAATGTATAAAAGAAGTGATTTAAAAGATGTCACTGATTCAGCACTCCTCAGATCTTTGGGCAGGGAGTTCCGGAGCTGAGGGGCCTTGATTCCAAAACCCCAGTCACCTAGCTATTAGTCAGGAATAGGATATAAGGCTTCCCCCTGGTGAGCTGGGGCGCAGCAATTTAGCAATGAAGTTGGGAGCTGAACCATGAAGATCTTTATAGATGGTAAAATATTAAAATTAATTCTAAAACTAACTGGTAAACAATGAAGAGAAGCTAAAACAGGTCTCATGTGGTCATGTCTTCTATCCCTCCATCCATCCATCCATCTTCTATCGCTTATCCGGGGCCGGGTCACGGGGGCAGCAGTCTGAGCAGAGACACCCAGACTTCCCTCTCCCCAGACACTTCCTCCAGCTCTTCCGAGGGAATACCGAGGCATTCCCAGGCCAGCTGAGAGACATAGTCCTTCCAGCATGTCCTAGATCTTCCCCGGGGCCTCCTCCCGAAACATCTGCCCAGGAGGTGTCCAGGAGGCATCCGGAACAGATGCCCGAGCCACCTCAGCTGAATCCTCTCGATGTGGAGGAGCTCTACTCTGAGCTCCTCCCAAGTGACAGAGCTCCTCACCCTATCTCTAAGGGAGCGCCCAGCCACCCTGCGGAGGAAACTCATTTCGGCCGCCTGTATCCGGGATCTTGTCCTTTCGGTCATGAGCCAAGGCTCATGATCATAGGTGAGAGTAGGAACGTAGATCGACTGGGAAATAGAGAGCTTCGCCTTGCAGCTCAGCTCTTTCTTTACCACAACAGACCGGTACATCGACTGCATCACTGCAGAGGATGCACCGATCCACCTTCTACTACCTGTAAGTCGAGCAGTTGCTTAAAGTACGAGCTGAAGGCCCGAGATGGGTTTTTGGCTCAAACCAGAATGCAATGAATTACAGTAGTCTAACTGAGAAGAAATAAAAGCATGAATGACCTTCTCGAGATCAGGTCAAGAGAGAAAAGACCTGATCTTTGAGATGCTCCTTAATTGATAAAAACATGCTCAAACAACATTCAGAATTTGCTTTTCAAATGAAAGTTCACTGTAAAATATCACACCCAGGTTTCTGGCTGCTGGATTGACAATTGAAGACAGGGATCCAAGATATTTCTGTACAATCCTGATGGACTTTGGGGAATCAAAGAGAATTATTTCTGATTTACTTTCATTTAGCTTGAGAGGGTTTTGGGACATCTAGCACTAAAATTCTGACAGACAGGATAAAAGATGATTTAGGGGACTTTCACACCTGCCTCATTTAGTTCAGTTGAATCACACTAGAGTTCTTTCTCCCTCTTGGTGCGGTTCGTTTGGGCAGGTTTGAATGCAGCAATCGCACTCGGGTGCGCACCAAAAGTGGACCAAACAAGGAGGACTGCATTTTTTGGCTAAACCAGCTGCCATAGACTGCTGGCTTTTCTTCCTCTCTTTGTTCACTTCCAGGAGTTCTGTTCGAAATTTCCTGCATGTTAATTCTGACCAATTGAACAGCAGTTTAGGAAATACAACAAAGACACATATAGCCAATGACTGATGTGGATACTGTGAATTGTGACTTGTGTTGCTGCATTTTTGTTTGTTTCACCAACTCATCAACTGATTCGGACCAGAGCAGAGAGGGAAATGAGCGTAGAGATAGAATGACAGATGATAACAGATATATAAAAGACACTGGCTGAGAATGTAGTGCTCATTAGAAATGTCTGAATGCATGTTTTATGAGGACATGACAGATTGAACATCTAAACAATAAACTGACTTCAAAAATGGCTGATCGAATGTGAATGAATTGTCAATGGATTTGGTCATGAACTCTGCCCGAGGCTGCAGACATGATATTTTCAACAAACTGTCATTAAAAGACTGGGATATTCATGTGGATGTTTGCCAGATTATGTGATAATGTTCTCCTGCCGACTGAATGTAGAGTACGTTTCCTTAATATTCCACATTAGCATTCAGCCTTTACTGATTAGCTGAGCCAGCCTCAAGGCAATTGCAATCAGAAGCCTTTTGATGGAGGGGGAGCGGGGGGCCATCATAAATCTTATGTAAAGGATCAAATATCAAAAATGCCATGAGTGGAAAAATAACATCATAGAAATTCAACATTCCTTTTTATTTGGCTGTAAATGCTACAGTTATACACCATGGCTCTTCCAACAGGCTCTCCTTCATCTTGATTACATAAATGAAGTTGAAATGAGGAAATGCTGTCCTAGAGAGCGGGATGACAATGGTGAAACTGTTTTCAGTTTGAATGTTGGTCGAAGACTGAGCTATGCTATTAAGCACAAGAGGGAGCCTAGTGCAAAGTACTTAGGCTTAGCAGTATGATTTTCAAAATGTTCATAATTAAACGTTTTTTATTTGAATAGCCTGCAGGGAACTCCTCGGCTTGTGTTTTTGTAGTGGCTATCGTGTTTGTGGAGCCAAATATTGGAAACTTTGATACTGAATCCCCTGGTGTATGTTAACTTTGGCAGCAGCCAACGGATTCTGGGGATGCTTTTCCTGCGCATTACTGCGCCTCCACTGTCCACCACCCACCATCTCCTCAGGTCGTGGAGTTCCCTTTAGCCACTGCTTGCTGAGCTGAGGAGGGGCAAGCACAGGGAAGACATTGTGATGCATCTCGGGGTGAAATCTTATCTCAAATGTCTCAGAGGTTTTTAGAGAAAACACTTCAATGTGGGAGTTTTTTGGAGAGGCCTATCTTCTCTTGCTGAACTCTGCTTCATCCTCTCTCATACAGCGCTGTCTCTCAGGCTACAGGAAGCCTACAGCCACCTCCAGAACGTATCCTCCCCTTACAGCATGTATGGTGCATGAACCTCTCTCCCTCCTGCCTAGCAATCAGTAAATGTTCAGACTACTGTGGAAAAGAGGACCAAGGCAAGGCTCCTTTGGCTGGTCTTTGTGTAGCACAGGATGAGTCCCAGTTGGATGGCAATGTGAGCTGAGGGCCGCACAGGAGGAAAGGCAGAGTCAGCAAACAAGCGGTAGAGCAAATAAGCCTCACATACTGTTTGTTATTAAGTTCTCCTTTCACGTGTGCATGTGCTTACACAGCATCACTGATACTAAGATAATCCAGTACTGTAGTAGCCTTTCTTTCAGAGATCTCTCTTATTTGGGATTAGGCATCTTTTTTAATAAATGCATGGCAGGAATATTGGCCCCTGGGAATCCAATTTTCATAGACCCCCAACCATTTTATGTGCTCTGCGGCCCCACTCATTTAATGTTTCCCACTGACATTTATAACAAATTTTGAACACTGAAGAAAAAGGGGGGGTCTGAGATGGTCTTGGAGCCCTAATTAACAACCAGAACCCCCTGGGGACATCAACTTTAGGGGACGTCTCAAAATTAAGCTCATTATTTTGTATTTGTATTTTAAAATTTATATTCATGTTTAAATACTGAAAGGTGAGGATCAACATAGAAAATGTTACTTACAATGAACAGGCAGCTGATGTAGCCCATATTTGAAGAACCTCATTGATGTCTTTTGCCCCTATTTATCCAATGGAAAAAAGTTTATAAACAGTCCTTGAATCTTGAAAAAAATTTATAAAATACATGGTTTGTATATATGTTGCTATTTTACAAATAATCCCAATGTATAAAGCATGCATCTTTCAGAGAAGCTCACCGGTGTCAGAAAAGCACACAATGTCAGTTAACAGTTAAATCCCTATGTCTTTTCAGAAGATTTAAATTAATGAAGCTGTGCCAGCTATCTGTACGGACTGTTTGAGAATTGTGAGCGTGTGTACAAGTCTGAACAGAAGGAAACTGAAAATTTAGAGGGTGTGTCTGCCTGGGCATGTGGCACTGCATTTTGATTTATCTATTAATCTTTTAACATTTAGTTCCCTGTTGTGCGCCCCTAGGTTTTGCCTGCACTGTCAAACAGCCAGCTCAGAGCAAATTTGATTAGCCTATAGGTCAGGCCTTACAGTATATTAACAAGTCAGGCCAGATCCTGTCTAGATGTGATTGAAAGATAATTGCAGGTAACAGGTGTGTCACGATGGTGTGCAATGGGTTTGCTAAACTCTAAATGTGCAGGACTCTGGACCTTTTGGTCAAAAGAAACCAGCATTGAGGTCAGTAGGAAACAAGGAAACAAACAGCAGCCTTTGGTGTTGACCCATCAATCAACCTCGCCATCCTCCCTTTGCAGACTTTGTCAGTCTATTACAATGTCACCTGATTGGCCAAACAAATGTCTAAAAATCCCTTGATCTTGGCACAAAACAAAGGTCTATCCTGTTTTACTTGTTCACTTAGACCTGATATGGGGGTATGGTCAGAGCAGATGTAGACAATTGCTGGGAGCACTGGCGCGCCACCATATAAATTCATTCATTTGTGGTAACTGAATTTTTGTGACCACACGTTCTTTTGTTCTGTAAACAAAGGACAGCCATTGAACTCAGTCTCCCACAATATGCCACAGGTTTGAACTTCCCTCATGGACCCAGATTCCAGCTAACATTGGTCAGTCCGACCTGTGACCTGTGACCTGTAAATGAGACATTTCCCCACAGCACTTAAGACTAACCTAGCTACTTGATGTGACAGTCTGCACTTATATAGCACCTTTCTAGTCTTCCGACTACTCAAAGCGCTTCACACACTACAAGCACTGTGATGTCACTAGGTCAATAAAATGATCAGCAGCCATTGTTTTTTCTTTGTCCCTTCTGGCTTCTTTTAGAGCACTGCTGCTCAGGAGCAGCTGTCCATCAGTGTGACCTGCTTGGAGCAGACACACAGCAGAACCAAACTCTCTAACAGCCGCGACACGAGGGTCGGTGTAAGATTTCTGCAACAATACTTAGTCAATGCCAATGGCTACCTCACAAAGTCTGCCAGCTACCTTTAAGAGCAGAACCTAGAGGAGAACAACAGACCGGTTCCTCCATCAGCACAAACGGACTGCACAGCGAGGACTTTTCTCCAATCTGAAGCCAAATTGTCCCCCACCTGGTTCATCCCCATGGCCAGCTAACAAGGAGGACTTCAAAACAACTTCTTCCTTATGTCCACTGAAAAAGTAACCACTGGACATATAACTGGGCATAACAGGGCAGTGAACTGGGTCAAGGTGGTGCTCTCTGCACGACATAGTGAAAATCTTCCACTTGCCCGCATACAGTGTCCTCTTGGAGGGACCTCTAGAGTGTAATATTGTCTCAACTACCTCGGTAGAGAGACCGGCAGCTCAGAGGTGGTCCCCCTCAGAGGCCAGACTCACAGCTTCAACCTCCCCGGCTGGGGATGAAGCCTCGATCACAGACCTCGGGCTGAGTGGCCTTCCAAGGCCATCCTGTGCTGGAGGTGTTTGTCGAGACTAGCATGCAATGGTGATATGCTGTTCCCAGCACTGGGCCCTCCATCTGTCTAAGGCATGCATGCAGCTGCCCCTCGGGGACAATCCTGTGTCCCTGAGCCACCCAAGCGGAATCACGGTGGATGCTGCCGCCATGAGGCCTGACAGTTTCTGAAACTGTAGTGCAGTGAGATGTCGGCCTAGCTGCACACCATGGTCAGGATTGACTCAACTCATTCGGGAGACAGTTGTGCGTAACCGAGTCCCACACCACTCCTAGGAATGTGATCCTGTGTGTTGAGGTGAGCGTGCTCTTGCTCGCACTGAGACTCAACCCCAAGCGCAGCATGTGCGCAAGTATGACATCTTGATGCCATACTGTGGCAAGACGAGACTGGGATAAAATCAATATTATATAGTTCATGATGTGGACTCGCTGGAGTCCGAGAGGAGCCAGGGCAGTCTCCATATACTTCATGAAGGTGCGAGGGGAGAGTGCTAGGCTGATCGTGACAAACCAGTCCTCAGATTGAATTTGACCCACAATCATAGGGATCGCATCCTGAACCAAAGTCTTCTTTGGCGCAAACCACCGTCTCTCTTCGGGACTATGAAGTACCGGCTGTAGAACCCGGTATGAATCTCTCAGGTGGGGATTTGTTCTATGGCCCCACTCTACAAGAGAGAATGTATTTCTCGCTCCATCACCTGTCTTTGTAATCGGTCGACCCCTGCTTCCAAGATCCCTCAGAATTTTGGAGGTGTGGACCGGAACTGAAGCTTGTAACCTTGTCGGATGGTACGCAAAACTCAGTGCGACACGCCGGGTCAAGCTCCTCAGGGGAACCAATTCCTCGAGGCTGTTGCCTTGGGGACCTGGAGAGGCGGCCTCAGTTACCCAAAATGCTGCAGCGGCGGGAAATCCCCGAGACCAGCGTGTACATGCCTGACCGCTCCCCGAACCTCCAATGTGAGAAGCGCTGGTACGGCAGTATTTAACCGGAAAGGAACATCTGTTTCAACAAACAACAAACGAAGCGAGAGCGAAGCGTCTTATCTCTCCTCAGAGAGTGCATTTACCTTGCTCACAGTCACCCCTCGAGGTTGACTGCGAGCAGCATGAGCGTCTCCTCGTGAGCTCGTTTCGCACCCCACGCTCAGCTTGGTGCGGGTCCTGCGGCTGCCCGGGCAGCCCGGCAGCACTAAGAATGGGAGGACATGCTCATCAGCTCCTCTTGTGGTCCCAGGGGAAGTTGGTCTCCTTTCATACCTGGGTACCTCAATGTGGGAGCGGACATCCTGTCAAGGAAGGGGGCCGAGGCCCGGGGAATGGAGACTGCACCCCGAGACGGTGCAGATGATATGGAGGAGATTCGGCAGAGCACAAGTGGACCTATTCGTGTCCTCGGGGAACGCTGAAACGCTCACTGTCCCCTTTGGTTTTTTCCCTTGTGTATCCAGAACCCTTGGGGCTGGATGCCATGGTGCAACCATGGCCGAGGTTACGGTTGTAAGTGAGAAGATTTGCCAAATAGGGGTCTGGCTGCTGCTCGTGGCCCCGTTCTGGCCCACCAGAATCTGGTTTTCGGGCCTGGTAGCCCTCTTGGACGCCCCCCCATGGGAGATCCCCGTCAGGAGGAACCTGCTGTCGCAGGGCCAAGGCGAAATATTCCATCCCCAGCCGGGGAAATTAAAGCTGTGGGTCTGGCCCCTGAGGGGGACCACCTCCAAGCTGCCGGTCTCTCTACCGAGGTAGTTGAGACCATCTTACACTCTAGAGCCCCCTCCACGAGGAATCTATGTGGGCAAGTGGAAGATTTTAACTATGTGGTGCTGAGAGCGCCACTTTGACCCAGTTCACTGCCCTGGGGCTTCATTGCTGGTGTTTCTCTAAAGCCGGTTTTCGGCTGGACTCTCCCTCGCTACACTCAAGGTGTATGTGGCTGTCGTGGGACCCGCACCAAGTGGAGCATGAAGACGCTCATGAGGAGACGCTTACTCGCTGCGGTCAACCTCGAGGGCTGACAGAGATGGCTCAACCCAAAACAGTTTACACAAACACGTGTGTTGCCAGTGGGGATAACGTGCAGGCAGGGAGGAATGCACTGCCAGAACCGCTTCTCACTCGTCATTTTCACAGAGACCCAGCGCGCTTGCTGAAGATCAGAAGACCGACAACAACAGTAAAGCCGGCTCCCTTTGTAACCTCCGGTTCCACCGGCTTGCGTCCCGCGTTGACATTAACCCAATCAAGATTGATCTAGAGATTCAGATGTTCCCCATAGCATCAGGTGACGCAGCGTTGAAGTTAGTTAGTTAGTTAGTCATAAGTTTAGAGGATGGATCCACAAATCATAGTACATACATTTATGATGAAATTGTAGTATATATAATTATGATGAAATGTTTAGATTGTAAAACATAAGGGAAGAGGTTGGATTCCAAAGGACAACTGAGCAGCTCCAGGTGATGTTCGCTGAGCAGGATCTGAGCCTCACCATCTCACTTCCACCATAGACACAGCAGCACTGTTCCAGCAGGTGGCCCGCAATCACAGATCCAGACTCCACATCTCCAGAGGCAGAAATACCTGCTGGAAGTGATAGAAAGAAAGAAACAAGAAAGCACAAAACTATGGGAGAGAAAACATATGGAGTTAGTAACATGCATTAATGGGATAAGAATGCATACAGCGCAAGTTGTATCATGGGAAATCTCCTGGCAGTCTAGGCCTATAGCAGCAAAGCTAAGGCATTGCTCAGGACACCCATCCTTTTCCATTTAAAATTTCATCTTTTCCATTTCCATCAGGCATTTGCCATTTGGCATTTGGATTTTCAAGCTTCATGTAAATGAGGAGATGTGGCCCAAAGGCTGGACTTGAGGGTTGGAAACAGAGGCACCTTATGGAAAGCATGGGGAGCTCTAACTGCTAAAGAGCACAAAGCAATGAAAATGTAGCATGTAGAGTGAGCAACATCAGAGCTGGGGGTCAGAGGGAGGAATATTATTTATAAGGCAATGACTTGATAACGTGTTCTAACATTTCTTTCCATGTGGCCTCACACATAGTTACCAGTGAAATGAGTGTCAACAACTCCATTCCCTATTGGTCTGATGGTGAGAAAGGAACAGACATGCATGACCAATGTTGTGGATACCATGGCCACTTGCAAACAATAGACAGGCAGTGTATAGTCAAGTAGGGAGCAATATGCTCTCAGGGAAAAAAAATGATCTTCCTGCAGAACTGTCATTTGGCTCTGCTGGGAGACACTGGCTAACAGTGAAGACCAGCTGATTGATCTAACGGTTAACAGACATCTGCATTACCAGTGCAGTACCTAGCTACTGTAAGGAATGACAGAATTATTTATAACATTTATAGCATAAACTACTATAGGTTGCTATTTAGCAAGACTATTATTTGTCCCTTGAAAGGGAACGTCTTAGGTTACATATGTAACCCTGGTTCCCTGATTGGGAACGAGAGGCTGCGTCTCTTTGCCATACTTCCGGCATGCCTGTGAGCGGCTTGCTATGGTCGATCAGAAGGCTGACGACAACAGTGAAGCCGGCTCCCTTTATAACTTCCGGTTCCGCCGGCATTCGTCACATGTTGATGTTACGCCAGAGATTCAGATGCGGTCAGGCTGAGGGGATTCCCCAAAGCGTCAGCTGACGCGGCGTCTCGTTCCGTATCAGGGAACCAGGGTTACATACATAACCTGAGACTTTTGTACCAGTACCGCCATTGTGTTGAGCCTGTGTTATCTTAGCCATTGTGGAAAACTGTGTTTTACCAGACCAGTCCAGTAACATGTCTGTCTTCTCGCCCCATAATTATTAACCTATATTACATTTACATTACATTTAGTCATTTAGCAGACGCTTTTATCCAAAGCGACTTACATATGAGAACATAATAAGTTTAATGATATTTATACTTGTATTAATATCTATTGATACAATTGGAAATCTATTAATGAATTGGACGGACCCCGCGACCCCTAATGGGAACAAGCGTTAGAAAATGACTGACTGACTGACTGACTGACTGACTGACTGAATTGGAAGGACTGTTAAATGTTCACTTTCAATGCCGTATACCAGAACAAGGTCGAGGGAGTGGGTTTATGTACACTCTGACAGAACCCAATTGAGTCTTATAATAAGATAAATGCAGTACTAAGGCTATCATTTCCAAAATCCACTTGAATATTAAAATCACCTACCATAATTACTTTATCTGTTTTAAGGACTAAAATAACTTGATAGAAACAGATAAAAGAAACCAGGAGCGGGGTACCCATATTATTGGCCTGTCGTGTTTTCCCTGATGTGTGTGAAAGACTTCAGAATCAAGGCTCTCAAATGAGTTATAATTTAGTTTAGGTTTAAGGTTGATTATTAGGCTTGAGTCAAAGATGGCTGATCTCCTCTGCCAGAGCCTCGAGGAATGTGAGTATTAATATTCAATTGAAATCAATTCAATTTTATTTATATAGCCCAATATCACAAATCATCTCGCCACCCTCTGCCCTTTGACCCTCAAGTCGACTAACAAAAAACTACCCCAAAAAAGAACCTTTTGACAGGAAAAAAATGATAGAAACCTCAGGAGGAGCAATAGAGGAGGGATCCCTCTCTCTCTCCCTACATGCAATAGATGTCGTGTGTACAGAATAGATTCGCAACAGAAAATCATAGTAAATACAATTATAATGACAAAATGTAGGTTGTAAAACGTAAAACGAACAGATACAGGAGTGATAGTACATACAATTATGATGAAAATTACGAAATTGTAGTATATATAATTATGATGAAATGTGTAGAATGTAAAACATAAGGGAAGAGGATGGATCCAGAGGGACAAGTTACGAGGATGGATCCAGAGGGACAAGTTAAGAGGATGGATCCAGATGGACAACTGAGAATCTCCAGGTGGGACCCAACGAGAAGGACCTGAGCAACTCACCCCCTCCACCATAGACACAGCAGCACTGTTCCAGCAGTTTGCTGCATTCACAAATCCAGATTCCACATCTCCCGATGCACAAATATCTGCAGAAAATATGGCTGGGGGAGTGGATTCATTTAGGCAAACATTCTTCATGACCCAGCCAAGTTTCAGTAAGACAAAATAAGTCAATATGATAATCTGATATTAGATCGTTTACTAGTACAGCTTTAGATTACTTTAGAACTTAGAACTTTAGAGTT
The DNA here is from genome assembly GCA_011952105.1 of Coreoperca whiteheadi. Classification (NCBI taxonomy): domain Eukaryota; kingdom Metazoa; phylum Chordata; class Actinopteri; order Centrarchiformes; family Sinipercidae; genus Coreoperca; species Coreoperca whiteheadi. The sequence goes on from CM022480.1 coordinate 2,699,390, forward strand.
CTGATGTTTAAGAGTCCACATTTAATTCTCCTATTTTGAGGCGCTATTTCAGCGGTGGTAAGTTTTTATATATAACTCCTCCTCTGTTAACTTTTGATTTTATTAATTTAAGTGGTCAGGGGGCAGACACCGTCACTAAGGAGTTTTGGGTGGGTAACTGCTCTGGAAGCGCAGAAAAGTGTATAGAACTGCAACTCTGTCAAATTAAGCTGAGTAGTTCAATGAAAAGCAGGAGAATGCAACACTGTTGCCCTGTCAGTTAACAAACAATGTCAAAAGGAATTCACATAGTTATAGGTTATCTCCACACCTGGACATACTAGTTCTACAAGCAAATATGTTTGTAAATAAGTGTGGCCTTCATTTGACAATTATTTTTTTAAATCTGCAGTTGGGTTTTTTGTGATTTATCATTTGCTAGTCATCAGAGTGTAACTAGTCAGATAAAACCACAGACATTATTTGGGGTAAAATAAATCAAAATGTAGTGACAGAAAAATTCAGCTTTTTGGCTTAATCTAATCTTGGCTTTTATGTAAAACAGTAATCTTTTGTACACGTGTTCCAGTGTACCTTTCTTATTAGGATATGGTACAGAAAGCATTTTTGTTGTTGGACAGTTACACTTATCATTCTTCCCTTCCAAAATTGATGTTTTACTTCATTATATGATATTAACAGCCTATCATTTATCAAAGAATAACTTAGATCCATGCTCAGTGTTTTCAACTCGCACACCGAGTAGCCAGCCAACAATAACCCCAACTACTGTTGTGGTATTCAGTAGTCAATCATCCTTGTCAGCTGTCAGCGTAGTGTTCAATTCAATCAATTCTATTTTGTATTTCTATTCAAATTTTATTTATATAGCACAAATTCATAACAGACATTATCTCATTGCACTTTTCCTTCTTTAAGAGGCAAAAACCTCGGGTAGAACCTGTCAGGGTTTTGAATCATTGTTCTGTAGTGTTTCTGTTTTAGTTTGTATTTGATCTGTTTCCTCATGTGTCTGTCAGTTTTGCTTACTGCCCTTAAGTGCCCTGATTGTTTCCACCTGTGTTGATTTGGTTCATCTGTGTCTTGTTGTCTCCCCTGCCTAAGTGTATTTAAGTTGAGGTTTTTCTTTTGTTCCCTGTCAGTTCTTCATCAGTTACTGTGTTGGTTTAGTCTGCCTGCCTGTTTGGATTTTGCTTTCAATCCATTGATCTGCCTGCTGGTAATTGTTAAATAATCATCCCATTCATCATCCTCCAAGAGCTGACTGCGTTTGGGTCCTCTTTTCCTTGTACCTGCTGCCAACACCAAACCCTGACAGAACCAGACTCAGAGATAGGAGGGGTTTACAGAGAGAGAGGGAGAATGAGAGAGGGAAAGGCACATAATGCCAATTCTACATAGATTTCTAAAATAATAATAATGTAATAGCAGTAGTAATATTTAATGAAACAATAGGAATGCTAGTGATAGGAATAATAGTGATTATAATAGTAAAAAGACAATAATTGGTGCAGCAGTTATTGTGATAATAATAATAGTGATAGGAATAATATTGATAATAGTAAAAAGACTAATAATTGTGGCATTTAATTATTAGAAATAATAACAATTGTTGTCGTTGAGCAGAGGGGCATGTTAACCTTAAAATTATAACGGATAAGCTTAGTATTTGGGATGTGAAATAGTTTATAGGTGAGTAGGTTTATGAGGGTGTCGTCACTTGCCTTAACTCGCCTATCCCTGCATTCCTAAATAGACCAGGGGTTTGGTTTGTTGGATGCCTACCAGTGATAATGTCAAATGAGATGTAACCTGCTCTGTAGGACAAGTTCAATGAGATAACTTGTTATTAATTGGCTATAAGAAATAAATTGAATAATCATTGTACCCCAGCTTTGCATATTACATCTAGAATCCTGATGTGATTTGACACGAGATTATGTTAAAATTGTATGCTGCACTATTACCAAAAATGAGTAACCAACATTAATCATAAAAAAATGTAAGCGAGAAAACCGCACGCCCCACATACGAGGCTATAGTCCTGACCGCAGAGAACTGGGTTCACCGTTGCAAATTTGCAGGCGAGAAAAGCCCGAAAATATACTTTAAAAAAAAATGTAAGTGAGAATGTTTTGATAACAAAATTAATGAAGTCACCAGGACTCAAAGCGAGCGAAGAAGGCGTTCAGCTCGTTCAGCAGAGAGATGTTGCTGTCACAGGTCCGCTGTGGGGGTTTGTAGTCCGTAATAGTCTGTATACCCTGCCACAGGCTCCGAGTGTCTCTGCTGTCACTGAAACGATGGGTTATCCTCCTGGAGTACTGTCTCTTAGCCTCTCTGATGCCGCGGGATAGGTTGGCCCTGGCTGTTCTCAGGCCCCCCTCATCTCCAGCTCTGAAGGCAGCGTTCTGCGTCTCAAGGAGTCTGTAGACCTCCCCTGTCATCCACGGCTTCTGGTTGGCCCGGACAGTTATGGTTTTTGTGACTGTTACATCCTCAATACACTTGGTGATGTAGGCAGTGACAGTCTCCGAGTACTCCTGGAGGTCAGTGGTGTTATTGTATATGGCAGCCTGCTTAAACATATTCCAGTCAGTTGTATCAAAGCAGTCTTGAAGAGCATCAGACGACCCTTCTGGCCACACTTGAATCTGTTTCTGAACTGGTTTGGCAACTTTAACGAGCGGTCTGTATGCAGGCATTAGCATGACAGTGATGTGGTCTGAGGCACCAAGGTGGGGGAGGGGGAGGGCTTTGTAAGCTCCTCTCTGTGGTGTAAACAAAGTCTAAAATGTTATTACCTCTTGTTGGAAAGTTAATGTGTTGGTGTATTTTTGGAAACACACTCTTTAAGTCAGCATGGTTGAACTCCCCAGCTATGATGAGAAAAGCATCGGGGTGTGCTGTCTGCTGCTCACTGATGTGCTGGTACAGTTCATTTAGTGCATCGTTCCTGTTGCTGTTGTTGTTGTTTGGGGGAATATAAACCGAAACGAGCAGTATGGCAGTATATTCCCTCGGCAGATAGAACGGCCGGCACTTGGACAGGAGAGATGTGAAAGTGAAACTTGCCTTTCATTTGCAAATTATTCATTGTAATTCATTGGGTCATCAGTGAAGTGTGTGAAACTAAACTGCAGACTGAAGTGTCTGATAACAGTGACAACCATAGTGACAGCTATGAATGTGGGTCCAGCCCAGGTCGATTGTTCTTCAGTAGACCCATGTCATGCTCTTGTCTTGTCTGTATGAAAGCGGGGAAAGACCTTAGACAAGGAAAGTGTCACTATGACAGCAGCATGGCAAGATGAAAGGAAAGATGGTCCATGTAGTGATGACTCTAAGATGGCAGATGTTTATTCAGGTGAAAGCTGCCTACCTGGTTTGATTCTGCATTTTGCGGTCCACTTCACATGGGCATTAGTGCCTCTCTTCATGAACCCACCAAGAAAAGCTCTATGCATTAAAGCTTGTAGGGTGCATAAAAATGCATAATACAGAGAGTAATACAGTATGAGGAGTCCTGTCAACAATTTTATAGACGTCTGTTGTGTAATGGAGGTCTTTGGAGAAAATGCTTTTGAGGCCACAGTGGATTGTTATGTTGCAGTGCCACAGGTGATCAGTGGGGAAAATTGGCAGCATGCCAATAGGAGAAATCTGATGTCTGACCTGCTGCATGTAAATACAGAACAGAGTTAAAAAAGTTAATTGGAGACTCTAAAGTGTCTGTAGTTGCCCTTGAGGATCGACGAGTCCACAACTGAGCCCTCGGCCTCTGCTTCCTCAGTGGAAGACGTGTCGTTGGGGTTGAGGATATCCTCGAAGTACTCCTTCCACCATCTGAGGATGTCCCCAGTTGGAGTCAGCAAATTCCCACCCCTACTGTAATCAACAAGATGGCACACGCAGCGGCTTCTCTCTGTCCCGACAGAATGGTGTTTTCGTGTTTTTTGTCTTGTGAGTCGCAGTGTTTTAGTACGTCATCATCACGTCTATCTGTCTATAAGCGTGCATACAGTTGTGAGTTTCTGCTGGATGCCGGCAGAGCCGCACTTTTAGAGTTAAACTCCGCGCATGCGGAAAAGCTGCAAGATCTCGGACTCGCCACAAGCGGCGTGAGACGAAGCAGAAGAGGGGTAAGCGCGGAGGTATCCGGGCTAGGCTAACGGCTAACCCACACAAGCCATCTATCTCCACCATCATACTGGCTAACGTATGCTCTTTGGACAATAAACTGGACTACATCCGATTACTACGTTCAACTCAAAGGACTGTAAGAGACTGTTGTGTTTTTGTATTCACGGAAACATGGCTCAGCAACAGCGTTCCGGACTGCGCCATTCAGCTCGACCAGCTGACGTGCTATCGAGCAGACAGAGCTCTCATCATGGGAGGAAAAACCCGCGGCGGCGGGCTTTGTGTTTACATCAATGACGCATGGTGCCGCGATGCTGTTGTGATCTGCAAACACTGCTCACCCCTGGTGGAGTTTATGATCATATACATGTATGCTTTATATTTCATTTCCCTCTTTCTCTCAGTCTCTCTCTGTCTCCATCTCTCTTTCTTTTTTCTTTCTCATCTTTTTCGGGGAGTTGGTTAACAGATGTTTAAACAATCAAATATGGTCAAACTGCTTGAGCCCCACTACGATTTGCCTTCAGATGTGCATATTAGTCAGTCTTTTGTGCCTGCCCTTTACAAATGAGTTCCAGCTGTAGTTGTTCAGGAATTATCAGTTGTTTTGTTATTTAGTTTTTCTTATTGACAATATAAGTATTTGATATTAACTTAACCTTTATAGTAAGATTTGTGGCCAAATAGCCACAGTTGAATGTTTACATTTTTGAAAATCAATGACAAATAATATTTTCTGCTTTTTCTTGTTTTTCCCTGCTGTATCAAAAATTTACCAAACTGTGACCCAAAACCAATGTACATACCGAACTAGGCCAACATTTCTATGGGACACACTGCCACGCTACCTTTTATAAAACCCCAAAGATAATTGTTTGTCTAAAGTGCTAGTTTAATCCAGACAGTCTGGGTGGATAAAGTAAGGAACATACAAGAACATGGTGTTTGGCTAAGGTTACCCAAGTTGCTCTTGGAGAGAGATTAAACCTTGAGGAGGCCCTTCATCGTCATCCTTCCTCCACGCTGCTCTTGTTATGCTTAGGCCTTTAGATAAACGTCTACTCTGGAGGGTGAGCACAGCACCATAGGGGCTTTTCTTTTTTACTGTCACATTTGAAGAAACAAAAACTTATGGTAACAGGAGATGCTGTGTGGGTGAGTTGCAGGAAAGATAAAGCTTGTCATCATACATTCCCTCACCCACTTGCATGAAACAAACATGTCTGTCCTCCGGCCTTCATAGCCTGTGGAGGAAAGACATTCCTCTTTTTGCTTCTGCATTAATCCAATTACCAAATACCTGTAGACATGCAAGAATAGTTCTTGTTCCACGATACCGCCTCCTACTATTTCGTACTTAAAAAAACATTTCTCCAGGACTGGGTTGCACAAGCTATTTGTAAATCTATCACTAGGTTTGTGTGTAATGTTCTAAATCAGGTTGCACCATTAAAACATATGAAATGTCTTGACTAGTACAGACTTTAATAATGTAAGCTGTAACTAATATAACTTCCAAATGTAACAGTTTTAGAGGGGGCAACCAGACACTGTGAACTTAACTGCCAATATTTTGAAAATGTAGGTATTACTTTGTATTATTTATACATGCATGAATAGAGAAAAATGTATGTTTCAGAGTTGTAGTATTAATTTTGTCTAAAAGGAGAGGGAAATGTGTGATTATTTCAACCTAACCAACATCTTTTGGTCATTTATGGCATAATGGTTTGTATTTTGAGGTATATAATCATTTTTGTGCCATTCATGTGTGCAGGGACCAAGCATGAAGTCTGTCTGCTGAGCCAGAGGAAGTCTCTAACACTCATGCTGTCAACTGGCTAGACTGGAGAAGGACTCTAACGAACATGCTTTATAGGCTAAAACACATGAAAAGGAGAGCAAGCCTGAAATGTTTCAGGATATGGGGCAAATGAGCAACTTTCATTGGAGAGAATGGGGTGCCACATTAGAATAGGTATTGGTATCCAAGGCTGTCTCTAAAATCATTCTGTTGTTCGCTCATTCATTCCTCCCTGTATATACAGACAGTATATTACTGTATATTGAGCAGACAATTGAGATTTCAATTCAGATCATCATGATTTTGCATTACCACTACCAGCTGAAGTGAAGCTGGAAAGTAATTTTGGACTCAACAAAAATGTGATTTACTGCATTGTGCGATTGTTAGCAGAAAGTACTTTTCATGCCATGGACACAACCTTTTTTATTCCATTGTGGGAATTTTTGAGAGCACAATATAGAGCATAATTTTCACACTCAAAATTCTCTCTCAAATAAAAGGGTACACCCAGTAAATATAGTGCACTATATAGTAAAGGAGATTTCTATGGAATGCCATTTCATTCAATATTAAATAAATACATAATTATGCCTATGAAATAAATAAATGAGTCAATATGGTTCAATAAATAAATAAATTGCTTTTTATTTCATTGGAATTTTATTTCATAATTCCACATTTCCTTTTGTTATATTCAAATGAACGGGGCGTGGTTATCTCACAGAGCTGCAAGAGAAGATTGGAGGCCAGTTTACAGTTAGACAACAAGAAAAGGAATTATACAGTAACTAAATACCAGGTGGATTTCTTGCCTGGTTTGGCTCCTGACAACCTGTTCTGCCTCTACACTCTGTGATTTATTGAGTTTCCTGATGTACAGATGGTTCCTGATAAATACATGGATATGAAATAGGTGTTCAGCAAGACCCAGGGCACCTCCTTGCCACCACATCAACCTAATGATTGTGCCATAAACATACTCCTGGGCACCTCACCCCCTGAGGGTAGTCTCTACTCTCTGTCGGCCCCAGAAACGTCAGCCATCAACAAGTACATCAGAAAGGGGCTGTCAGCAGGGATCATCCGGCCATCCTCGTCTCCTGCTGGAGCAGGATTTCTTTTGTCGAGAAAAAGGATATGTCCCTTAGACCATGCATCGACTACGGGGGCTTCATAACGTAATGGTAAAAAACAGGTACACTCTTCCTCTTATCTCATCTGCTTTTGAGCTGTTCCAAGGGGCCACCATTTATTCTAGGCTAGAACTTAGAAATGCTTACTTCTTGGTTTGCATCGGAAAGGGGGACGAGTGGAAGAGTCACTACGAGTCCTATCATTGGATTCACCAATGCCCCTCCTGTGTTTCAAGGTCTTATCAATGATGTGCTATTCTCAACATCAGTGTGTGTGTGTGTGTATCTATTTAATGTCCTTATCTTCTCCAAGACCAAACAGGACCATGTGCTGCATGAGCGTCAGGTGCTCCAGCAAATCCTGGAGAATCAAGGCCGAGAAGTGTGACTTCCATGTTTTGGAGGTGTCTTTCCTGGTGTCTATCATTAGTGCTGGGAGTATTCAGATGATCCAACTAAGATCAGAGCGGTTATAGAGTGGCCCACTCCTTCGACCCGCAAAGGAGCTCCAGCGGTACTGGGGTTTGCCAACTTTTATTGACGTTTCATCAGAAACTACAGTTCTGTGGCCACTCTGCTTACCATGCTCACCTACCAGAGCATCCCCTTCTATTGGTTGTAGGTGGCTGAAGAAGCAGTTAAAGGCACTTTTCACCTCTGCTCCCATTCTTATTTTTCCAGACCCAGCCCGTCAGTTCATCGTGGAGGTGGATACGTCAGGCACTAGAGTGGGAGCCATACTTTCAGGGACCAGAAGATCCATCCCTGCACTTTCTTCTCCTGCAAACTTTCGGAAATTGGGAGCTACTGGTGGTAAAATTGGCACTAGAGTAGTGGAGACACTGATTGGAGGGTGCTGAACAACCGTTTGTGGTTTGGACTGACCACAGGAACTTGGAGTACATCTGTTTGGCTAAGCGACTGAGCTCAAGGCAGGCCAGGTGGGTTCTTTTTATTGACCGCTTTAACTTTTCTCTGTCATCCAGCCCAGGCTCCAAGAACACTAATCCCTGCCCTTTCCCGGCAGCACCAGCCGGAACACATCCTCCCTCCCTCCTGTCATTAGAGCTGTAACCACGGAGGAGGAGGACAAGGTAAAATGTTCCCTGATGACGCACCCTGCGCCTAGCTCTTATCCTTGTGGCTGCCTGTTTGTTTCTGCCCATCTCCACTCGCAGGTTCTTCAGTGGGGCGATTCCTCCAGCCTGGCTTGTCATCCTGGGGTGAGATGCACCCTGGCCCTAATGCGCCAGCAGTTCTGGTGGCCATCAATGGAGAAGGATACCAAGGAGTTTGTTGCTGCCTGCCCTACCTGTTCCCAAGGGCTCACAACAAGCTCCGCCTGACCTTCTCCAGGCTCTGCCTGTCCCGCATTGCCCCATATGTCACAACTCGTTGGACTTCGTTACTGGATTGCCTGCATCTCACGGTAACATGGTCATCCTCACGGTAGTGTACCGATTTTTTTAAGACTGCTCACTTTAATCCATTATCCAAATTACCCACAGCTAAAGAAACAGCAGAAATAATGCTAAATCATGTCTTCCACCTACCACGGCCTCCCCTGTGACATGGTCTCTGACCAAGGACCACAGTTTACCTCTTGTTTTTGGTCTGAGTTTTGTAGACTCCTAGGACTCGAGGTCAGTCTGTCATCAGGATTCCACCCTCAAACCAATGATTGGGCGGAACACATGAACCAGGAGATGGAGACGGCCCTACGTTGACTCACATCCCGCAAACCTTCCTCCTGGTCCACACAACTCCTCTGGATAGAGTATGCCCACAACACCCTTCTCTAGCACCATGTTATACCCCTGGACAACGTGTGTGGCTGTCCACAGGCGACCCTCCCCTCTGTGTGGAGTCCATGAAGCTAGCACTCCATTCCACAACTCCAGGGTAATCAATCCTGTGGCTGTCCACCTCCGCTTACCCCAGTCTATGAGGATTCATTCCTCATTCCATGTTTCCAAACTCAAACCGGTCATTGATAGTCTGCTTCATGGTTCTGGCCCTGTTTTCCTTTACCGAAGTAAAATTCTGTTTCAGTGCTGACTGTCTGTCTCTGAGTCCTGCTTCTGGGTTCACCTCTGCCAGCTTACGGCCATCTTTACAGATATATTCACATGCCATACAAAATGGGTTGTTTGCTTAGGCCACAATTCAACAAGGAAACCACTGTCAAGTCCTCATACATTGCTCCATATCATCAGTGTGTAATGTTCAGAGCCTCCCAAGAGGTATTTTGTCATGATGTGTGGTCGTTTATCTTTTTCATTTACATACATTCCCCCAACCTGCCAAGACAATTTCTACTTCAGTTATAGATTTTTATCCTTTCCCAGAAATATGGTAAATTGATTGTATTTGTAGCACACCTTTTTAGTCTTCCAACTACTCAAACCACTTTACACACTACATAACACATTCACCCCATTCACACACATATATGGCCGGTGCTGACTGCCATACTAACCACTCACACACCGAAGAAGCAATTAGCTCAAGGACAGTTCAACATGTGGGCTGGGGGAAGCCGGAATTGAACAGCCTACATTCCAATTGGTGGACTTCCATGGGCTGACATCATTCCACTGGCTTTTTAGAATATATAATGTCAGTAGCCAAATGGAGAGAAAGTGAGAATATACAAGAAAGAGAAGGAGCAGTGCTGTGGTCTATGAAGGCTCCTGTTGCCAGACATACTGGTAATGTTTTGTAAAATAGTGAATCTAGAAAAAAAGGCAAAGTACAAACTTGAACCCTAAGGGCTGGATATTCTGTACTTCATAATGGACAGACCCAAGCAGTTCTGTTTGTACTACATTAGGTTTCTGTGTAGGTAGACATGTTCACACACATGCAGTCACATGTAAGGTTTGCGTATAAGTCTGCAAAGTCATACATTTTGGAACAAATTTTAATCTTTGCATACGCGAAGCCACAAGGATTCCAGTGATCCAATTTTTTTCTTCTGCCTATGTCCACAAGGATTCAGATCATATGCACTGATGCACTTGTGTGAGCACATCTGCATGCAGACACCCAGTGTAGTGTAAACCAAACTACATTCACATAAGCTGTCCTTGTCCTTGTCCATGTTCATTTTGCAGTATGTAAGGGCCTTATGGCTCCATCGTGGCCCCGGGAAAATGAAAAAATATGCATATGCAAAGTGTAGAATTAAAGCTGTAGTGTTCTGTGGAGGACTTCCCTAAAGTTCCTAAGGATTTTGACCTCTATCTCATGTCATGGATGCAATATTGATTTGGATTATACTACAACAGTGCTTCTAAACCTTAAAGTTGTATCCCTTCAGAGTTTAGTCATGGTTGATTTTGGTGACACCTGTGGCTACTGGTGGTAAGAGCAGTGTGTAACTGATAGATTTAAGACATGAACATGACCCAAGATGTATATTTTTGGTTTACCTCATCTATTACAATTAAATTCAATTTTATTTATATAACACCAAATCATAACAGAAGTTATCTCAGGGCACATGGGCAGGTCTAGACCATTCTCTATAGAATCTTATTTACAGAGACTCAACAGTTCCCACCATGATCAAGGTGGCAAGGAAAAACTTCCTTTTAAAAGGCAAAACAAAAACCTTGGGCAGAACCAGGTGTGTGGCCATCAGCCTCAACTGAGAGAGAAAGAGAGGGGAGAGATAGATAGAGAGGACGAGAGGGGAAAGAGAGAGAGAGAGAGAGCAGGAGGAAAGAGAACATAGAGTAGCACAATACAAGTTCCACAAAGAGATGTAAAGTAAAAGTAATGGTAATGGTAGTGGTAATAATATTAATAATAATAAATAAAATAATAGTAATAATAATGATAGCATTAATAATAATGAAAAAAGTAGTAATAACACTAATAATAATTATTGTAGTAGAGGGTGTCAATTGGAACATGGAGGCAGACATACATGCAGAAAGAAACAGAGGAAAAGAAGAGTGAGAAGAAAAAAAATAAAACTATAAGAGAGAGAAGGTGCCAAGTTAGTAACACGCATTAATGGAATGAGAATGTGTACAGATCGAAAGGGAGAGGAGGAGAGAGGAGCTCATTCAATCATGGGCCTCCTGGCAGTCTAGGCCTATAGCAGCATAAAGGATTGGCTTACCCGAGCCAGCTATAAGCTTTATCAAAGAGGAAAGGATTAAGCCTATGTGAAGATGGTATCTGCCTCCAAAACCCAAAGTGGGACCTGATTCCACAGACTAAGATTGATAGCTGAAGGTTCTGGCTCCCATTCTACCTTCTGGGAGCACAGTGTTCTAGTGGGGTAATAGGGCACTATGAGCTCTTTAAGATATGATGGTGCTTGATCATTAAGGGCCATGTAGGTGAAGATAAGGATTCTAGATTTTACAGGGAGCCAGTGAAGAGAAGCTAATATTGGAAAAACATGATCTTTTTTCCTAGTTCTTGCAACAGCATTCTGGATCAACTGGAGAGACTTAAGGGGCATACTGGGGCAGAATGATAATAAGGAATTGCAATAATTTAGCTTAGAAGAAACAAATGCATGGACCTGTTTTTCTGCATCATTTTGAGACAGGATGTGCCTGATTTTTGCAATAGCATGTAGGTGAAAAGTGGTAGTCCTTGAAGTTTGTTTCATGTGGGAGGAAATACTGTGACTGTGACTTGTTCTGTTCAACGAAACACACATCTACACAGAAATATAAATAACCTGGTTAATATTCGGACTCTTACCAGCTTAGACCGTAGACAAAGTCAGCTGCTTAGAATGGAACTTTTTAATATGAGGTCTCTCACCTATAAAACTTTTGTTTTAAATAATTAAATTTGTTTGGTAAACTGGATTTTATGTTTTGGTTAGCCTGCTCCCAATGACAGCAGTCAACTCATTGAGCTGCCCCCCCAACTATGGTAGTTTAAGCCGACCGAGGAGTAGTGGCTGTGGTCCTTGTAAGTCTATCAAAAAATGAAATAAGTTCAAATGTAACCAAAGTCTGAAAACTCGCCTCCTTAATGACCTGGTTGACCACTTTAATATTTAATTTTCTTTACTTTAGATAGAGTCCCTCCCCTCAAAAACAGAATTAAAGCAAATCATAAATTGCAACCTTGGATAAATGAAAGCACTTGTAGCTGTAAAAGAGAGTCAAGTAAGGCTGAATGGAAGTGGAAGAATACCGGACTTCAGGTCCACGACGTAGCTATAAAGGACCTTCTACTTAATTATAACAGAATGGTGAAAGAGGCAAGAACGCGCTATTTCTCAAACCTCATATCAGAAAATCATCACAATTCCAGGTTTCCTGTTCAATTTAACTTAATTTAATTTATATTGCCATCCATCCATCCAGCCATCCATCTTCTTCTGCAACAGTCTAAGCTGAGACGCCCAGACTTCCCTCTCCCTACACACTTCCTCCAGCTATTCCAGGAGAATACTGAGGTGTTCCCAGGCCAGCCGAGAGACATAGTCCCTCCAGACTCCCTCCAGCATGTTCTAGATCTTCCCTGGGGCCCTCTTCCTGGTTGGACATGCTTGGAGGCATCCAGGACAGATGCCCGAGCCACCTCAGCTGAATCCTCTTGATGTGGAGGAGCAGCGGCTCTACTCTGAGCTCCTCCCGAGTGACCGAGCTCCTCACCCTATCTCTAAGGGAGCGCCCAGCCACCCTACGGAGGAAATTAATTTTGGCCGCCTGTATCTGGGATCTTGTCCTTTCGGTCATGACCCAAATTTCATGACCACAGGGGAGAGTAGGAACGTAAATCCACCAGTATATAGACAGCTTGCCTTTGCAGCTCAGTTATTTCTTTACCACAACAGACTGGTATATTGACCACATCACTGTGTAAGATACACCAATCCGACTGACGATCTCCCGTTCCATCCTTCTCTCACTCGTGAACAAGACCCCAAGAGAGCCAGATTCCATGTCCGGGCATTGGGTCACTGAGGTCCCTGCCTTCGACTGCCACCCAATCCACATTGCACCGGCCACTTACGGTTCCTCCTGCAGGTGATGGGCCCACAGGACATCTGACCCATGTCGCTCCGTCGGGCTGAGCCCTGTGGGGTAAGAACCGACCACCAGGCGCTCGCATGCGAGCCCCAAACCCGGGCCCAGCTCCAGGGTGGGGCCCCCGTTGTACTATACTGGGCGACGGTATTTATATTGCCCAATATCACAAATCACTATTTGCCTCATAGGGTTTTAAGATCTGTACAACATATGACACCCTCTGTCCACCAATCGGAAGTTTGGCGGTTCGATCCCGGCTTCATATGTCGAAGTATCCTTGAGCAAGATACTGAACCCTGAATTGCTCCCGAAGCGGCGCCTTTGGTGTGTGATTGAATGTGAATGATTAGTTTAATTTGTAGTGATGGGGGCAGAGCGGCCTCCCAGCAAGGAGATTGTGGATTCGATTCCCGGACCAGACCAACGTCAAACAATCTCTGTGGCTGGAGTCTGCATGTCCTCCCCGTGTTACCGTGGGTTCTCTCCGGGTTCTCCGGCTTCCTCCCACCGTCCAAAGACATGCATGTTTAGGTCAATTGGTAACTCTAAATTGTCCCTAGTGGATGAATGTGCGTTTGAATGGTTGTCTGTCTATGTGTCAGCCCTGCGATGAGTTGGCCACTGTCCAGGGTGTACCTCGCCTAAGGCCCAAAGTTACTAGGATAGGCTCCAGTCACCCGCGACCACTAACGGGAACAAGCGGTAGAAAATGACTGACTGACTGTACTGATGGGCAGTTAGCTCCTGCCATCAGTGTGTGAATAGGGTGAATGTGATTTAGTGTAAAAGCACTGAGTAGTCAGAAAGATTAGAAAGGCACTATACAAGTACAGACCATTTACCATTACATTAAAGAGACCAGCATAATTATACACAATAATTTATTTACAAGGGTAAAAAAAGTAAAAACACACTGCGAGGACTAATTAAATGCACTAAACTACAGACAAAAAGATGCGTGTGTGCGAAGCGTGGACGAAACATGGGCCAACAAGGAATTAGCTCCACTACGAGAGCTAATGTGTTAGCTACAAGCTAGACAATGGGACATTTAAAGATGGCGGTAATCCACCTAGGAGGCTTGTCTCGCTATTGGTGTTAGCTCAAGCGTGGCCTCTGCTGGAGGCCAGCTAAAAGTGTGTTTGTGTATTAGCAGGTAAAGGCAACCTGTAGGCTAGTGCCTCGTTAAAAGGAGTTAGTAGCATGCAAAATACCCTGTGTATAGCATAATTCTAACAATGACTACCAGATTAACGAAAAGATTGAAAAGAGGCACAATGGCACAAATAAACCTCAAAGAAATCACATCAGTAAGGTCACTTGTGCAGAGTCACTAAACAGATCTATGCTACACTAAGCCCAGTATTTAGCTCAACATGTTACATTATGCCTGTGGATGTTACCAGTCCGTTTTGGTGGTGCTTTGTCCCGCGGCCGGCGTCTGTCTGATGGCCAGGCGGGAGGGACTTATGGTTTGCTTTGGAAGCAGTTGTTGAGGTGAAGGGCGACGTTGGGGCGTCTCGGCCGGTCGCCCGGTGTCGTTAGCTTTGGCTAACGGTCGGTTCCTTCTTAAAGTGGTTGGCTTGCTAATACTTGTTCCGGCAGTGCTCTTAGCAGGAAACTCGCATCACCGCAGTGAGAGATGAGAGGTTCTGCAGGGCGGCAGGCAGGCTCTTTCTTTGGGTCTTCTGCTAGCTGTCTCGAGGCCAGCAGCTTCTGCTCAGCTGGTCGCTGAGAGGCCAGCGGTGAGGCAGCAGGTCCGCTGGGCCGAGAGGCGAGAGCTGCTGCGTGCGCCTCCGCACGCTGAGAAATCGGGAGGGCAAGAGAGCGAAGCGGGGGGCTGTAACCCCAGCTATATTGAGGACTTCCGAGATTGCACGCCCGGCGGAAGTCGATGGCATCACAATTGTGGGAGAAAAAGGGAGTGCAGTAAATGTTAACAAAGCTCAGTTAAAATTACTCACAGCGAATGAACTCGTCCGCTGAGTCCCAACACTACCCACAAAAAAACCTTTTCACAGGGAAAAAAAATTATAGAAACCTCAGGAAGAGCAACAGAGGAGGGAGCCCTCTCGCAGGACAAACAGACATGCAATAGATTTTCAAGAACCGTATGGTCAAACCCATATTTGTGATATTGGGCTATATAAATAAAATTGATTTGAATTAAATCGAGATACAGTCCTATTTCAAAATGACCCTTTATAATAAAAATATTTGAAAAAATTGTGGCTAAGCAACTTCCTGCTGCTGTGGAAGATAGATATATATCTTTAAAACCAGTCTGACCTTTTAATGACTAATGATGCTGGCATGTGTTCCATTCTTATACTGCTTGATTTGAGTGCAGCTTTCGGACACGTTCGATCAGCAGCATCATGAGATGGTGCTACACCACCACCAAAATACTTCATTATTACTTCTAAGAAAAACGGCAAATATTATTAATTCACAATTATTGTGATCAGGAATTAATGCTCAGTGTAATTTATCTTAAATCCAGGGCTAAAAGACATAATTTACCTATACAGCTTAATTCTATTTGTATAATTTACTAATTAAACTAAATTTTATTTGCTCAGGACTACTTTCGTGAAAGACTTTCATCTAGTCTGCATTAAGTTATTTTTGTGCCTCTGTTCTTGGACCTCCCTGCCTTTCCATGTGCATACATTAAAAGCCTAAGTCAAGGAGAGTAGCTGCAAAACCCCCCAAAATGACCATACCAAGCAGCCGGCCCTGGTCCTCCATGTGCTTACAAGGAAGTGCCAGCAGGAGGAGCTCAGGCACCCGACCTGTGTGCTGGTGTGTGGGGCTCCGTAATCAACCAATGCCTGCCTGGGAGCGGCGGGGTAAGGCAGAGGAGCTGATATTGGTAGCATGGCTAGGTTCTTGGGACTCCATGCCCTTCAGCACACCTGCGTGAAAAGCCATGAGGCAGCAAGAGCACACCTCCCTAAGCAAGTCAGTTAGACAAGACGGCATTTTCCTCCAGGTCTGCGGAGGTGTCTCCTGAAGCTGGGTCCCGAACACTTTTGGACAGCTGAGCAGTGGCTGAAGCTGTGACTGCAGTTGCAGGAGCAGTTTTTTTTTTTTCTCAGCAATTTTCCTAGGGACAGAGGAGTTGGAAATATCTGTAGGTGGGGGTTCAGTATGATGTTTTCCTCAAACCATGCAAAAGAGAGGCTCCACTGGGGCCATGATATGTTTTGGAATTAGGCTGTCAGGAGCCTGACATTGCCATTCACTATTTGAATTTTTACTGTCAGACGAGAGCTGGGGCAGATGGAATGGCTCAGTAGCAGATGGCTTCCTCTGGTTCGGATTGCTGATAGAATCCATGATGCAGTCTGTCTGCCATGGATCCTCATCGTGAAAGGGGGCGGCAGCAGAGTATGTTGAAGCACGTTCACAGGCTGCCTGTTTGTTCTCATGTGGGGGAGTTGCAAAGTGGCTTGCTGAGAAAGCTGCAAGTGTAGGCAGGCAAAAGCAGCTTGAATAGGGCACCTTGTATGAGATTCACCTCTTTGCATTAATTGGCAATCAGCTGAACCATCAGCTGATGTGGGCAGGCTTGAGATGGCTGCTGTCAGCTGATGTTGCTGGGATTGTGAGCCGAGTTTGACACAACAAATTCTCTGTTACTGACATCATAATTTCTTTATCCTGGGGTCAACCGGCGGGAGAAGAACGCACAGGGGTGAATCCTCTGAGACAACACCGCCCCTACGCTGGTCTCCGAGGCATCCACCTCCATGATGAATTGGCGCTCCAGGTCTGGTTGGATCAAGACAGGGGCAGAGGTAAACAGTTCTTTCAGTTGGACAAATGCCCTTTCTGCCCCAGATGACCAGGAAAACGCCCGTGCTAGAGAGGTGAGCTGGGCCAGGGGTTCCACCACCTCACTGTAACCCCGGATGAACCTCCTGTAAAATTTCACAAATCTGAGAAACCGCTGGAGCTGCTTCTGGGAGGTGGGTCTGGGCCACTCCGACACCGCCTGTACCTTTGCCGGGTCTGTTCTAATCCGTCCCTTCTCGAGGATATACCCCAGGAAGGTTACCGTCTCAACATGGAATTCGCACTTGGAATACCGCCGGGGCATTAGAGAGGCCGAACAGCATCACCAGGTACTTGTAATGTCCGAGTGGTGTGTTGAAAGTGGTCTTCCACTCGTCCCCTTTCCTTACATGCACCAGGTGATAAGCATTATGGAGGTCTAGCTTGGAAAATGAATTATAGCCGACAAATGAGTGGTCTTGGTGGGGAAGAGGTGTGGTTTTGGCTCACCGTAACCCCGACAGTTACTGGTGAGCCCCCCCTTTTGGCCGTGCCGGGCAGTGGTTAACCAAGTGACCTGCTTATCCACAGTAAAAACACTCACCTAACCGAAACCTCCCAAGCCCTCTCAGAGATACGTAGACCCGGTCAAGTTGCATGGCCTCCTCTGTCCTTGGTGTGGGAGTGGCAGCTGCAGCTTTGGATACAGAAGTCATGGGCAGGACTGCAGTCTCAATCGGGGATCTTCCTGGGTTTCTCACGCTGTCGCAGGGAGAAATCGCAGCGATCCATTCTAATCACTAAGGAGACAAGAGCATTCAGGTTAGCGGGTTCCTCCCTAGGGAGCTCCAGCCAGAGGCGCCCGCGGTCATTGAAGGGAGAACTGGAGGAGCAGAAACGGGGGGGGGGGGGGGGAGACCCGGGGGGGGTTAGCAAGGATAATTGTGCGGAATATTGAGAGAATTGGGTTACCAGAAACTGGTTCTGTTCTGAAAGTGAGCGGCTCTCCTGCTGTCCCAGACCTTGGTCCTGTATGGCTAGAAGGTGGTGGAGGAAGGGGAGGATGGGGTTTGAGTCTGCGGGGGCCATAGTTTGGCCAGATCTTACTGTTAGGGAGGCAGAGACTAGGTGGACCCGGAATGCAAGACTCGAGGAGGCTGGACTGGTGTTGGACAAGTAATATTTATTGATTCTTAAGACTGGGGGGGGGAGCTCCATGGTGCGGGACAAGGCAGGGAGGTAAGGCCAGGACAGCGGGCGTGGGTGGAGTGAGTGGCGCTGAACTGGTGTGGACTGTTGATTCTGGTGTAGAGCCGAGGCTGATGGGTGAACTTGGCGTGGCGGTCGTAGTTCGTAGGCAGGTAAGGGGGGCAGACGTGGTGAGGAATCCTGGACACAAAAGAGAGACTTGGTAAGATAGAGGTAATTTCGAAGTCTTCTTAGTTTGGTTACTAATTCGGCCATGAGGTTACCACAGAGGTAAGCTGAAGATCTGGAGCCAGGCTCCGGGAGACCCTGGCTTAAATCCACTGCTTGATAACTGAGACAAGGTGCAGGTGTGCAGCCCCGGAGATCAGGTGGATGCACCTCAGCTGCGCAGGAACACTCCACCCACCGTTGCACCAGACATACACACACACACACACACACACTAGACACACCATGGAGAGGGGGAAGGCGGGTAAGGAAAACAGACTATGACACAGGTTCTCTCTGAGGAGTGCAGTAGAGTAGCTCTGACCTCATTCTAAAACCGGCAACACCGTCGGATGTGGGCCTGGAGCGACGGCCCTGCTACCTCCCTCTCCTGGGAAGGCAACAGGGGGAGCTGAATGGTGTGTCCCAGTTATTGGCATACTCCATTCAGGCAAGTTGAGCACTCCAAGCGAGCTGATGCAGTGTAGTGCAGTCTCCAGCTCCTGATTGGCCCTTTCTGTTTGCCCATTGGTTTGGAGCTGATATCCGGAGGAAAGACTGGCCGTGACCCAGAGTTCCTGGCAGAATGCTCTCCACACCTCGGGGGAAAACTGGGGTCCATGGTCGGATACAATGTCTTGAAGTATGCCATGGAGATGGAACACGTGCTGGATAAGGAGGTGGTCGGTCTCTGTAGCTGAAGGGAGTTTGCGAGGGACCAAATGAACAGCCTTAGAGAAATGGTCCACAATGGTAAGGATGGCTGTGTTCCTGCAGAGGGCGGTACCAGTCTACGGCAATGTGTGACCAGGATCAGCTGGGGATGGGCAAGGTACAGAAGCCCGGCTGGCGGTCGATGAGACGCCTTACTTCGGGCACAAATAGTGAAGGCTGCAATGAACTCCTTGGTAGCACGGGACATATAGGGCCACCAGAAATGGCTTTTAAAGGAACACCAGCATCCGATTAGCACCTGGATGGCAGGTGAGCCATGAGGAATGTCCCCGTTTGACAATCTGAGACCTGAGGGGAGCAGTAACAAAGGGATGGTTCAGATGAGCCGTACCTGGATCTGGATACTGTAGCTGGCCAGTACCTTATGCCTCCGGAGTCCCATGAGCCAACCAGGCTCGATAGGACTCCTTCTTCATCTTGACGGCATCCCTTGCTTCCGGAGTCCACCACAGGGTTTGGAGGTTGCCGCCACGACAGGCACTGGAGACCTTACGCCCACAGCTCCGAGCGGCCACTTCGACAATGGAGGTGGAGAACATGGTCCACTCGGACTCAATGTCTCCAGCTTCCCTTGGGATCTGGTTGAAGCTCTGCCAGGAATTCATGGCAATTCAATAAAATGTATGTAGCACATTATCACAAATTGCCTCAAAGGGCTTTACAATCTGTAAAACATACGACACCCTGTCCTTAGACCCTTGATTCAAATAAGGAAAAACTACACGAAAAGAAAAACATAATTATATATAATATTGTATATACAATTACAATGACAAAATGTGGAATACAAGTGTAGAAAATGGGTTGAGAAATTATAGTACATACAAGTGTGATGAAATAGTATATATATAATATTGTGATGAAAAGTGTAGGTTGTAATACATAAGGGAAGAGGATGGATCCAGAGAAGGACCACTGTGCAGGATCTGAGCCACACCACCTTCCATCATAGAAGCTCCTGGCAGTCTAGACCTATAGAAGGCTGTAAGCTAAAACGTCTGTGCTAACGCAACAGAGGTGAGAGCCGAAGAAACTCAAACCTGCATCAGAAATGTTCAAGCAGTGACTTCGACTTTTTCATCAACCATACTGAGAGACCGCCAGACCGGCCAGGAGGCCTCAGCTCAGTGACAAAGGTCTCTGCACAGAGGATTCAACCTGCAAGCCATATCAGAAAGCCGGCGGTTTTGAAACCATAGCCTAACCAGGAATTGCTGTGATATAGGGTTGTAAAGTTCCCTAGCGTTACGTTAGCGTCTTTGCAGTCGTTTTGATAATCAGTTAACATCTCACTTCACTATTGTCAATAAGATCAGGTTTATTTCACCTCTCAGTATGTTTTATTTCATCTGTTGTGTTTATTTTCTTTGTACCTTACTAACCCTTCATTTATCAGGCATTTAGCAATAAATACATTCCCTCATTTAATCAATAAGTTGTGTGTGTGTTGTTTTGAAGCAGAAGACAAGGTCAATCTTTCAAAAAGAAGTCATTCTTAGAGTCTGATCAACTTAATGATCTGAGATTAATTAAACTGAATGGTTCCTAAATAGTGAAGCTTTGTAGATAATTGGCAGACTTCCTGGAGAAGACCTGGTCTGATTAGGAGAGACGGCATTCATCCCACTTTGGATGGAGCAGTTCTCATATCTAGGCTGCGTTTATTAGTGGACCTAAACCATGAAAACCCAGAGTTAAGACCAGGAGGGAGAGTTGCAGTGCTACACGCTCCTCTGTGGTTCCAGAGCAATTTCCCACCCATAACCCCAAAGTGTCTGCCCCGCGTTCACTAAAATGTATGAAATCAGAAGTTAACAAAAGAGGAGCTTTACATAGTTTTTTTTAAAATGACCCACTGCTATAATAGCCCCTCAAAATAAGAGAATCAAATGTGGACTCTTAAACATCAGATCCGTCATCTAAAGTTGTACTAGTAAACAATCTAATATCAAATTATCATGTTGACTTTTCTTACTGAAACCTGGCTGGGTCATGAAGGATATGTTCGCTTAAATTAATACACTCCACCCATTAATACTCACATTCTTTGATGTACTAGCTAAGCAGGAGGAGTTGCAGCCATGTTTGACTAACCCTTAATTAAATTGTAATTCATTCGAAAGCCAATTCTTTTTTTTATAGTGTAGTGTGCTCCCGATCTGTATTCTGAATTCTCAGAGTTAATCAATTTTAGCCCTTGAAAACAAATAAAGTAATTCTTGTTGGCGAATATAATATTCATGTAGACCTTTACAATAATAGCCTTAGTACTGTGTTTATCTCATTATTAGATTGGCTTCTATCAGAGTGTACATAAACAGATTCAGTGTTTTAACCACACCATTGACCTTGTTCTATTTTACGGATTTGAAATTGAACGTTTAACACAGACTTCTTCATTATCGGACTATTGTTTACTAGATGTGAACTCCTATTGCTGGACTTCACACCATTAGGCAAATACTGCTACACTAGATGTCTATGTAGTGCTGTAGCTAAATTTAAGGAAGTGATTCCATCTGTTACAATCCACGTCCTTCCATGCCCTTCACTTGCCCTTTCTTCCTCCCAGTCTCACACCTGTAGTCACTTCACTATCAGCACTCCCGGTCTTCCCTGATTCCCTGCACCTGGTCCTCGTCATCTTCACTCCCTTTATATTGAGTCACCTCCCTGTCCATTCTTAGTTCAGGTTATCTTAAGTTGGTTGTGTGTTCTGTTCCTGTTTCCTTTTGTTTAATAAACCCACTATGTTACAGTCCTCATTTGATGCCTCCTCACTGCACGGCACCAACACTGACATCAGAAATTTTCTCAATGCTATTTCTCAATATAACAGAGGACTCTTATGCTAATTTCAGCCAGTCCAAAATTGATCATCTTGTTGGTAATGCTGCAGGCTCACAGCAAACAACACTTGACTCAATTGCCCCTCTAAAAAAGATAATAAATCAAAGAAGGTAAGCATCATGGTATAACCCCCAAAACCCATAAATTAAAGCAAACATCACTTGAAAGGAAATGGCATTCCAACAATCTGGGAGAATCTCATTTAGCCTTTGAAAATAGTCTTAAAACATATAGGAAAGCCCTCCATGATGCCAGAGCAACCTACTACTCATCATTAATAGAGGAAAATGAAAACAACCCCAGGTTCCTTTTCAGCACTGTAGCCAGACTGACAGTGAGCAGCTCTATTAAGCCATGTATTATATAGCCCTCAGTAGTAACGACTTCATGAGCATCTTTAATGATTAATCTTTAACTATTTTAAAAATTCAGCACTTGTCACTTAAACCCCATTCCAACAAGGCTGCTTAAAGTCATTTTACCCCAAGTTAGCACTTCTTTAGAAGATATGATCAATCTGTCTTTATCAGACTATGTACCACAGTCTTTTAAAGTAGAGTCGTAGTTCAGTATTGGCAACAGGAAAACACTGAAAAGGACCCAAATGCCGACAGCTCTGAAGATGATGAGTGAAACGTTTATTCAATTATTACCGGCAGGCAGGTAAGCAAATGTAGGCAGACATAAATCCAACAGGAAACAGAACCAACACATCAGGGCTGACAATGAACAAGAGAAGTGGACAGGTATAAGTATGGAGAACTGACGAGTGAATAAAGTGTAGGTGGGGAGAGGACCAACAAGCTGCAGGCTGATGAAAGGACAGTGGAAACAGGTGTGTGAGTAGTAGAGAGGTAATCAGGGATCATTGCAGGGCAAACAGGGAAAATCAGAGGCAGAAAAAACAACCAAAACACATTAGGAGAAACTCTACAAAACACCAAACTTAACCCAAAACCATAACAAGTAGCTGTAATTAAAGCTCTTCTTAAATAGCCCACTCTTGATCCAGGGGTTTTAGCCAATTGTAGACTACTGTATATCTATGATCCTTGAGAAAACAGTTGCCAATCAGTTATGTGACTTTCTAAATAACAACAGCCCTTTGAGGCAAATGTGATTTGTGATACTGGGCTATATAAATAAAATTGAATTGAATTGAATATTTGAAGATTTTCAGTCAGGAGACAGCACTGGTGGAAATTCCAAATTACCTTTTAATTGTATCAGACAGTGGACTTGTCTCTGTACTTGTTAGATCTTAGAGCTACATTCAACATCATTGACCATAACATTTTATTACAGAACATTATAGAACATTTAACTGGCATTCAAGGAATGGCACTAAGCTGGTTTAAATCTGGTTTAGATCAATATCAGTTTGTAAATTAAGATGAATCCTCTCTGCACAACAAAGTTATTAACGGAGTTCCACAAGGTTCTGAGCTTGGACCAATTCTATTTACATTATATATGCTCACTTTGGGCAATATTATTAGGAAACACTCCATAAAGTTTTATTGTTATGCATTTGACACCCAATTATATCTATTCTATGTCAAGCTGTCAAACAGGTCTTTTCTTTGAACCCAGGGATGTATACTTCTTCTTCGAGAGAAGGTAGAATGCAAGTCTTGTTTTATTGATATCTTGCAGATTGGTGAATATGGGGGCAGTTGTGGGGAGCAGAGTGTCTTGCTTGGCGAGGCGTAGCGTGGCAGACAATGGCAGGGCAAGGAGATGAATTGGCAGGTTTTTCATTAGTCACAGGTAATCAGCAGAGAACCAGGTCAGCTGTGCCATGCCCCAGACTAATGCACACACACACACAATGAGAGAAGGGAGGGAGAGAGAGACACTATGAAACCAGCAGGATCATGACATTCTATTGATCAAGCCAGATAAAACCAATCAGTTAGCTAAACGTCAAGCATGGCTTAAGGACATAAAAACCTGGATGAGCTGCAATTTTCTGGTGCTAAACTCAGACAAAACATACCAGGTTACGTAGGTAACCATGGTTCCCTGATAGGGAATGAGACGCTGCGTCAGCTGACGCTATGGGGAACGCCTTCAGCATGACCGCTTCTGAATCTCTCTATCAATTTAGACCAATCTTGATTGGGTTTAACGTCAACACGTGACGCACGCCGGCGGAACCGGAGGTACAAAGGGGGCCAGCTTCACTGTTGTTGTTAGCCTTCTGATCGACTGAAGCAAGCCGCTCACAGGCATGCTCGAAGTATGGCAGCGAGACACAGCGTCTCGTTCCCTATCAGGGAACCATGGTTACTGACGTAACCTGGTACGTTCCCTTTCAATGGCAACTTTAACGCTGCGTCAGCTGACGCTATGGGGAACGCAGTACCAACTCCACCATGCTGAAGGGATGCCTCTGAGTGTGAAACGATAGCCTTAACTATTCAGCTGCTAATAGTGTTTTGGTAGCCGGGCAGCCCTTACGAGGGGGTCCAAAGCATACCAGCAATTGGTCCGAATTGCGCCACTGGGATGTCCTCCGGACATAAATCTCCAGGGCTCTGACCGGACAAAGCAGCCTACCTTCCTGTTCCGCCGACTCTGAAGGAGGATGGAACGCCTGCAGGACTACCGGCCGGGCCGCCTCAGTGGGTACTTTAGGTACATAACCCAGCCTGGGATGCAGGATGGCTCTAACTGCACCTGGAACGATCTCCAGGTTAGCAGGAGCCACGGACAGGGCCTGCAGATCTCCTACTCTCTTGAGAGAAGACATGTCCAGCAGAAATGCCATCTTTAAGGCCAGACACCTGTCTGATGCATCATCCAGAGGCTCGAACGGTGCTGTGGTCAATCCATCCAGCACCACTATCAGATCCTGATCGGACTCTGACTCGAACTGGAGGCCTCATCCTCAAGGTGCCACGAAGGAAACTGGTAACAAAGCGGTGCTTCCCAAGTGAGCAACCATCCACCAAAGTGTGGAATGCAGCGATCGCAGCTACATACACCTTGAGTGTAGCGGGGGAGAGTCCATCCGAAAACCGGCATTGGAGGAACTCCGTCACTGAAGCCATCAGGCAGTGAACTGGGTCAAGATGGCGGTCCCGGCACCATGTAGTGAAAATCTTCCACTTGCCCCGCATACAGTTTCTGTATGTGGGCAAGAAAGTAACCAGAATCTGGTTGAAACGAGCAGCAGCTGGGCCCCTGTTTGGCGAATCTTCTCTAGAACGCCCGAGAGCAGAGAAATCGGGGGGAAATCGGGGATGCATTTTCGGGGCCGAGGCACAGCCAAACCAGAGGGGGTAGTGAGCGTTGTCTGGGGATGCGAACAGGTCCACTTGTGCTCTGCCGAATCTCCTCCATATCATCTGCACCGTCTTGGGGTGCAGTCTCCATTCCCCGGGCCTTGGCCCCTGCCTCGACAGGATGTCCGCTCCCACATTGAGGTTACCCAGGTACGAAAAGTGCTCTGAGAGAGAGTAACTTCCCCTGGGACCACAAAATGATCTGGCGCGCCAGTCTGCACAGAGGGCGCGACCCTAGACCACTTTGTCGATTTATGTAGGAGACCACAGCTTTGTTGTTGGAGCGGACAAGCACGTGGTGGCCCCTGAGGTCTGGAAGAAAGTGCCGTAAGGCCAACAAGACCGCTCGCATCTCCAGGCAATTTATGTACCATAGATGCGAGGTCAATCACAGACCTCGGGCTGTGCGGCCTTCCAAGACTTCCATCCTGTGCTGGAGGCATCCGTCGAGAGTGTTCGACGGTGATACACCATTTCCAGCACTGGGCCCTGGGTCAGGAACACCGGTTGTCTCCACCTGTCTAAAGCACGCATGCACCTGCGTGTAACCCTGATCAGGCGAAAAGGATTGCCCCTCGGGGAAATCCGGCGTCCCTGATGCGGATCCCGTCGGGTCTGAGAGGAGCCAGGACGGAATCCATACACTTCGTGAAGGTGCGAGGGGTGCGAGTGCTAGGCTGAAGGGAACCCCGAATAATGCTAAGCTTTGCCCACGAAAGCAAACTGCAGGAACTTCTGGTGTCCCTGAATGACAGAGACATGGAAGTAAGCATCCCTTAGATTGATCGTGACAAACCAGTCCTCGAACTGAATTTGACTCACAGTCATAGGGATCTTCAAAATCCTGAACCAAAGCCTCCTCAGACACCGGTTAAGGTGACGAAAGATCTAAAATGGGGCGCAGACCACCGTCTCTCTTCGGAACTATAAAGTACCGGCTGTAGTACCTGGTATGCATCTCCCTGTCGGGGATTTGTTCTATGGCCCCTTTGTACAGGAGAGAATGTATTTCTCGCTCCATCATCTGTGGTTGTACTCGGTCGACCCTCGTTTCAAGGATTCCTCGGAATCCCGGGGGTCGAGACCGGAACTGAAGCATATAACCTTGTCGGACGGTGCACAAAACCCAGCACGACACACCGGGTAACGCTTCCCAAGCGGGCAGAAAGTCCCTCAAGGGGACGAGCCTCTTGAGGCTGAGGGCCATGGAGTAGCGGCCTCGGTTACCCGAAACGCTGCAGCGGCGGAAACATCCCGAGGAGCGGCATGTACATGCCTGACCGCTCACCGTACCTGCAAAGTGAGAGCTATGGTAGCGGCCTCGGTTACCCGAAACGCTGCAGCGGCGGAAACATCCCGAGGAGCGGCATGTACATGCCTGACCGCTCACCGTACCTGCAAAGTGAGAGCTATGGTATCCCGAAGTGCCAAAGCGGCGGGATTTAAAAGGAAATGAACGTCTACAAGCCTCTGTAGAGGACGCAACTCTTGCCTGACTGCTGAACTGCCATGCAGGTCTAAAGGCAGTGGTTGCACAGAACTCGCTACGCCCTGAAGCGCCACCGGCAGTGGGGTTAGGAGGCTGAGCTCCCGAGGGCTTGATGGGGGAGCATCCATGCGCTCGACCCCAATGGGGGGCGCCCTCTGAGACCCGATGCTCTTGTCAGGGCCTCTTCTTCGAAACCTGTAGGGTGAGAAGCATAGCCTCAAGTCCGTCTTCTCCATTTCAGGCCTCTTTTGAGCAGGCTGGAGCGAGCCCCTCGACTGCTGGGAAGGGCCACGCTGAGCTTTGGCTCGCTTTCTGAGCCAGCATGTAAGAGCTGCGAGATGTCGAAGGCTGAGGTGGTCCACCCTCAGCTCCGGCCCGAGACCTCTTTCGATGAGGGATAAACTGCTGAAAGGCCGCAGCCTGCTGCCGCGCTTCCCTGAAGCTCTCGAAAACCGAGCCGACCGCTTCCCCGAAGAGACCAATGGGTGAAAGCGGGGCATCCATAAGGAAGGTCTTATCCCTATCCTTAATACCCGACAGAGTCAGCCATAAGTGCCGCTTTATCGCCTCCAGCTGGGCCATGGGCCGTATCCTTTGTGGCCCTGAGCGACAAATCCATCGCACGGCGAAGCTCCTTCACATCCTCAGATGCGAGGGGCCCCCCGTCGTCGAGGTCATCAAGCAGATCGGCCTGGTATGCCTGCAAGACCGCCATGGTGTGCAGACATGCTCCGGCCTGACCTGCTCCGGCCTGACCTGCCACCATGTAAAACTTGCCTACTAAAGCAAAGGTAGTACGGCAGGGCATAGTAGGCAACGCCGGGGTTTTCAGGGAGGATGCGGTCTCCGCCGCCAGCCTCTCCTCATTACCTGGCATACAGACTTAACCGTTCTCCTTACGCCTGCTGATCAAAGCACACTGGCGACCTCTGGCTAGAAAGCCGTGCGGAATACAGCCTGGACCAGGACTTCGACACCTCAGTGTGGAGGTCCGGAAAGAACGGTAAATCCCGACGCGGGCGGGGAGGTGGTTCTGCGAGGAAACGAGCGTACTGCTCTTCCGCTGGCCAGGCGATATTGAGCCTAGCCACAGCACGAGAAACCACGTCCAGCAGCTCCTCATACTGCGGCGACTGGGCTGACGAGCCACCCATATCACCGCCTTCCGCTCCGAGCACATCCATTTCCTCGGAACCACAGTCTCCGCGAGCAGGCTCCCATTCCAGGGTGGAAGAAACCGCAGACTCGGTGCGGGCTTCCGGATCCTGAAAGTGGGAGAAAGAACCCGTGGATGAAGGTAAAGAAAGAGGCAAAGCTGTCTCACCTTCGTCCTCAAGGTCCATCTGCGAGCCCCAGGAATGCAGGCGCCGGGATGCGTCAGCTGCCGCCGGTCCCTTACCACATGGGGAGCAGAGCTGGCCGCCTTCCTCAAAAAGCACCAGCCGATAGCGGAGTTTCCTATCCGGGAATCGCTCGCAATCCACACAGCCAGCCCCCACGAGGGCTGCAAGCGCATGCTCTCTTCCCAAGCGGGCTGCACACATCTCAAGTGTGTCACCGTCGGGAATATAGCGTGGGCAGGGATACATGCACTACTGAAACTGCTTCACAATCGCCATTTCTCAGAGACGCAGAGCGCTTGCTGAAGATCAGAACACTGACGACAACAGTGAAGTCGGCTCCCTTTGTACTTCCGGTTCAGCTGGCGTGCGTCACGTGTTGAAGTTAAACCCCATCAAGATTGGTCTAAGTTGATACAGAGATTCAGAGGTGGTCACGCTGAAGGCTTTCCCCATAGCGTCAGCTGACGCAGCGTTGAAGTTCCTTGAAAGGGAACTGAAGTTATTGTCCTTGGCCCCAAACACTTTCGAAAGGCATTACCCTGGCCTCAAGCACCACCAAAAGGAACCTCTGAGTTATCTTTTATCAGGATTTATCAACTCCCACATGAAACAAACTTTAAGGACTGCCTTCTTTCACCTACATAACATTTCAAAAATCAGGCACATCCTGTCTCAAAATCATGCAGAAAAACTTGTCCATGCATTTGTTTCTTCTACTTTCCAGTTGATCCAGAATGCTGCCGCACATGTACTGACAAGAACTAGGAAAGTGATCATATTTCTGAAGATTACAAATGACCTTTTAATTGCATCAGATAATGGACTTGTCTCCGTACTTGTCTTGTTAGATCTTAGTGCTGCATTTGACACCATTGACCATCACATCCTATTAAAGAGACAGGAATAATTAATTGGTATTAAAGGAACAGCACTAAGCTGGTTTAAAGCCTATGCACCGATCTCAGTTTGTACATATTAATGATGAATTGTCCGAGCATACCAAAGTTGGTCCCGGAGATCCACAAGGTTCTGTGCTTGGACCAATTCTATTTACATTATATATGCTTCATTTGGGAAATATTATTAGGAAACACTCCATAAAGTTTCATTATTATGCCGATGATACCCAATTATATCTATCGATTAAGCCAGATGAAACTAATCAGTTATAATCATTATAGCTTATTTTTAAGCATGCCCTAAGGACATAAAAATCTGGATGACCTGCAATTTTCTGATGTTAAACTCAGAAAAAACTGAAGTTAATGTTGTTGGCCCTGAACACCTCGAAGACACACTATCAGTGGGTATAGTTACTATAGATGGCCTTGCCCTGGCCTCCAGCACTTCTGTGAGGAACCTCAGCCTTCCCTTTTAAGGGAACTTCAACACTGCATCGGCTGAAGACATGGGGAACGCCTTTAACATGACCGCATCTGAATCATATGTACAACCTAGCCCAATCTCTGATTGGTGCAACGTCAACACGTAACGCAGACGCTCTTTCTCTCCTCTATCTGAAGCAGATGTTTCCAAGGTCATTCATTCAAACCACCCTACCATCTGCCCACTGGACCCCATCCCCACCCATCTCCTTCAGGCCATCTCTCCATCTGTTGTCCCTGCTCTGAACCACATCATCACCTCATCTCTCACCACTGGATCATTCCCCACAGCTTTCAAAGAAGCCCGCATCACACCATTACTGAAGATAGCTACTCTCAATCAGACACTATTAGAAAGCTACAGACCGGTTTCTCTCCTTCCCTTCATTGCCAAAGCTCTGGAACAAGTTGTTTTCAACCAGCTCTCCTCCTTTCTCACACAGAACAATCTCCTGCACCACTACCAGTCTGGTTTCAAGAGTGGCCATTCCATGGAGACCGCGCTGCTCTCAGTTGTCGAAGCGCTGAGACTGGCAAAGGCGACATCCAATTCATCCATACTAATTTTACTGGACCTGTCTGCTGCTTTTGACGCAACGTCCTCCTGTCCTCTCTCAGTGCTATGGGTGTCTCTGGAATCGCGTTGTGATGGTTCAAATTGTACCTCTCGGGTCGGTCATTCAGAGTATCCTGGAGAGACGAGGTCTCGGAGTCCCAACATCTCAATACAGGGGTGCCACAGGGCTCGGTGCTTGGTCCGCTACTCTTCTACATCTACATGACATCCCTCGGCTTGGTCATTCAGAAGCATGGCTTTTCCTATCACTGCTATGCGGATGACACGCAGCTCCACTTGTCATTTCCATCTGATGAATCAACTGTCTCTGCTGGCATCTCGGAATGCCTGAGTGACTTCTGGCTTTGGACGAAGGACCAAAAAGGGAAATGCTTGTGATCCCGGCCAACCCAAAGATTCACCACGACCTCTCCTTTCAACTAGGCTCATCGACCGTTCCACCATCCAGCACGGCCAGAAATCTGAGGGTGGAGTGGTCTTCAATGAACCTAAGAGAGCGCACGTAACTCCTCTTTTTATTAGGTTATGCTGGCTCCCTGTGGTCGCCCGCATCAAGTTCAAAGTAATGCTCTTGGCCTACATGACCACCACTGGCTGTGCATCATCATATCTTCACTCGCTAATACAGACCTATGTTCCTGCCAGATTCCTGCGCCCTGCAAACGAAGAACATATGGTGGTACCATGCCAAAAAGAAAAACACATCACCCCTGGGCTCCTTTTCTGGTTCTGTTCCACATTGGTTGAATGATCCGCTTGCTCCTAGAAGATCAGCAGATTCTGTAGCCACCTTCAAAAAAAACCCTGAAAATGCATCTCTTCCGTCAACACCTAGCTGACCATCACTAACTTCTACTTCCTTTCGGTCTCTTTTCTTAATAAATAAATAAACAGAACTTCCTATCCTTAGCTTTGTATACTCTGCTGGGCATTAACAGACTAGTTTCTGGTGTTATAATTGCTTCCATTTTCTTCCTCATACGTAAGTCGCTTTGGATAAAAGCATCTGCTAAATGACTAAATGTAAATGTAATACCGCTTGGCCTGCTGTACATGTGGCCATGGCAGTGGTGGCTCAGGACCCCGAGGGGCAACCCCCTTTCACCAAGAGGTTACACACCGATGCCTTCGTTCCTCAGGTAGGTGGAAGGAACATTGGTTCCTGACCCAGGGCCCAGTGCTAGGAGCAGTGTGCCATCATCTACGGTGGATTGCCTAGAGATGCTGGTGAGTCACAGACCTCAGGGACCACCACGTTTTTGTATAGCCATGCCGGTGGTCTCTTACATATACTGGCAGGCCTCAGGGGCCACCTAGGCTCTGCTGTGTTTTCAGAGCAGACAAGCTCTGACAACACAGCAGTGGTCTCCTACATAAATCGACAAGGCAGCCTGAGATCGTGCCCTCTGTGCAGACTGGCGCATCGGATCCTCCTGTGGTCCCAGGGGAAGCTGCTCTCTCTGAGAGCACTTTACATTGCAGCGTACCTAAAGGTGGGAGTGAAAATGCTGTCGAGGCAGGGGCCAAGGCCCGAGGAATGGAGACTGCACCCCGAGACATTGCCAGATGATTTAGAGGAAGTGTTTGCACCCATGGGAGTGCACACTGCCCCCCTGGTTCTCCCTTGGGCATCCAGCACCCCAGGGGCTGGACGCCATGGTGCAGCCATGGGCGAGGCCGTACACTTTTCCCCCCGATTGCCCTGTACCCGGGAGTTCTAGAATGAGTTTACTGAACAGGGGCCCAGCTTCTGCTCGTGTCCCCGTTCTGGCCTTGCTGTCATAGGCCTACGGCAAAATATTTCATCCCCGACCGGGGATGTGGAAGGCCTGGGTGTGACCCCTGAGGGGGATCACCTCCAAGTTGCCGGTCTCTCTACCAAGGTAGTCAAGACCATTCTATACTCTAGAGCTCCCTCCATGAGGAAACTGTACTCTTTCAAGTGGAAAACATTTCACTTTCTGGTGCCAAGAGCACTAACAGGATCCAGTTGACTACCCTGTGGCTTCAGTGCTGGACATCCCCCAAGGCCGGGTTTTCCACCTCTACACTTAAAGTGTACATGGTGGCAAGTGCAGCCTTCCACAGTTTTGTGGATTGTAGCTCGCTGGGAAAGCACCATTTTATCACAGGTTTCCACATTGGTATCCCGAGGATGATCAGGTTAGGATTCCCGCCCGGGACCAAACCATGGTGCTAGACAGTTTTCCATGGTGCCCTTCGAGCCCCTCGATGGTAAATTGGAAGGCTTTGTTGGTGGTCCCTGCTTTCCTGGAGTTTGCTCCAGGAGCAGTGCAGGCCATGCTGCATCCAAGGCCGGGGTATGTATCTAGGTACCCACTGAGGTTGCCCAGCCCGTGTTCCTTCCTCCTCTAGTCGACGGAACAGGATAGGCTGCGGCTGCTCTGTCCAGTCAGATCCCTGGAGATTTATGTCCTGCAGACATCTCAGTGGCGTAAGTCGGACGTCTTGCTAGTAGGCTTCGGGACCCCTCGTAAGGGCTGCACGGCTACCAGACACACCATGAGAAGGTGGATTATTGAGCCCATTGCTAAGGTTTACGAGGTGCGCAGGTTGCCTTCACCTCTGCCTCTTAGGCTCACTCCACACGAAGTATGGCGTTCTCTAGGGCGTGGTGGTTGGGAATCTCCCTCCCTGATTCGGTGCTGCTGCAGGGTGGCCCAATATCACAAATCAAAATTTTGCCTCAAAGGGCTTTACAATCTGTAACCTATGACACCCTCTGTCCTTAGACCCTCGATTTTACTAAGGAAAAACTATCCCCCCCCAAAAAAACCTTTTAACTGGTAAAAAAATTATAGAAACCTCATGAAGTGCAACAGATGGATCCCTCTCCCAGGACAGACAGACAAGCAATAGATGTTGTATGTACAGAATAGATTCATAACAGAAGATCATAGTACATACAATTAATATGACAATGATGAAATTGTAGTACATATAATTATGATGAAATGGCGAGGTTGGGACTGTGTTCCCCACGCCATCAGCTGACACAGCGTTAAAGTTCCCTTGAAAGGGAATGTCTCAGGTTACATTTGTGACCATGGTTCCCTGAGAGGGAACGAGACGCTGCATCTGTGTGCCATACTTCCGGCATGCCTGTGAGCGGTTTTCTTCAGTCAGTCAGTCAGTCATTTTCTACCGCTTTTTCCCGTTAGGGGTCGTGGGTGACTGGAGCCTATCCCAGTGACTTTGGGCCTTAGGCGGGGTACACCCTGGACAGTGGCCAACTCGTCGCAGGGCTGACACAGAGACAGACAACTATTTATCTTTGATCAGGATTTATCCTTCAACTCCCACATGAAACATACTTCAAGGACTGCCTTTTTTAACCTACGTAACATTGCAAAAATCTGGCCCTTCCTGTCTCAAAATTATGCATAAAAATGTGTCCATGCATCTGCTAATTCGAGGCTGGATTATTGCAATTCCTTATTATCAGGCTGCACGAAAAAGTCCCTTAAGATTCTCCAGTTGATTCAGAATGCAGCGGCACATGTACTGACAAGAAGTAGGAAAATAAATAAAATTTTTCCAATATTACCTTCTCTGCACTGACTCCCTGTAAAATCCAGAATATAATTTAAAATCCTCCTCCTCACCTACAAAGCACTTAATGGTCAGGCACCATCGTATCTTAAAGAGCTCATAGTACCTTATTATCCCACTAGAACACTGCGCTCTCAGAATGTAGGGTTACTTGTAGTTCCTAGTGTCTGGAAAAGTAGAATGGGAGCCAGAGCCTTTAGCAATAAAGGCTCTTCTCCTGTGGAATCAGATCCCACTTTGGGTTATGGAGGAAGACACAATCTACACATTTAAGAGTAGGCTTAAGACTTTCCTATTTGAGGAATCATATATGGCCTCAGCCCCAGAATTCTAAGTGCATAGAGAGATTTAGCTGATTTATAGAGAGTGTGGCTGGGATTTGCATACGGGGAAGATTCGGCAGAGGAATTATTCACCACAACCCCCACTGCTACTGGTGAACTGAATGTTTTGCCAAACTGGACATGTTGCAATGAATTGACCCTTCTGGTCACAGTACATGCACTCACCAGCCATTCATCTGCAGAGGCGCTCCTCGGGAATGAGATGGGCTCAGCCTAGTTGCATACGGTTTTCTTCAGAGGCAGCAGAGAAAGAGATGGGTTGGGTCAGTGAAAGTGTTTGATGAGATCCTGTCATGAGAGGAAGACGGAAGGTTAGGGCCAGCTGTGCCTCTCCCCCAGGCGGTTATCAATCGGGATTGAGAGAGACACAAGTGAGTCAAAGTTAGAAGGTTCGTCAAGAGAAGCATGTTCATCTTTTAACTGTTCACTAAGCCCCTTTACAAACACTCCCAGAAGTTGATTAGCCATGGATTGATGATTTTCTAACGGAGCCCGAATGGTCTACTATCTCAACGGTGGGAAGGCGACTGGAATGCCATAACCAGCACCACACACACACACACACACACACATGCACACACACATATACGTTCTCACAGACAGGTAGGCAGAGGACCGACCAGTAACACAGGGAATGGGGAAAAATAAACAGAGACACTAGGGACAAGGAGAGAGCTACAGCTGAACCCTGACAGTACCCTTTAATAACAGAATAGGTACCCAGTTGTACCCAAAAATAACTACGGTATAAATTCTTTTTAATATTGTTACCACCTTTATTCCCCTAACTTCACATCTTGTTCCCTTTTACTGACATGTATATATTTGGACCATTTGAGGAGAGATGGTGATGTAAACAATAAATACAATGTCAGTGTGTGATACTCTAGAGGTACAGTATCTGCAGCATGTTCTTCCCTCTGTGACAAACTGGCGAGGCATCTGGTGTGGTCAGTTAGGCTGCAGTGGGCTCCAGGTACAGAGGCCCGTGTAAGTTGCATAATTTGCAGTGCACACCACATAATGTATTCCTCATCCATGTCCAACAAAAATGTGAACTTAAAAATATTTTTTTTTGGATGGCACAAACCAACTATTTCTCTCTGAGAATGAACTTTGTTTTAAATTATTTTCTTAGTAATTTAACAGTGGAACAGCTTTCTCATATGGACGAAGTGATTCCCTGCTGAAGTGCATTTCTTTGCTTTGTGCCTTTTATCAAAGACCCATAACAGAAGAACTCACAATGCCTATGCTTGGTTACTGCAGCTCTGATAAGCCAGTGTACTCAGCAAACACACAGGGCTGATAACATTGCTTAATGTTAATGTCATTCTCACACAAACATTTCTATATCGAATTAACATCACATGCAGGATCAGTGCAAACAGTAACCACCTGACAACTGCAAGACACATACGGTGAGCGCAGCCTCTTGAGCCCATGTGTCAGCAGCAGAGGGGTGCAGGCTTTCAGACTCACATTGTGTACACGGTCCAACATTTCAAACAGTGGCTCACAGAAAGAATTTCTTGTCAAAACACAAGGGTTTTGGAGAAGGAAACTGCCGGATGTTCCACAAGTGTCCTTGCCAGAAACTGTGTGTCAGATCTAAAACTGGCCTGAGGAATTATCCTCTAAATACTCTGCTTCAAGACCTCCACTGTTTTCCTGTGCCTAAAGTCTGCCTAAAGAAAGTTGTAGAAAAGCTATGAAAAAATATGTGCTTGCCTGCTGATTCCTCCCCATTTTATTCTAATAATTTGTCTCTAGTCAAGAGTGATCACATTTCCGAGCCACAATGGTTTGTTTAATACGGAAGTAATTAGTCAACAGAGCCAGGTTTGACAAGAGTAATGTACTGTAACATCAGCGTTGCATGATGATGAAGATCCAGCCGTGATCCAAACATAGCCTCCATATAATTGAATTAAATGTTGATTACAGTTTCCGTGCAGGTGTCACACTTTTCTAGTAGCCTTATAGCCACAGGTATAATCTTGTACCTAAGGCTTTTTATCCGAACACATTTCAAATACTTCATGTTTCTTGGCCTGATAAGATAGCTATCGGATATCAAAAAGCCTAGTGTAAATTCAACCAAGAAGCATTAGAGATGAATTGAAATCTGACCTCCATACAGTTGGTGCAGCCCTCTCTTCAAGACGTACGGAGTGTCAGTCAGGAAATGGAAGTGTGTGGAAGTAGCCTGTATAAAGTAACATTACATTTTAATGCGAAACATCTAAGAGTCTTACACAAGTCCAACTATCAAATGATCTGTTTTGATGAGGGAGCACTGATCTGTGTGTTTGAGGAAGTGGTATGAGAAACAGCATAAGGATGATAAAATGTGCGTCTTGCTCTCAATCGTTCATGCGAGTACATAAAACAAATGGATGATGTGTTTAGTTTATTCGTAGACATGCATTATTAGCAACCTACCAGAGCTGTTTTATTGTAACTAAACTGCTCATGCTATTCATATTTTGGTGTTTTTTGGCCATTACCAAAACAAATGGTGTATTATCACTACCCTCTGGTTTTGGGTTGGGCCTGTTCTGATTTGGATGTAGACCAGGAAAAGACAGATTGCAAGCTGATTTGTGGTCTAACCAAAGGAGACACATATTGTCTACAAAAGTGTCTAAATCTTATCTGAAATATATCCACATGTGAGAAATGTTAAATGACTGGGTAAGTGTAACCGGGGCCAGATAACTGTAACACTAGTCTCTAACTTTTTATTCCTCATTCCTCTTAACTTTCCTGCACCTTGAAAGTTGGAAAAACATTTTGTCAACATTCTGTAATATTTGCACATTTGTAGGCAGTGACTTCTATTTTTCAGAGTAGTAGAGTAATTTCAAGTTTGACAAAAATAACACCAACTGAATTACATTCACATATGAATAAACTATTCATTGCAGGATAATCCATTCTGTCCTATTTCTCCTTAAAAATAATGTACAATACCGAGATGAAATACCCCACTGCTTATGTCTTCATGTGTGCAGAATTTGTGTTACTGTCCCTGTACTTCATGAAATCCATCCATGGATGGATGGATGTCGCTGTACTTCATGAAATCTACATTGTTACACTGAGTGAAATATTTAAAGACCCAAAATGCTTGACTGCAATTATAAATAAATTCTGAACAATACTTGTTCACACAGTGTTTGTAATAAATAAAGGACTTGGTGGTGGGTTGGTGGGGTTTAACTCTAACCTCCCTCTGATTCCATGAGTCAAGCCAGAGCTAGGTTACATGAGAAAACAGGTTGAAAACATAATACTCAGCACATGTAAATAGAGCCGGTGAAGCACCCCATTCTTAGATCAGAATCCACAAGTTGATTCTCAGCAGCCGTTCCTCCTCTCTGCTTACTGTGGAGCTGTTACAATGGGAGTAAATCGGTGTCAATATTGTTGTAAATGCACGGACTATGAGTCACAAATATGTATTACAATTTGTAAACACAATCCGCAAATACATTTAAAATCCACAAACAAACTCTTCATGGTACATAAATATAAAACA
Source organism: Coreoperca whiteheadi (assembly GCA_011952105.1). Lineage (NCBI taxonomy): Eukaryota > Metazoa > Chordata > Actinopteri > Centrarchiformes > Sinipercidae > Coreoperca > Coreoperca whiteheadi. The sequence goes on from CM022480.1 coordinate 2,736,813, forward strand.
TGATCCACAAATAGAAATCAGTGTACTTGTAATTAGAATAAATGTAAAATGATTGGTATGTACATGTGTGTCAAATTCTATTTGTAGATTGTTTAATTTTTGTTTTCAGAATTTTAACACTACTTTTTCGATGTTTTCAATTCGATTCAATTTTATTTATCAACTGTGAAATCTGTGTTCATGGATCACTGTGTATTTGTGGATCTCTGCATTTGTCTACAAATAATGTGGACACTGTCTTACCATGGAGAGTGTCAATACATCCACAAATGTAGTCAGCCAATCAGGGGCATTGCTTGCTAAGTGCTGTCACACCTCCTCAATAAACTTTTCAAAATAAGGGCTGAAACATGTCGTAATGAAATTGTCTTTTCGCCCATTATTTCGTCTCGTTTGCTCCGTCACCAGCCGCTGCATATTCAACACACACTGGCAGCTGTTCTGGTATACCCTTATGTGTTTCAATTCAATTAAATTTTATTTATATAGCCCAATATCAGGTATTAAAAAGTGTTCATATTTACATAAAATGAGATAGATGTACATGTACAGTGGATGTTAGAGTCTTAGGGTTTTTGGACAGGGATTGATCCTGACAGTATACACTGTGTGCACAATTATTAGGCAAGTGATTATTTTGACCATATCATCATTTTATCCATAATTTCAAAGTCCAAGCCCTGCGACGAGTTGGCCACTGTCCAGGGTGTGCCCCGCCTAAGGCCCGAAGTTACTGGGATAGGCTCCAGTCACCCGCGACCCCACAACGGGAACAAGCAGTAGAAAATGACTGACTGACTGACTGATTTCCAAGTCCAAGCTGTATAAACTTGAATGCTTATTGGATTTAATGCATATCAGGTGATGTGTATTTGCGTAACAAGGGAGGGTGTGGCCTAAGGAGATCAACGCTCTATATCAAGGTGTGTATAATTATTAGGCAGATTCTTCTCCTCAGGAAAAATGGGCCAAAAAAATAGATTTAACTGACTCTGAAAAGTCAAAAATTGTAAAAAGTCTTTCACAGGGATGCAGCACTCTTGAAATATCTAAGATATTGGGGTATGATCACAGAACCGTTAAACGTTTTGTTGCAAATAATCAACAGGGTTGCAAGGAACGTGTCGAGAAGAAAAGACGCAAATTAACTGTAAAAAGATTTAAGAAGAATCAACATGAAGCTACCAGGAACCCATTATCCTGGAGTGTCAAGAAGTACGAGGTGTTCAATTCTCAGACACATGGCCATGGTAAGAAAGGCTGAAACCTGACCACCTCTGAACAAGACACATAAGTTGAAACGTCAAGAATGGGCCAAGAAACATCTGAAGATAGATTTTTCAAAGGTTTTGTGTAGTGATGAGATGAGAGTAACTCTTGCCGGACCAGATGGATGGGCTCGTGTTTGGATCAGTAAGAGACACAGAGCTCCACTTCGACTCAGACGCCAGCAAGGTGGAGGTGGGGTACTGGTATTGGCAGGTATTATTAAAGATGAGCTAGTTGGACCTTTTCGGGTTGAAAATGGACTCAAAATGAACTCTCAGACCTACTGCCAATTTTTAGAAGACACTTTCTTCAGTCAGTGGTTCAGAAAAAAGTCTGCATCTTTCAAGAAGACTTTGATTTTTATGCAAGACAACGCCCCATCACATGCATCAAAGTACTCCACTGCGTAGCTGGGCAGTAAAGGCCTTAAAACTGAAAAACTAACGACATGGCCCCCTTCTTTACCTGACTTAAACCCTATTGAGAACTTTTGGGCCCTTCTTAAGCAGCTCTCTGAACAGTGTGTGGGAGGCATGTGGTTGCGGCTGCACAAAAAGTTGATTCTGAACAGATCAAAAAAAATATCTAACCCCGTGAATGGAAGGTTTGTGACTGTTATCGAGCAGAAGGGTGGCTATATTGGTTACTGAGGTTTTCTTTTTGAAATTTCAGAAATGTTTATTTGTAAATTTTTAGTTTGTTTATAAGTCTCACTTTAACAGGTTAAAATGAACAAGAGATGGGAAAATATTTGTTTTTCATTAAGTTGTATAATAATTCTGCACACTTACAGTTGCTTAATAATGGTGTACATGTAGATATTGTCTTAAGATAGCCAAAACTTCAGTTTCAGGTTCAGGTTTGAGGGTTTGTTAACATTTTGGATTGACCAAGAGCACCCTAGTTGTACAATACCAAAATTGATCCTCAAAAATACACCTTGCCTAATAATTGTGCATACACAACTTTCATCATTTTTGAAGCCCAATTATTCAACATGTCAAAACAACAGGCACTTATTTATCCCAGTGTTATCTCTGCTGTTTTGAGTCGTTTGGGCTACATAAAGATTTTCAACGCAATAGCTTTTATATAGAGTAGTGGAAATTATAATCTGTTCCCATGTATATCTTCTGGTTGAACACTTAACACTTAACTGGTGTTAAGTGTTCATCAGAGTGATGGCCTGTGGGTAGAACCTGTACTTGAGTCTGTTTGTTTTGGAGTACAGTGCTCTGTAGCGCCTACCAGAGGGGAGAAGGTGAAACAGGGTGTGTGAGGCTCTGCAGTGGTGTTTCCTGCCCATTTCCTGACTCTGGACATATATAAATCCTGAATGGAGTGCAGGTGTGCACCGTTGATCTTTTCAGCAGTCCTGACTATCCATTTTAGTCTGCTCCTGTCCTGTTAGGTGGCCGATCCAAATCAGACAGTGATGGATATGCAGAGAAAAGACTAGATTATTGCAGAATAGAACTGGAACACCAGCTCGGGAGGCATGTTTAACTTCCTGAGCTGATGCAGGACGTACATCCTCTGGTGGGCCTTTTTTTATTTAACCCTTATTTAACCAGGGAAATCCTTTGAGAACAAGTCTCTTTTGCGAAGGAGCCCTGAGCCTTTCTGATGACAGAGTTGATGTTGGATGCCCACTTTAGGTCCAGGAAGATTGTGGATCCCAGAAACCTGAAGGCTTCCACAGTAGACACAGTGTTGTTCAGTATGATGATTGGGGGCACTGTTGGTGGGCTTCGCGACTATGAAGTGATGGGCCTGTAGTCATTTAATCCTGTGATGGAGGGTTTTTTGGGGCCCGGGATGATTGTGGAGCATTTGAAGCAGGTGGCGATTTCACACAGCTTCAGTGATCTGTTGAAGATAGGGGCCAGCTGATCAGCACAGACCTTCAGGCATTAGGGTGACAGGCTATCCGGTCCTGGTGCCTTCCTGATCACCAGGTCTCTGAAAGAGTTGACATACATCCTCTTTGCAGATTAGGGGGGTCAGTGGGGAGGGGTGAGGAGGTGTAGGTGGTTTTCTGCACGTTAGTTATCTGGTCAGCTAGGTGTTATAACGCCTCACTAACACACGCCTGAGGAACCAATTTATACCAATCAGTATAAATGAGGAGAACTCCCACGGTGAATAAAATGGTTTACAGTTTATGAAAATACTCTCTAGATGAGAGCTGCATGATTTCATCTGTACACCAACCTTCGGGATGTGCTCACCAAGCCAGGTTTCAGTGAAGCACAGGGCGGCAGATCTGTAGAACTCTTAGTTTGTTCTGTTGAGGAGCAGCAGTTCATCCATCTTGTTGGCGAGAGAGTGGACATGGTAAATGGTAAATGGACTGTACTTGTATAGCGCCTTTCTAACTACTCAAAGCGCTTTTACACTAAATCACATTCACCCCATTCACACACATTCATACACTGATAGCAGGAGCTGACTGCCCATCAGTACAAATTAAACTAACCAGTCACACTTACTCACTGATAGCGCAGCTTCGGGAGCAGTTCAGGGTTCAGTATCTTGCTCAAGGATACCTCGACACATGGCAGGGGGGAGCCGGGATCGAACCGCTGACCTTCCGATTGGTGGACGACCGCTCTGCCACCAAGCCACAGCCGCCCTGATATTCGCCCGATATGTTGACAGGAGCGCTCCTGCTCGTTACTCGTCGTTTCCGGCAAATCTAATAAAGAGCTGCTGTTCCTCCAACTAGTAACTCCCTAAAACCTTCTGGTGAAAAAGTTTGACCAGTGAATAGTCCAATGTTTAGAAGTTCTTTGCTGGCGAATGTGACCAGAGAGGGAGAGCAGAAAACTAAACAAAAACACTCCAAGTACTAGAGAGTGCATTACCGAGGCCGCCATACACGGTGCCATCTTGAAAGACATAGTGCTATGCACACATACTCAATCTGGTGCTGGCAAGCCATTTTAACATTTTATCAAATTGTAGTCTATTTATATTTACATTTTAGATATTCATCGTAGAATTTCTCCTACTCAAAATTGTATTCTCACTAGTCAGAATGGTAATTAAAGATACCCACAAAAACATTCTTTCTAGTATAAATTGTATTTCAAAATATCTAAAACTTTGAATGTACTAGTCAAAACAAAATTTAAGATCTAAAAATCCATGGTTGTTTTAACATTTAATAGCTATACTGGATAATTCAGATATCTATAATTCAATTATTCCTACACTCTTAGAAGGGTTGTGTTAAAAAGTGACACAAAAAATATGTTGTTAAACATGTAACAATGAGAGGCAAGTGGGCAGGTAGGGAGGCATGGGCAATCTGACAGGCGGTGTTGTGTTTAGCAGGTTGTGTGTAGCATGAAAGGGAAGAAGGACCCAGATGCAGACTGGTGAGATGAGAAATGGAGAGTTTATTGAATGTTCCAGTGGCTGGCAAAATCCATAATGTCCAAGGCAGGCCAAAGTGCAAAAAAACCAACAGGCAAACTGAACCAACACATCAGGGAAAACCACGGAGAAGCACGATGGCGAGGACCACAATGCAAGGTTAACAACAACGCTCTGACAAAGAGACAGGGAGTCACACAGACTTAAATACCCAACAGGGAGGTGAAACAAAGGAGACACAGGTGAATTCCATGACCCAGATTAACATAATCAGAAAATCAGGCAGCAGGAAGTAAAACAGACAGACACAGGAGGGAACAAACAAATTACAAAATAAAACAGGAAGCACCAGAACCAAAACCTAAAACACAGACTGAAGAGAGAATTTTAAAGTAAGACCCGAACTCCATACCAAACTTGAAATGACCTGGAACATCACAAAACTTCCTTATCTCTAGAAAACAGACATAAATGACTTAACTATCACGAGATCATAACCGTCCTGACATGAACATCCCCAAATCACAACAGGCGGAGCAACAAGCGGGCGCGAGCCAGTGAAACTGTCGCGGTCGTGCACGTCTCAACCACACGTCTGCCCGATGCCAGAGGCGATGTGTGTTGAACTTTTTTCTACACAAAGTGTAGTGCGTTGTGTAAATCAATAGACGAGGGACTGATCCTTGCCGTTTGTGACTTCCCTGAAATATATAAGCCTCATAAACAGGAGTGCTTTTGAATGGCAGAGCATCGACACAAGACTGTATTTATCAGGTAATGTTAAGTATAGTTTTAACTTAAGCTAAGCTATAAAGAAAAAACAGTTGTACCGGCAGGGTTACAGTAGTGCACAGAATACGTTTCCCTGGTTACCACGCATAGAGTGCCTGGCGTTGCTTGCGGAATGCTTGTCTGCTTGAGTGCATTGCAACCCTGTGGACCCAAGTGATTAAACAAGGACCATGTGAAATGACCTTCAGGCTACCAATTATGGGTGCTCACTGGTACTATAATAAGAAAACCAAGGCAATAAAAGTTACGTAAAAGTAGAAAATGAAATAAATCAAAATACAATTAAAATACAGATGATAACAAATCCATGGAAAATTTATCTAATTCTGCCCTGCAACATGACGCACTAGCAGGAAGGGGTTGCACTTTCTTTGTGCCACAGAGACAAAGGAGACAAAGATGGAGGCTGCATCGCCCGGTATGCTGTCAGACCCTTCAGTAGGTATCCAATATTAGTTTATCTTAATGTAATGAAAATATGTAAATGTTATAGAAGCATGTGAAATTATGAGTTTAAATAAAATTATCGTTATGTGAGGATTTTTGAGTTAGGACATGCTTTAAGGTAATAAACTTTTAACGCTAGCTAGCTAACATTAATGCTAATTTAATGTGAACGCTACCGTTCTTTGTGTCATACTTGGTTAGAGTTAGGATGCTTTTTCTTGGCAATTTTATAAATATATTACTTCAATGTAGTCATATTAAATTGAATGTTTATTCAAAGTGTTAGTTGTTGGCTGGATTCTCCATTCCCGTGCAAATTGCACATTTCAAATTCCAATAACATTATACAGGGGGAAATTCTGGATTAAAATTAACCTAAATTACACATATAATTATAACATTATTATGTGTAATTATGTAGGTTAGTTGCTGTCAGTTAAGTGGCTGGCTGTTGCTCCATATTTGCTTTTAAATGTCTTAAGCTATTTATGACCTTTGTTACCTCAAATACTTCCTTACCTTACTTAAGTAGAAATTTTAGATATCTATACTTTACTGGAGTAATTATTTTTTAGCCAACTTTACTTCTACTCCTTACAATTTCATGCAATTATCTTTACTTTCTACTCCTTACATTTTAAAAATACCCTCATTACTCCTATTTTATTTTGGCTTATTTTCATTCTAGCTTGTCAACGTTCAACACCCCCCCTCCAAATAAAAAAACCTATCTAGATAAATCTTGCCATCCGGATAGAATGAATTTTGATTGTGGTGGATAAACATATACCATTCCAACACCCTATTGGTTCGTCACAACTGCACATGAAACAAATCACATCACACTCCAGCAAGGACATAGCCAGTGTTGGGGTCATTAATCAAAAAAAAGTAATAAGTTACAGCAGACATATGTAGCCAATTACAAAGATGTCCATCACATATATGGTTCTTTATGTATTTGCATTGTACTAAAATGCTTTCATTTTCAATGGGCATATATTCAGCTGAAACAGGTGGCCTAGTGCATCCAACATTTTTCAACATTAACATTTTAATATAATGGCCTTTAGAAAAATGCTTTTTGAGGAGGTGGGGTAGTGCACTATAGGCCCCTGTGGCGCCACCTAAGCTTTTGCCCTAAATGGCATTTCTTTCTTTACATTACTTTTACTTTTATACTTTAAGTAGTTTTGAAACCAGTACTTTTTAACTTGAGTAAAAGTTGATACTTCAACTTCTACAGAAGTCTTTTTAAACCCCGGTATCTATACTTCTATCTGAGTAATGAATGTGAATACTTTCGACCACTCTGCCTTGGCTAAACTCAGTAACTAGGAGCGATTGTACTCGCAGTTGAAATGGCAGAGCTGGTGGAGAGTGAGTTGGACATTAGTGTAGACTCATTGCAGTTCACTTAGTTAGTTCACACTAACAGCTTTCACAAGCCACAACAAATTACATATTAAGGCCACCGAGTGTCACTCTCTTATTAGAGTGGTAATAATGAGTCACCAAAGCCCCCATGAGCCTGGAGCTGAAGCTCCCCAGGAGTCAGGCAACTTAGCCCTGCAAGATGCAGTTTTTGGCCACCTCCGTCTCTCCTTAGCGGATAACCTTAATTGGTTTGACACAAATGCCTGTGATAAGATACAACAGCTCGTTTCTTACATCAACCACCTATCCGGTAAGCCTGAGCACACCATCCAGGATGTGCTTGGAAAAATTGCCCTCCTCTGCCAGTGCAAACTTCAGGCACAAGCTGAAGAGCAAGTGGAGCACTATTCCCAGCTACAGCATAGCTACCAAGCGGCGCAACAGCAAAATGCCAGATTGCACCAGGACATCCTGTCCACTCAGACTGAGCACAATGGGCACAACGGTACAAACCTAAACAAACCCGGGAGGGAAAAGTCAAAACAAGACAGAGAACATTCTTCAAAAATGCTTGACAGAGGTGGAGAAGCAGCTTGAAACGTCCCGCCATTCATCTACAAAGTCTGACCCACCAAAGGGACCTGACACTGACCCACCGTCAGCATGACTAGACCAGGGGCACGCGTCCCCAATTGCTAGGGTCTACTTCGTCAGTTGGGGCAGAGACTCATGACCCATGGCACTTCCTGAGATCACCACCCCGGATGCCCCACGGCCTTCTTTTTTGAGAAAGAGAGAAGGGGGTGGCATCAGCCCCCTCGCCCTTATTGATTCTAGTTCTGAAATCAGCTTAATGTGTGTTTTTTGCAGAAGTACCTAGAGCCATGCTTGCTCTTGGGAAACCGTTACAAGTTGTAACGTAAACATGACTAGTTACACTCAGAACAAGTCACCCATCACAACGCACGCATGGGTTGACATTACCCTGCAGGAGATGACACTGGTGCACTCCATTTATATCTGCATCTTGGACACAGAACCACTGCTTATCGGTCAGGACCTACTGGACCGAATGACCCTGCTCATTGACTGCAACAGGGGCCATATTTTGGCTCAGGTTAACTCCCCCAAGCCCCTTGGCTCAGGAGAACCTGGAAGCCAGCGCAAGAGGGATCCAAAGCCTACTATGACAGGAAAGCGTCCAATCATGAGTACCAAGTAGGCAACAAGGACTTCTATTTCAGATTCATGAGGCCAGTAGGTGTCTCAAATAAATTCCTACCAAGCTGGTCAGGCCGCCTTCGAGATCGTGGGGAAGCTATCACCTGTAGCTTACCGGAACTCGAGTCCTAACAACACCCCCCTCTCCATATAATTATCTAACTCGGTTAACCTCAACACCTTGCATGACGAAGACCCCTTGCTCTATCTCATTTCCAATCTACACCTATGCACTAAGACCAAAGACATCCACTGGGTGTGGCCAATCAACCCTTTGATTAGTGATGTAACCAGTTACCTCTGCAGCCTGAGAGCTGAGTCCCCTGAACAAAAGTGCCATGATAGCTCGAATGAACAGCCCTGCCACCGGACTCGCTGACAGAGTTGGACCCGGCTTCATCAGCACCCGAGCCTGAGAGAAACCGCTCCCAGATAAAGCGAAATGACACATCAATCGCTGGACAAGAGCAATCTCCAAGTAAGAGGCTATCCAGATAGCAATTAAAGTCTGGTGCAAATGTGGCCCATGTTTGCACTTTTCTTACGGCCCACATTTGGCTTTGAATGAAAGGGTTGACTCGGGGTGAATGTGGCTGGGTCTACCTTATATAGGCCAGATGTCAGGTGTGTTTTAGACCAAGTCTGGGTGAAATAAATTTACCATAAGCGCACCTTACATGGGTAATATGTATGGCATATTGTGGGCCAGGTCTGGGCCAAATCCGATGCCAGAGAAATTAACCACAGCTTCACCTTAAATAGGCCAAATGTCAGGTATCATAATTTCCAGATGTATGCCAGATCAGGGCCATACCATATGCTCACCACCCTATGGGCCATATGATTGGCCCAATATGGGCCAAAGGAATTAAACAGCTTCACCTTAAATGTATGTCTGGTGTGTTGTGGGTCAGATCTGGGCCAGAGGAAATTACCACAGGTTCACCTGAAATGGGCCATATGTCAGGCATGTACCAGAAGAGGGCTTGAGGAATTCACAAGTTATGTTCAAGCTGGATGCCAGCACGAGATAGAAAACAAACCATATATCTTAGAATGGACCTGTGCAATTTACCACATATCCACCTTTGATGAGCCAGATAAGCACTGTCAGATCCTGGTAAACCCCTGTATGGAAGGTACTGGACCAGCTCTGCGTTTCTAGGGTCCGATCCTTAGACTCTCAGAATATTAACCTAAACAAGTATTTAACCTGGTGGCGAGGAGACACGCCTAGCTTCTAACTGTCTACGTCCGAGCATCTACCCTTCTTCCTCTGATACAGCAATTGACCGAATAGCCCTTGTGCGTCAGTTACCACTATCAGTCGCACTCGGCAGCTCTCCTCTAAATAATCTGGGCTCTTGTTATGGTTCTAGGATGGGTTTCAGTGGTTCGAGCGAACCCCAAGGGACTGTTAATTTGATTAGCTACAGTAACCTGTAAGAACCTGTAAGATGTTATGCACACAACAACTTTTTACTACCATCAATCAACTCATAAACAATGTCACACAAATACTTTAACTATAATTTGGTTATTTATTGCAATAAGCTTTTAACAAGGGCAGTGGTAAACAACTCAATTCAAATTTCAGACTTCAATGAAATCATTCAAATGAATCTTAAAATAAATCATAAAATAAATCATAAACACAATAAATCAGCTGAGTTTAAATTCAATAGTTATTTGCTTTTAGGTGAGGGAGCGATTAGTTTCTCTTGGCCTGAGAGTTCCCACTCTTCCGGCAGAGGACCAAGTGTCTGATGAACAATTCACAGCTCTGTCCAAAGCTCACAAAAATGTTCTCAGTATCTCATGTCAATGTCCACAGACTGAGCGAAAAGGAACTTCAGTCCAAATATTTGTTCTCAAAGTTCTTTTTCGTAGATGTAGCAGCTCACGTATTCCTTCACAAGATGTGTTCCTAAGATGAGGCACAAGGATGTAAACTCGAATTTCTCTGTCACTCTTATTTATGCCACTTGGTGCATGACACAGTCAAAAACTCTCTCTTTCATTAAACATTCATTTTGACGCTCCAACTGTCAAAAACTGCTTTCCTCTAACACACCAACTGCCATGTTGCCATCTCTTCCTTCCTCCTTTCGCCTTCACAGGCAGTTGATTTCAAACACAAACACAGCTTTAATCTTACCCATATAATAACTCCTAATGACTTTGATGACTTTTTCATCAAAACATTCTTACTTACATTTCCTTATGATTAATATTGATTTTACAATTCATGTTAATTATATTGACTTAAGCCCTGCGACGAGTTGGCCACTGTCCAGGGTGTACCCTGCCTAAGGCCCAAAGTCACCGGGATAGGCTCCAGTCACCCGCGACCCCTAATGGGAACAAGCGGTAGAAAATGACTGACTGACTTTAGGTAATAGTGCAGCACACAATTCTGGAACACTCATGTGTTATACAATTCACATCAGGATTTCCGATGTTATATGCAAAGCTAGGTTACTAGGGTAATGTTATTTATACAATACTCTTAATGATATTTAGATTTTAACTTATGATCTCAACTCTATCTTCACTATTTTGCCTCATAATTCACTATTTTTATCTCAACTAGACACCACCAAAACAATTGACCTTGTCTGTATTAGCAGCCACCTCCAAACCTAGTAATAGAGCAGTTCTACATCTAATTTCCATGTATTAAAAGTTGTAAACAGAGACTTGTCAAGAAAAATGCAATCATATGATTATGTGCTCTCATAATGTATATAATAATATATATACAATAATACTCATAATATCTAATATGATATTTAAACAATATACATTAAAAGGGAAAATTCAGCATTTTTTACATGGCTGTCCAGTTAGTGTTGATGGTAAATCTGCCCGCGAAGCCATGCTGACAGTATCTACATGTACCAGGATGCACTGCATATGACCTTCTGACACACACAATCACCTGGGAGGGCTTCCATATAACAAAGCTAAGATAATCCACAGACCTTGTTGTGAGCAATTTAGGAACTATCGATAGAAAGAAAATAGTTCTTACATGAAACTGCTGACAACTGCTCTACCTTTCCTCCAAACCCAGCACCTCACTCCCTCCTTCATCTCTCCTTGACTGTCTCCAAGAAATTCAAATATGGTTTCCCCACAATTTTCTCCAACTTAATGGCAATAAAACAGAATATCTGATTATTGGCACAAAGTCCACACTTTTCCCTTTAATAACTGATAACTCCGCTATTCACCCCTCCCTTCAAGTAAAGAGTCTGGGTGTCATCCTCGACAGCACTCTCTCCTTCACAACATCACTCGGTCCGCCTACTACCATCTTCACAACGTCAACCGACTCCGTCCTTCTCTCACACCTAACAGTACTGCTATACTGGTTAACTCACTTGTTACATCCAGATTAGATTAATGCAATTCACTCCTTCATGGTTTACCACAGAAATCCCTCCATAAACTCCAATTGGTTCAGAACTCAGCTGCCCGCATCATCTCCAGAACCCCATTCACACAACACATCACTCCTGTCCTCAAACAACTTCACTGGCTACCCGTCCGCTACCGGATTGATTTTAAAATTTTGTTTTTAACCTTTAAAGCTCTTCACAACCTGGCCCCCTCCTACCTGACAAACCTTCTTCATATACACAGCTTCCTGTACCCTCCGTTCTTCTTCAGCCAACCTCTTGTCCACTCCGTCTGCCCGTTTGTCTACCATGGGACTTAGAGCCTTCAGCTGCTCTGCTCCCTGACTCTGAAACACTCTCCCACAAAACATCCGTACAATAACATCTCTGGTTACCTTCAAATCACGCTTAAAACCCATTTGTTTACTATAGCCTACAATTTCTGACACCCATCACTATTATGATTGTACACTCTAATTTTATTGTATCTTATGTTTATGTTGTAAATTTATAGATATTTTTTAATTGTTATGTTACTTATAAGGCAACCTTGAGGGTCCTGAAAGGCGCCTCGAAATAAAATTTATTATTATCATTATTATTACAACAAATCTGAAGATTCTGAGTAAGAGTTTCATGTAGGAATATAATTTCTGGAAAAAGACATTACTCTTAAAAATCCCTGCGACGAGTTGGCCACTGTCCAGGGTGTACCCCGCTAAGGCCCGAAGCCACTGGGATAGGCTCCAGTCACCCGCGACCCCGAAGAAAATGACTGACTGACTCTTAAAAATGCAGACATCTATAAATAGATGAAATTAAACTTTAAAGTGTATCTTGACTTACTTTAAAGCGCATCTTGACTTCGCCCTCTCTCTCTCTCTCTCTCTCTCTCTCACTCAGCTGTGATGGTGTGCTCCCAGCCCCTCCCCCCTTCCCTCTCATGCTGTTTTCTCCAATCCACAAACAGCCAGCAGTCATTTGGTCTTTACAAATGTGGAAAAAACCCACATTTACCGTAAGGTTGTTAAGTTTCAGTGCAAACTATATGTCTTTAGTTTACTGTGAAAAAAAGCTTTAGGAGAATGTTCCCTTAAAATAAAAAAACATTTTGGACGGAGCTGAATGAATTAAAATTTCCAAACCAAGAGTGAAGCAGCATTTTCGGTAGACAAAAATAAATAGCATAACACAAGTTAAAATTCAACCTTTGCTAATGTCAATCTTACCATCCTCACATGAAATAATTGTGTTAAATAGAGTCTTTCTCTCCCTTCTTCTTCTCTTGACTTGTCAGCTCTGTTCTGTGAAACAATGTTTCTGGTCTTTTTACTACGCCCCTCCCTCACTCTCCAATACACATAATCTTTGGACTTTATGGCACCAACAGATAGTCTTGCGAGCTTATCTGAAACAACAGCCTCCGTTTTCAAACCGTCTTGCATTCACAAGAAAAAACTTTGCTTAATGTGAATTTAGTGCTTAATGTCTGTTTCTCTCTCTCTCATGTACATTTAACAACCAACCCTTTCAATTGAATACAAACTATAACCAGCAAGTGAAAGCTATGACAAGTTTGTGTCATCCTGCTGATTTTGCACCCTCATGATTAAAGTCACATCTTTAATCATGTATGCTTCAGCGCTTCACACATCCCAAATGCGACCAGTTCGGAGGGTGAGTATTTATTCCAGTTATAGGCAGATGGGCAGATTAACCAAAGAAATCCACAGGCAGACAAAACCAACACATCGCGGAATTTACAACAACAGGGAAACACACTCAAGGGAGGTGATCCAACGAGACACAAGCGAACTACATGACACAGGTGAACATAATCAGACAATCAGTATGTCAGTAAATGTTTAAATTGGTTGACTTACTCTAAATAAAGACAGGAATATTCTGTTTATTTTGATGTATTTTTAAAAAAAACACACAAGTATAAATTAAAGTAATTGATGGCCATTTTAAGACCTCTCGTTTAAGTATAAAAATATAGTTGACCAGGCTGTATGTATAATGCGAAATCAAGAGCTACAGTGCTACAAATCGCTTGGTCAGTTTAAGAAAAACCACAGAAACAGCTCTCTGAAATTAAGGCCGTCTGTTTCTCTCTCTTATTTACAACGGCCCCTTCCTGGAATGGATTTTAATATAACACACATCCAAATGTCTTTCTTTGATTAATCCAATATTTAGAGCTTGACTCTTCGTGTCTGTTCAGCTGTGCACACGCACTCGTGTTGTGGTGTGCTGAGAGTATTGTAGCCATAGCGACGGCCCACATTTCCCAGCATGCACTGCCTAGTGCTGAAAGCAGTTTAAGTTTGCGGCCTTATGTTCTAAAATGCAAATATTACTTTTTGTTAGTACTTGTAATGTGTCTGTTCAGGGGCCAGTTTCAATAAGGAGGTTCAACCAACTCTGAGTTGATTTACTCTGAGATTGGAAACTCTGAGTTTTCAGTTACAGAACAGCTGAAATTAGTTAGTTTAATCAACTCTAAGTAGACTAACACTAAGTTAAGCGCGTGCACCACAACTATAAAAAGCCATCATCAGTGGAGCACAGATATTATTCAATTCAATTCAATTACATTTTATTTATATAGCCAAATATCACAAATCACATTTGTCTCAAAGGGCTTCACAATCTGTAACATACGACACCCTCTGTCCTTAGACCCTCGATTCGATGAAGGAAAAACTACCCAAAAAAACTCTTTTAACGGGAAAAAATGATAGAAACCTCAGGAAGAGCAACAGAGGAGGGATCCCTCTCCCAGGACGGACAGACTTGCAATAGATGTCGTAAGTACAGAATAGATTCATAGCATAAAAATTATAACGTATAGAGTTATGATGGCAAATTGTTGTGTATATATGTAATTATGTTGAAAAGAGTGGGATGTAAAACATAAGGGAAGATGATGGGTCCAGACGGACAACCGAGCAGCTCCAGGTGGAGCCCAATGAGCAGGACCTAAGCCACTCGTCCCCTGCATAGACACAGCAGCACTGCCCCAGCAGGTCGCCATAGTCACCGATCCAGATACATCTACGGACACTGAGATACCTGCTGAAAGTGACAGTAGGAAAGAAGAGACGACAAAGCACAAAACTCCGGGAGAGGGAAGAAGTCAAGTTAGTAACATGCATTTATGGGATGAGAATTCATCCGGAGGACAGAGGTGAAGAGAGAGAGGTGCATCATGTGAAGACCCCCGACAGTCTAGACCTATAGCAGCATAACTAAGGGATGGTTCAGGTTCACCTGAGCCAGCCCTAACTATAAGCTTTATCAAAGAGAAAAGTCTTTAGCCTACTCTTAAATGTGGAGATGGTGTCTGCCTCCCAAACCTGAACTGGGATCTGATTCCACAGGAGAGGAGCTTGATAGCTAAAGGCTCTGGCTCCCATTCTACTTTTGGAGACTCTAGGAACCACAAGTAACCCTGCATTCTGAGAATGCAGTGTTCTAGAGGGGTAATAAGGTACTATGAGCGCTGTAAGATAAGACAGTGCCTGACCATTAAGAGCTTTTTAGGTGAGGAGAAGGATTTTAAATTCTATTCTGGATTTCACAGGGAGCCAGTGCAGAGAAGATAATATTGGAGAAATATGATCTCTTTTCCTAGTTCCTGTCAGTACACGTGCTGCAGCGTTCTGAATCAACTGGAGAATCTTAAGGGACTTTTTCGGGTTGCCTGATAATATGAATTGCAGTAATCCAGCCTTGAAGTAACAAATGCATGGATTAATTTTTCTGCATCATTTCGAGACAGGAAGTGCCTGATTTTGCAATGTTACGTAGGTGAAAAAAGGCAGTCCGTGAGGTTTGCTTCATGTGGGAGTTGAAGGATAGATCCTGATCAAAGATAACTCCGGGGTTCCTCACAGAGGTGCTGGAGGCCAGGGCAGTGCCCTCTAGAGCAATTATATCTTCCGACAGTGAGTCTCGGAGGCGTTCGGGGCCAAGTACAATAACTTCAGTTTTGTCCGAGTTTAACATCAGAACATTTCTGGTCATCCAGGTTTTTATGTCCTTAAGGCATGATTGAAGTTTAACTAACTGATCAGTTTCATCCGGCTTAATTGATAAATATAACTGGGTATCATCTGCATAACAATGAAACTTTATGGAGTGCTTTCTAATAATATTGCCCAAAGGAAGCATATATAAAGTAAATAGAAGTGGTCCAAGCACAGAACCATGCAGAACTCCTTGACTAACTTTGGTGTGCTTGGATGATTCATCGTTAACATATATAATTTGGAAGAGCCCAAATTAAGTATCTGCAGGATAAGTCATTTGTTTTTTGATTGGGAGACTTGGGAGACTACTGAAAACGCTGCTTCACTCTTGGTTTGGAAATTTTAATTCATTCAACTCCATCCAAAATGTTTTGTATTTTAAGAGAACTTTCTTCTAAAGCTTTTATCTGTGGTAAACTAAAGAAATATAGTTTGCACTGAAATGTGACAACCTTACGATATAGTAAATGTGGGTTTTTTCCACAATTGTAAAGACCGAATGACTCCTGGGTGTTAGTGGATTGGAGAAAACAGCATGAGAGGGAAGTGGGGAGGGGCTGGGAGCACACACCACATCACAGCTGAGACACAGGAGAGAGCGAGAGCGAGAGAGAGAGAGGCGTGAAGTCAAGATACACTTTAAAGTTTAATTTCATCTATTTATTTATTGTTTGGGCTTTTCACTTATACACTCCATCAATCCACAAACGTTTCATCTATTTAGTTTTGTTTCATGAAATTGCCTTGTAACGGAATTCAACCTTTTCACTTGTTTTATACACTCCATGCCCTCCAACTGATCTTTAAATAAAAACTTTTTAAAAAATGTGTTTATTTGTTTCAATTTTAAATTATTTAATTCAATCAATTAATTAATTCATTTTATTTTTATTTGTTTTCTGTGGGGAGAGGAGGGGGGAGTGGGGGGGTGAAAAAATATGTCTGATAATCTAATCCATCAAACTTGGACTAAAAAGTGACAGGAGGGGTTTTGTATTACTCTCTTGTACTAATACAATTAAATTCATCCCTATTAACATATAGTGACCATTGGATGCTTTTATTTTGGAAATCCTGGCTCATTCTGATTTTATATGGGTGTGTAGATTGGAATTATGTACTAAGTAATAGGATTTAAGTATTTCTCCCATTATCAGAAAATGTTGAATAAAAGCTTATATTTTTTAAAGGATGAAAGGTAGTAAATAACTGAATCATAATGCACGTCCTTAATCAACAAAACATTTTGATATTTGAATTGTTTCTTTAGCTAAATGGAGACAAACAGACAGATTTGAATACTGAAAAAAAACTGAAAAAGCTCACCATTTTATTTTATTAACAGTTAAGGACAGAGGTATCAGCTGCCAAAAATAGCATAACATCAATGCAAAAATCAGAACAAAGGAACAAACGGATTTGATGATTAATCAGCCAATAAACAGTTAAAGCTGTTGTTTAACTGAGTCACTGAAAACAGAGACCTGTAAAACTTCCATTCAAAGACACAAAAAATCTTAAACTGCAGGTAAAGTCACAAATTTTCAGTTTAAAAGATTTTATAAATCCTCTGCCTCTAGCGATAATGTGATCCACGCCTGCTTTAAACTTTTTGCTCAATACACAACCAGTGAAATTAAAAAAAGGACTGATGAAAAGCATTAAACATACATTGTAAACTTTAAAAAGGACAAGTGTCCTTAAAGAACTGACCATTTTGATACTTGATGGTTTCTCTCAAAGTATTCAGGAGTAGTAGTGGTCAAAAACAGAAGGAATAATAATGCTGAATCATCATTCACACAAATAAGACACACAAAATACAAACAAAACAAGTAACTTGCGTGTCAATTCATAAACTGAGGAAGAGAATCAGTCTCATCAGACCACGTTATTCAGTCCACTGCCTAAAACGGCGTCTTCCATCTTCCAGCAAGATGGAGCCACCTTTTAATCCACTGCTCAATTTCCTGATCAGTCGATGTTGCAGTCTGGAGTCTGTGAGGGTCCATACACTTCGTGAAATTGCGAGGGGTGAGTGCTAGACCGAAGGGAAGCACCTGATCTGGAGATCTGTTCTATGGCCCCTTTTTTCAAGAGAAAATGTATTTCTCGCTCCATCACCTGTGCTTGTGCTCGGTCGACCCTGATTTCCAAGATCCCTCGGAATCTTGGGGGTCTGGAATGGAACTGATGTCTGTAACATTGTTGGACGGTGCGCAAAATCCAGAGCGACACGCCAGGTAGAGCTTCCCAAGCAGGCAGGAAGTCCCTCAGGGGGACCAGCGGCTCGAGGCTGGTGCCTGTGGGACCCGGAGTAGCGGCCTCGGTTACCCAAGGTGCTGGAGCAGTGGGAAATTCCCGAAGCGCTGGTGCGGCAGGATTTAAACCCCTGACTGCTGCACGGCCATGCAGGTCTAAAGGCATAGGTTGCACAGAACTCGCCTCGCCCTGAAGCGCCACTGGCGGCAGGGTGAGGCCGCCAGTTGAGCAACTATATGCTTGACCCCTGGGGGGGTGCCCTCCGAGGCCCGACGAACATGTCAGGGCCTCTTCTTCGTAGCATGTCGGGCGAGAAGCATGGCCTTCAGGTCCGTCCTCTCTCTCTCAGTTCTACGCTGAGCAGGCTGGAGCCCTTGACCATTGGGGAGGGGCCCGGTGCGCCACACTCGCTTTCTGAGGCAGCATGTAGGAGCTGTGAGATTTTGGAAACTGAGGTGGTCCACCATCAGCTCCGGCCCGAGACCTCTGGCAATGAGGGATGAACCGTTGGAAGGCCGCAGCCTGCTGCTACGCCTCTCTGAAGCGCTCGACTATCGATCCGACCACTTCCCCGAAGAGACAAGAGGGCGAAAATGGGGCATCCATAAGGAAGGTTATCCTTAATGCCCGACAGAGCATGGCCAATCGCTCAAGCCGTATCTTTCGTAGCCCTGAGCGATAAATCTGTCGCACGACGAAGCTCCTTCACATCCTCGGATGCGAGGGCCCCCCTGTCGTCGAGAACATCAAGCAGGTCTGCCTGGAATGCCGGCAAAACTGCCATAGTGTGCAGACATGCTGACCTGCTGCCATGTAAGCCTTACCTACTAAAGAGGAGGTAGTGCGGCATGGCTTAGTAGGCAACATTATGGTCCCAACATGGGCACGGAGATGGGGCTACAAGGAAACTCTCGTTGAGTTTGCTTAGGCAACGAGTGTCCTGCTCTTCTGCTGGCCAGGCGATATTGAGCCTAGCCACCGCACGGAAAACCACCTCCAGCAGCTCCTCATACTGCGGTGACTGAGCTGACGAGACACCCACGTCACTGCCTCCCACTCCTAGGACATCCAGTTCCAAGGAACTGGAGTGTCTCTGGGCGGGCTCCTCATCCAGGGCAGAAGAAGCTACATAACCCGCGCGGGCTCCCGGATCCAGGAAGTGAGAAAAAGAAGCAGCGGACGAATGCAGAGAAAAGGCCGACCCTGTCTCGCCCTCGTCCCCTAGCTCCATCTGCAACCGCCGGCCCCTTACCTCATGGAGTGCAGAGCTGTCCGCTTTCCTTAAAAAGCGCCAGCTGAGAGCGGACCTTCCTCACCAGGAGATTCTCACCCCTTGAGGGAGCTAACATACGTCTGTGTGTATCACCATCGGGGATATAGCGCGTGCAGGGATACACGCACTGCTGAAACTGCTTCACACTTGCCATTCCCAGAGACGCAGAGTGCTTGCTGAAGATCAGAAGACTGACAACAACAGTGAAGCCGGCTCCCTTTGTAACCTCCGGTTCTGCCAGCGCTTGTAACATGTTGATGTTAAGGCCAATCAAAATTCGACTAGTTGATTCAGAGGCAGTTTTTGGGCCAAATTTGGGGTGGCTGTGGCTTGGTGGCAGTTCGATCCCGGCTGCCCCCAGCCATGTGTCGAAGTATCCTTGAGCAAGGTACTGAATCCCAAAATAGTCCCAAAGCTGCGCCTTCGGTGTGTGAATGTGTGTGAATGATTAGTTTCATTTGTACTGATGGGCAGTTAGCTCCTGCCATCAGTGTATGAAAGTGTGTGAATGGGTAAATGTGATATGTAGCGTGAAAGCGCTTTGAGTAGTCGGATGACTAGAAAGGCGCTATACAAGTACAGTCCATTTTAATCAGTCTGATTCAGATTGTAATCTGTCCATCAACAAACTCCATAAATCACTGAGTTGAAGTTGAGGCAGAGCAGGCGGAGGACATCAGAGGGAAGATCAGAAAATATTTCCTCCATAAAATATTATCCAGTTTCACCAAAATCAGGGAATACACTTATAAAAGCTGTGTACCTCTGTACAGTAATCAGTCACAATCTGTCATGGTTTTGGGATGATTGGGTTTAGGTTCTGTTACTTCCTGTTTGATCTTGTAATTTGTTTGTTCCTCTGCCAGTTTTGCTTCCCCTCCTAAACTGTGTAATTTGCTATGCTATTTAATAGAGTTGAAGGTAATGTGGAAGGAAGCCATCAACGACCATCACAGGGAAGCAGTTTTATCACAGCCCTGGGAAAAAGCATCCGCCAAGCCCTGGCTAAGAGCCTCTTTACCTCGCCTAACTGGCAGCCTGCACCCCAGCCAGTCATCCAGCTTCCACTACCACCAGTTCCTGTTGTGGAGGCACCTTCCAAAAAGCTTTATAGCCTCCAGAGGTCTCCTGTCTTGCTCTCCAGCCAGAGGCCTCCTGTCCTGCTCATCTCCTCCAGCGTCACGTCTGGCCCCCAGAGGTCCTCTGCCAGCTCCAATGCCGGCCTCCAGATGCCCCCTGTCCTCATCCCTGGCCTCCTGTGGATTTCAGCCCACACACTCTGGCTTCGGGCTGATCCCCCTGACCAGCTCTTCTCCCCTGTCCTGCCTGAGTTTCTCCATCCTGCTCCTCCCTGACCCTGTTCTCAGGTGCTTTTTTTGTGTTTAGTTGGACTTTGGTCCCCCATCCTGTCCTCCCTCCCCCCACCCTGGTTCATTTTGGACTCTTGTGTTCTTTCTGGGTTTGGATTTGTTCTGGGACATTTCCCTTGAATTTTGTTTTGGTCTGGATATGTTTTTTGTTTTTTTAGGGACATCTGGGATCCATCCCTTGAGGGGGTGGGAGGGTTCTGTCATGGTTTAGAGATGATAGTTATTGTCTGTGTATTGTGGAGCTTTTATTTTGAAAATGTCTGTCTTTGGTTAAGGTTCTGTTACTTCCTGTTTTAGCATGCAATTTGATTGATCCCTCCTGTGTCTGCCAGTTTTGCTTCCACTCCTGATTGTTTACTTGTGGAGTTTTACCTGCTACTTTGGTTTACCTGCCTACCTGGAACCTCAGAGCTACATGCATTTGGGTCCTCTTTTCCCCTTTCCCTGCTGCTGACAACAATCATATTCAGTTTATTATATTCATATTTCTATTTTCCAAGCTACTGTAAAAATTGAGTAGCTACTGGATTTTGGCTGCAGTATGTTGGATATATAGACCCATTAACAAGCCCTTAAGTAGGTGGAGACAGAAAAAAAAAAAAGGTATAATCAGTGATTTTGCTAACCTATGAAAAATCAACCATGCATCAGTTGCCTCCACTTAAAAATCAGATTGATTAAACCACCTACATTACTTGGGTGTGTTTATGCTTGCTTGGATTTGTATGTGGTTAAATGCAATCAGATATGTGACCAGTCACGGAAAGTAGGGACACAAGTCGGTTCTGGGGCATTTTGAGTTATTCACAGATTCTGTGTAGTCTCCATGCTTTCCAACAATGCGTAACACATGGAAATCTGATAATATTTGGAGAAGTTGTGGCTAATGCTACGCGGACTCCCCTGGGCAAGGCAAGTCCCTTCGTAAGTGTTCGGGGCTGGCGCGTGCTTGGAGACTGTAGGCTGCAAACGGAGCACCCCCAGTCTGACTGACTGGGGAGCTGGGTGGTAGCTAGCAGGCTGAGGAACAGATTGAAGTCCATCAAGTGAAGGAGCAGTGTGGCTAACTAACCAAGCCAGGTAAGTCCACAAATCAATCATCTCCCCTGGGTGCGAGTCTGCTGGGTCCATATTCGCTGGCTGGATCATTCTGTTGCGTGATGACAAAGTAAGGAGGACCCAGATGCAGACAGTACTTGAGGAGTGGAGTCTTTCTTGTTGCTTACCAACAGGTAGACAGTCGAACTCGGAAAACAGGCAGGCAAACTGAAAACCAGGAACATGACAAAATATCCACCACAGAAGGGCATAAAATGCAGGGAAGACACAACAGGAAGGTACAAACAATGATGCAGCAACAGGACAGCGAATCACACGAACTAAATACATTCAGGGGAGGGGAAGACAACGAGGTACAGGTGCAGGACAAACACAGGTGAACACAATCAGGGAATCAGGGACAAGAAGTAAAGTCAGACAGAGACAGTGGGGCAGAGACACACACCAAAATAAAACAGGAAGTACCAGAATAAATTCCAAAACATAGACTAAACAGACAATTTAAAAATAAGACAAGAACTAACACAAGACACTCAGAGCTAAAGCAGACTAAGGACAGACAGAATAAAACAAAACACTCCCAAAACAGACACTAAAGAACCAAAACCATTACATTATTTAACATTATAATGTTAAAATCATGTTTCTTACACTTGGTGTTCACTTCAAGAATGTTGTCCCACCCTCTCTTTCTCTCTCTCGTATCAACACAGACTGTAATCCATTATCCAACTGTAAATTTGTCCACAGTGAACTTTAAATAAATTGTTATATTCCCCATTATAATTCATTGTAATGTGTTTGCACTTTTTCTATCTGGACATGGAGTATAATAAACATGCAACTTGTTCACTACCTGTGAAACTGTTGATTTCTTCATGACCGTTCAATTACTATTGTCTTTTTAGACTATTGGTATTGACCAGTTTGAGTTATTTTATTGGTATAGGCAAGGGACATGGCCTCAAATGTACCAGAATGCAGGAAATCACATCTACGAAATTTAAAATTTTCTGGGGGAGTGCCCCCAGACTCCCGCAAAGTCAGGCCCACCTACAATATTTTTCACCAGCCGCCACTGGCGAGCAGTCTTGTTGGCCTTACGGCACTTTCTTCCAGACCTCAGGGGCCACCACGTGCTTGTCCGCTCCAACAACACAGCAGTGGTCTCCTACATAAATCGACAAGGCAGCCTGAGGTTGCGCCCTCTGTGCAGACTGGAGCGCCAGATCCTTTTTGTGGTCCCAGGAGAAGTTGCTCTCTCTCAGAGCACTTTTCATACCTGGGTACCTTAATGTGGGAGCAGACATCCTGTCGAGGCAGGGGCCTAGGCCCGGGGAATGGAGACTGCACCCCGAGACGGTGCAGATGATATGGAGGAGATTCGGCAGAGCACAAGTGGACCTGTTCGCGTCCCCGGACAACGCTTACTGCCCCTTCTGGTTCTCCCTTGTGTATCCAGCGCCCCTGGGGCTAGATGCCATGGCACAGCCGTGGCCGAGGCTTTACCCCCGATTGCTCTGCTCCCGGGGGTTCTAGAGAAGATTCGCCGAACAGGGGCCCAGCTGCTGCTCGTGGCCCCATTCTGGCCTGCCCGAATCTGGTTCTCGGGCCTGGTAGCCCTCCTGGACGATCCCCCGTGGGAGATTCCCATCAGGAGGGACCTGCTTTCGCAGGGCCGAGGCGAAATATTCCATCCCCAGCTGGGCAAATTGAAGCTGTGGGTTTAGCCCCTGAGGGGTACCACAACCGAGCTGCTGGTCTCTCTCTCGAGGTAGTTGAGACCATCTTACACTCTAGAGCCCCCTCCACGAGGGACTGTATGCGGGCAAGTGGAACATTTTCACTACACGGTGCAAGTAGTGCCATCTTGACCCAGTTCACTGCTGTATGGCTTTAGTGCTGGAGTTTCTCCAAAGCTGGTTTTTGGCTGGACTCTCCCCCGCTACACTTAAGGTGTATGTGGCTGCGATCGCAGCATTTCCAGTTTGGTGGATGGTTGCTCGCTTGGGAAGCACCGCTTTGTTACCAGTTTCCTTCGTGGCACCCTGAGGATGAGTCCTCCGTGGGATCTGATAGTGTTGCTAGATGGACTGACCACAGCACATTTCGAGCCTATGGACGATGCATCAGACAGGTGTCTGGCCTTAAAATTGACGTTCCTGCTGGCCATGACTTCTCTCAAGAGAGTGGGAGATCTGCAGGCCCTGTCCGTGGCTCCTGCCTACCTGGAGATCGTTCCAGGCACAGTTAGAGCCATCCTGCATCCCATGCTGGGTTATCTACCTAAAGTACCCCCTGAGGTGGCCCAGCCGGTAGTCCTGCAGGCGTTCCATCCTTCTTCAGAGTCGGCGGAACAGGAAGGTAGGCTGCAACTGCTTTGTACGGTCAGAGCCCTGGAGATTTATGTCTGGAGGACATCCCAGTGGCGCAATTCGGACCAATTGCTGGTGTGCTTCAGGCCCCCTCATAAGGGCTGCCCGGCTACCAAACATACTATTAGCAGGTGGATAGAGGCTATCGTTTTAGCATATGAGGTATATCCCGCGGTGCTGCGGGATGGTCCTCGCCTCACACTTTTGTGAGGTTTTACGGCCTAGATCGCTTAAATAATCCGGCATCTTTGGCTTTCTTGTCCTGAAGTGTGCCATGGGTGTGTGCTGACGCAGCGTCTCGTTCCCTATCAGGGAACCATGGTTACCTACGTAACCTGGTACTGCCATCTCAGTAAGCAGCTAGGTTTAAAAGATATTGTCCCATTTTAAGATTTGTGACAAAAAATTAAAAGACACAAAGTTAGGCTAACATACAGATAGCTTTCATTTTAGCTTGTTTGTAGAAATTAGCTATTTGCTTAACAAGCGAGCAACAACAACTGTGGACAAAGCAGGTGGAAAAATTGCTTTTCTACTTCATATTCGAGTTGTCGTCAACTCAAGTACAATGTGATCTTCACTTCATCTGGTTCACTGTCTCCAGTTCTACATTAATACAATTCTGTATTAATCGGAAAATCACACCACAAAATTGAATATTTCAGAAAATGGCGTTTACAAGTTTTAAATACCACACTGGCAATGGTGCTTTTTTTGTCATAAATTTCTATGCTCTTGCCATGTTAGTCAATGTGCTTTACAAATAAACTAATAATTTCACACAATGATGACTGAGCCAATCACCCATGATAAAACATGAACATTGCAAAGCTGTTTGTGGCAACATTACCGCACTGGAGCACAGTGACCTCTAGTGACATATCAATCACACTTCACTATCTTGTATATTGAAACAATGTTAGTGAATCAACAGAGATTCACCCATTATCTAATGAAGGTTGAATTTCAGTTGATTTTGATATATTGAAACAATGTCCTAACTTACGATGAGCAAAGAGCAAATGTCTAAATATCCGAAGGCAGCTTTAAAGGCCAAACCTCAGTGTAAGGTTACAAAAGTTTAAATGCGGCACTAAGCCATGAAGTGTTTTAAAAGTTATTATGTAATAGGAAGCTTGTAAGGACGCACTGAAATTTCATTCATGTAGTTGACATTACCACTTTAAAATATTTCAATAACATCATTTATTTCATAGCCTATGGTGTTTTCTTGTACAAAGTACAAGTAGTTATATTCTCAATATAATTTACAGAGCAATCCCGGCAAAGTGTTTAAATTAACTATAGAAGAGATTAGTGTGTTGCACTCGCAAGACTCGCAATGGAGCGTGGCATCACAATGGAGATTAACCATCGCGATATCGATCAGCCATCACCGTGCATTGGCATAACCCTAGTAGCCACCAAGTTCTGTGAAACATTAATTGTAAAAAGTTATTTTAAATATTTTTGCATCTGTTCTGTCTCTTGAATGCACTTTATGCTGAGGCTGTTACATACATCTCCACTGAGCAATGCCTGATATGTTAGTATTGAAGTAGCAATTATGCTCCTGGTGATAGCGACATTGCAATTGTTGCTTTGGGGCAGGGGGGCCCTTGAGTCTTGTTGCCCAGGGCACAGGAAATTGTTAATCTGGCCCTGTTCAGAGCTAAGAAAAGCATGAACAAATTACTCCCTGAAACAAGTTTTTTACGCACACCAAAGGAGTTAGTAAAGGGGGCAGAATTTGTATGGCCAAACAAAATGGGCCTCACACTGGGGGTGTTTGCAGTGGCTATCACCGCAAGGTCATAATGGTTTTGATTCCTTCACAGCAAGGAGAAACCCCATGGTGAAGCACTTCCTTCAGGGTGCTCGCAGGCTGAGACTTGGTCCCTCAGTGGAAACTTCAGACGGTGTTTGTTCAGTCGTATCTCAGGGAAATGATTGCTGGGTCAGTGGCCCAATTGGGGCAGACTGCATCATCTGGAGGGACTTCTGCTGCTTCAGTCTGAGGCATGCATGTGTGTATTTGTTGGTTCAGTCACAGTTGGGGGTACACTTTATACCTACGGCCTTTGCCTCGGGTATTAACCAATAGTGAAGCCTGTTAGAGGGAGAAGCACGTACAATATAGAAATATTACTAATGTAACTCCAGTTCTATGAGTATGTCCGGAGCCCTCTAACTAAAAGCCCAACTACCCTTGGTTCCTGGTGGCTGTGTTTTCAAAGGAGACAAGCTGCATGGGAGCAGGGGTTAAATAAGGGAAGGGCACCCTTGGGTGCCTGCTACCCCCCAATGGGGCGGTAAGTGGAAAGATTTCTTTCAGGGTGCCAAGGCTAGCTAATATGTATAGCTAATATTCGCAAAATTTCTTTGGGTGAGGGGTTAAGAGCTTGCTGAAGAGTTTTGATACAGTTAGAGTGCTAACACTAAAGTTTGACGTGGTCCAATGCAGTAAGCGTTGCTTTGCACAATTTACATACTGCTGTGTGTTTTCTTTTAGATGCTGTTTTGGAGATAAACTCTTTGTGGTTTAGGTAGCCAAACCTTATTGCAGAGGATTAGATCGACATCTCCTTCTAAACAACCACAGCTTCTTCTCCAGTCTCCCACATTAACTTTCTTGGAGTGAGTGTGAAGGGGGGCCAGGAGGCAACAGCTATTAATGGTAACAAAAAATAAAAATTAGAAATGAGTCAAGTTATTGTTAATGATGTTAACAAATAAATCAGACAATGCAATTTAGTGATATCCCCGCAGTTGTGGTCTTGATCGGTCTTGAAATAAAATCCCGAGTACTCTTTGTCTGAGACAGAAATAAGACCAAGTAAAATTGCGGTCGATTCCGAGACGAGACAGAGATCTTCAAAAAGTCTCGAGACTGATCTGGAGTACTAAAACACAAATGGAGGGAACTGCCCTCCCTTATTTAGGCAGAAAATATTAAAAGGTTCTCTTTGCCTTAATCACTCAGCTGCAATATTGGTCGCCTTCGATGCAAGAGGGGTTCAGATGCACACACTATCACTGTCACTTTCAATGCTAAAACCTAGCTATAATATTGCCATCAAATGCCACCAAAATAGTCAAAACAACACATTGCCTTAGTGCATTACAATCTCATGATTACCTGACTGTTTTTCACCACTGTAGTTTTTGTGTTTTGAAATATTTGCTCAAAGAAATACTGTATATTTATAGCGATCAAAAGAAATGTTATTTTCTGATCTAAAGAGGAGGAGAATGAGAGAAGTATCTGTTGAGTTTCTCAAAAAAATCTTTGGTTTACATATTAAACAGACTACTTTTGTCTGTTCTATGCATCAGTTAGAACATTTTTAATGTCATAAATAAATCATAAATCTGAATCCCTGAGCATCCAAAAAACTTAGCTGCCATCATTATGACACCAGCGATGCTATGTGCAGTGAAAACAGCTGGCTGGGTTGTCAATTGGCTTCTCTCAACAGTGCATTCCATTGAAGCGAAACAGCTAAACCACAATACAACTTCTGTTCTTGAGATGAAACAAAGGAGGTTTGTGCTGTCTGTCTGTCAGGGAGGCTGAACCACCGCAGGCAAATACTCCACATGGCTTACGCACTGTTATTGTTTAAACAAGCAAATACAAAATAGCTGGAGATATGAAAACTGGCTCACAGGGGGGAGGGCTGCTGTAACATGATGCTGATGTCATGTAAATGTAAAGATTGCTTTTAGCATTAGCAAAAAAATGTGCTCTAAGTTTGCCCGTTTATGCCATATTTGTTCATATTTTTAAAGGCCACAGCTCACTAAGGTAACTGCGAACACCTGAATCTCATTTGATGGGAGTGTCAGGACACTTGAGTGCAGACTTGAATGCACTTGCTTCTAATGTTCACAAACAGGAGAAGGGGGAGACATATTTGAACTCTTTATTTTCCCAGGGAAGGCAAAGTATCTGTGCATCTTGCACCACATTTGTTCCAATATCACATTCACACTGGGAGCTGCACAAGGTCTTCCACAGCCATTATGAACTTTCCTGTGTCCAGTCTACAAAAACCCATTTAAGCGTTGTCTTATTTAATGCCCCTTATACTTATGCTTATTTCAGATTGACTCATAAGTGCTTCCTGATTTTCCACTGCTGTGATTAAAGGTGACTTATGGAACACACTTGTGTATGTTTCTCACCTAAAATGGTGAAGTGTGTGTGCACAGGATACGGATTCTTATGGTTGAAGGAGACCATGGTGAGTGTTGGTAGGACAGGATGTGAACATCCATCCATATTGAGATTGTGTGGTAATGCAAATCAGTCATACTACTTCTACCTTTGTTCTTTACAGAAAATTGTTATAACTCACACACCTAAACATAGGTCATTTTATATATTTGAACAAATGACCGATTCAGTTATTTTTCTAGTGATGTCAGTTTTTGAAAAGGCTACGTCTGTGATTGAAGGTCTGCAAATTAATACATTTTGCAGCACTGTTGCAGAGGATAACAAAAGGAAAAGTTGCATAGTAGTTGTTGAAAGAACAGTGTCTGATTCAACTTCTACAGTATTTTTTTTGGCTTTGTAAAGCAATATTTCGAGAACAGATAAGTTCCACTGTCTTTTATTGTCCTTTGCTTTCCACATATCCCCAAGGCATTAAGTTTGAACTAGCTTTCAGCTGCTACTACAGCTGCTTATGTACTTCATCAATCTCTGTAAAATGTCACTGAAAAACTGAAAAAATGCACCATTCTGCAGCTCTGATGATAATATATAATTGTTGGCAGATATAATTGCTCTAGAGGGCACTGCCCTGGCCTCCAGGACCTCTGTGAGGAACCTCGGAGTTATCTTTGATCAGGATCTATCCTTCAACTCCCACATGAAGCAAACTTCAAGGACTGCCTTTTTTCACCTACGTAACATTGCAAAAATCAGGCACTTCCTGTCTCAAAATGATGCAGAAAAATGAATCCATGCATTTGTTACTTCAAGGCTGGATTACTGCAATAATAATCAGGCAGCCCGAAAAAGTCCCTTAAGAGTCTCCAGTTGATTCAGAACGCTGCAGCACGTGTACTGACAGGAACTAGGAAAAGAGATCATATTTCTCCAATATTATCTTCTCTGCACTGGCTCCCTGTGAAATCCAGAATAGAATTTAAAATCCTTCTCCTCACCTACAAAGCTCTTAATGGTCAGGCACCGTCGTATCTTACAGAGCTCATAGTACCTTATTACCCCTCTAGAACACTGCGCTCTCAGAATGCAGGGCTACTTGTGGTTCCTAGAGTCTCCAAAAGTAGAATGGGAGCCAGAGCCTTTAGCTATCAAGCTCCTCTCCTGTGGAATCAGATGCCAGTTCGGGTTCGGGAGGCAGACACCATCTCCACATTTAAGAGTAGGCTAAAGACTTTTCTCTTTGATAAAGCTTATAGTTAGGGCTGGCTCAGGTGAACCTGAACCATCCCTTAGCTATGCTGCTATAGGCCTAGACTGTCAGGGGACTTCACATGATGCACCTCTCTCTCTTCACCTCTGTCCTCCTCTCCATCCGTATGCTTTCTCATCCCATAAATGCATGTTACTAACTTGACTTCTTCCCTCTCCCGGAGTTTTGTGCTTTGTCGTCCGTCTCTTCTTTCTTACTGTCACTTTCAGCAGGCATTTCAGTGTCCGGAGATGTATCTGGATCGGTGACTATGGCGACCGGCTGGGGCAGTGCTGCTGTGTCTATGGTGCAGGGGACGAGTGGCTCGGGTCCTGCTTGTTGGGCTCCACCTGGAGCTGCTCGGTTGTCCGTCTGGACCCATCATCTTCCCTTATGTTTTACATCCCACACTTTTCAACATAATTACATATATATACAACAATTTTGCTATTGACTTCATAGCTGTATATGTTATAATTCTTATGCTATGAATCTATTCTGTACTTACGACATCTATTGCATGTCTGTCCGTCCTGGGAGAGGGATCTCTCCTCTGTTGCTCTTCCTGAGGTTTCTATCATTTTTTTCCCCTGTTAAAAGGTTTTTTTTGGGTAGTTTGGGTAGACAGAGGGTGTATGTTACAGATTGTGAAGCCCTTTGAGGCAAATGTGATTTGTGATATTGGGCTATATAAATAAAATGTAATTTAATTTAATTGAATTTAGAGGGCTTTATTTCTGTGGATCCATTTAGTAATGTTTGGATTAGTTTGAAGGGGGTTTGGTTTTTTGTTTGGCCAATACTGTATGACTTTCTCTGAGCAGAAGTCACTGCCACTGACAGCAACCACCTCAACAAACGGAATCTGAAGAAGTGTTCTGCAGCTCCACTGATCAGTGAGATAACTCAAATTAAGTCACATCACAGACAGGACGAGAGAGGAGAGTAGGGACAGGTTTATTCTAATTACTGAAACAGTAATTCATTTCAGTTAAAGTACATTTTATTTATTTAGCCCAATTTCACAAATCACAATTTTGCGTCAAAGGGCTTTACAATCTGTATAACATACGACACCCTCTGTTCTTAGACCCTCGATTCAAATAAGGAAAAACTACCCAAAAAAAGCCTTTTAACAGGGGAAAAAAACGCTAGAATAATGGTTCCATTGAAAAGCTTTATCGTCAAAAATACTTATTACTAACAGCCTTCCAGGGAATAGGCACATCACAGGCTATGTATTTTCATGAAAACCAATGAAATGTTTGTATATGAATGAATAGGTAGGAGACAAGAATGTCGATATTAGACAAGTCTGCAAATCCCTGCATTGCATTCAGTGACTAAACTTTAAAAATCTTTCTAAACAATGTATGCCTGACATTTACATTGCGGTTAAGGTCAGGGTAAAATTGGGAAAGGTGACCATTAACTGCAGAGGTGAGACGGGTCAGTCTAATTTCTCCATACCACCAGACCAGAACGCTGAAATCTTTCATATATCTGCACTTCAACTATGTATGGTTATGGTTAGGGAAAAGTAATTGTTACATTAAATAAAAAGGCAAATATTAAATGCAGGTCTGTGATAGACCCTGATCTCTAATAGCATTCACAAAAGTGCAAAAAATGCAAAAACAACAAAACAATTTTGGGGAGCTGATGTATTGAAGTAGTACAGGTATCACTCTGTCAGAAACCAAATTCTTCACAATGAGTGCTTTTGATAATATCTACATTTGACTCTTCATAAGGATTCACATGAATAAAATGTGGAATGTAGATTTTTGGTTTGTAATAGTGTTTTTAGTTTTATTACTTATATTTCAGTAGAGCCAGGCAAAACCTTTATCCATAACACAGCTGAGTTGACCAAAAAGACTTTATGCATTATTTAAAGTTTCAGTATACAGTATTTTCCTCATTCAGCCTGGCCCTTGCCTGCACTGATCAATAGCAACAGATCTGTGGAGGAGGGACATCACCCAAAAGCATCATGCAGACATCTGCTCCTGTATCAGGCCCATGCCAGAGCTTGCAGGGAGTAGTAGCAACTGAGACTGAGTCATGAACGAAAATGTGTTGCCTTTAATGTGCAAATGTCTGCCGGGACACACACACACACACACACATATGCAGTGAGGGAGTTTAAGACAGGAATTCAGGGAGTTGTCTGATAATGGTAAGTCTTAAAATAACAAACACCTGTATGTGTTCCCTCACAGAGCACTGAAACGTTAAGAACCTGTTTGTCATTTAGCTTCTTATTCTGACAGATATATATGCACGACTGAACATGTTGGGTCCTTGCAGGTACAACGTGGAGAGCTGCTGTACAGTCCAGAGGCCCAGTCTGGATAGTTATCTCTGCAAACACACTCAGCATGGATGAACACATATGAAGGGTTGCAAATGTATTTCATCTGGTTTATCTGATCCTGCATCATTTTGTTGTGTATATTTCAATTTATTCATAAAAATGGAAATGTGTACTTCACTATATTTGATTCTATCAATGTAATTTGGATAAATACTGATATTCTGTGTCAGACAGAGTTGTTATGTTGTAACATGGTTAACAATAAAAACTAGTTCCAGTAAAAGACAGGACATGGAAAAAAAAGATTATGCCTGGGTTAACATAAGAATTAGAGCTTCAAAATGTTATTGCAATTCTGTATAAGATGGAAAGGGCAGTGTTAATGTTTTCCTGGTACAGACAGTATAAGAAGTATCTATATTCTTCCATGACATTTCAACCTGAGTTTCCTTAAACCGGACTTCAAGTTATCTACTGTTGTACTGTAACACAACTGTATGACTTCCTTTTCACTTTCTCTGATGATTTTTCAGACAACCATTTTTTAAAACACACTGGTTTGAGTCTGCTGAGCATATGTCTATGTCTTAATTTTCAAGGTCTTTGCAATATTCTGGTAAAGAATTACCAGCCACATGATTCACTTTACTAAAGTACTTTATATTTGCTCTACGAATGATTTTCACAGAGTGATTGACAGCTTCCTTTGAAATTAGTGCTCATATATAACTGCACTTCATAACTCTAGAACTCTAACATACCTGCACTATACCTCAGTTTCTGCCTGTCCTCTTGCTGTCTTATCTCCTATCTCTATCTGGAAGTTGAAAAAACAGAGAAAGTCAGACAAAAGCCATATTGTCCAACTCTGGCAACTGAAAGTGATCCCAAAATGTGCCAAAAGAATGAAAGGTGTTTTCCAAAAGCATCTCTTTAACAAATAAGCATTGTCTGAAAATTGGCAGCTGGAAGCAGTGAAGGATTCTTCCATACAAAACGTTCCTTCTTATTGTCACCAACACCCAACACCTGACTTCCAGCTCCATTCCTTATTAAACCAATAAATTGTTCATGGCATGAAACGCACCCTGCGATTGAAAAACAGAAAAACATGTCCTCGCTGTGTAAATGATCATCAACAGCTGCACAGGAACTGATGCTGCTGTTTCTACTGAGACAAACACCACTGTCTGACTTTCATTTTCTGCCTGAATGTCAATTGTGTGTTTTTTATGATTGTTCAAGTACCACTGTGTTGTGAGAACAACATATTGTTAACACAGGCCTGAACTGGGCCCTCTGTAGGTCCAAACATTATAGTCTGTACATATAAAACAATACCTCCTTACAGTTGCATACTTATCTACTGCCAACATAAAAGTGTGATACATTGTGAGCTTTCATTATGTCACTTGCAAAACCGCATGTGATATGATTAATAAAACATCTTAAACCTGTGAACCAAAACAGTAAAATGGTGGGCCAGACAGCTAAACAATAAGTTTAAACTCATGATTTAGATGATATTTCTCTTTTGGTTAATTACTATGGCTTTCACATTGTTTTACATATAATTGTATGCAGTGTTATAAAAAATTTGATTATAGCCACTTTTAGGTTAGAGTTAACAACTACTGATCAGTCAAAGAGAGGTGGAATTTATCTACTGGTTTATTTATAACAGCGGGAAAGTCTTTAGCAGAGAATGAATGAGAGCCTCTGCATACAATCAGAGCAACAGAAAGTCTCTTGCGAGAACATTTTTGTCTTCTTATCCTAAGCTGTCTTACTTTTTTCTTTGAGCATTCCAAGTCAGATTCATTAAACTCTCTTAACTACACAAACTCATCGTGCATTGTTAGTTTCAGCCTGATGAATGCTGAGGCAACTGAGTGAGAGAATTTTCGTAGTGACCACTCAAATGTGCCAATGTTAAATCAAGTAAATTGACAAGCCATGATGATGATATGGTAAACAGAATATTATATTATTATTAATTTTGCATTAGGTTTGATTAGTATATTATTTCAGAGGGGGAAACTATCTGTTCATGACTTGTGTGACAGGTTTGGACCACTCAGTATTTTCTGTTAGGCACGAACAAAACTCAAGTACAAGAAAATTGTTGAATGCCACAAATTCTCTTAAATCCCTTGGATGCGCCACTTAATGACAACCATACAAACACCTCAGACAAATGTGGTGAATAATTAGAAAAAAGACCATGCATGTATAACTGTTGACATCAGCAGTGCGCACAGCTAATTAAAGCTCTGTCAGTCAATACCAGGACCAGGTTTGGGTCTTAATCAGTTTTTGCACGTTTTCCAGCTGCTACATCACTGCTAGTGGGAGTGAATTATAATGACTGGTACAATCTAATCACCAGGATCCAAGGGGCACATAACAACAAAAGAAAACACTTCAGCAGCTAAAAGTGCTGTGGATGCACATTATATTTCCAGCTCCTTTTTTCTATCCACACTGATAAATATTACTCTAGAGCACTGAATTGAATTACACCTGGCAGCACAATCAAATATTGAAGTGCCTAGTAGCTACGTTTAAGAGGAGATGGATAGTCATCAACACCCTGCCTCCTTAGTCATCCCATTTGCATTGGTAAGAGAGTTTGTGCAACCCAAGCCCTGCACTTCAAAACCAGAGGCTGGGCAGCTGGGAGCAGCAAACGACTGGAAGCTACTGGTGGACCTGGAACTGAGATCACTATGACCAACCTCACATTGGACCTTGTGCTTTGGTCCACCTCACTTTGGACCGCCTGCATCATAGCACTTACAGTGCCCTGGGAGGATGCTGTGGATGAGGCCTATGAGTGGCTTAAGTATGCTGAGCTGGCAGCAAACGGTGAACATGGCTGGAAAGCTAGGTCAGCATGTGTGTGTATATGTGGGAGTGTATGTTTGTGTGTGAGTGTGGGGACAATAGAGAAGGGGGGTTGCGTATCCACATGGGTACCCGTGCAGGAGGTCAAAATGGCGGGGACAGGGCCCAAAAATGGGGGAGAACAAGCCCAATTCGCTCCCAGGATAACGTACAGCTTAGCTAGCTGTGCTACTACGTTATTGGGGCCATTTGAGACTTGTAAATGTGTGTGTAAAAGGTGTGTGGGTTAGTGGAGAAGAAAGAGGGAGCAAAAGCACACAGAGAAACAAGAAACCTTAAATGCCGTGCATAAGTGCAATAGGCGTTACCTTATCCCACAGTAACACAGCGATTGACTCACTTACAGTGGCCGTATTACTGGATTGGTCTTATAAGGAATGGCTATTGTCGCCACAGTGGCTATAAGGCTAACAGTTACCCCGGTGGTACAAACGGTAACTTCCAACCTAAAGGAAAAACACGCAGAGAGGCACCAAGAAATAAAATGCTGTGGGAGACGTAATAGGCATCACTTCATCACACGGTAGACTTCTGTTGGGATTCAGGTAGGGTAGGTTTGGTTATTAACAGAAAATATAAAATATGATTTATGAATATTAATATAACACTTAATGTTATTAAGTTATTAATATAGATCAATAATTACGGGTGTGTGTGTGTGTGTGTGGGGGGGGCTTTCTTGGAGCCCAAAGAAACAAAATGGCCTGCTCAATTAAACAAAGGGAGAGGTCCAAACAAAATGGCGATCAGCCTGGAGGCTCTTGTAAATAATTGTTAGCTTAGCTGTGCTATGCTACCATGTTATTTGAGCACCGTTTGGAGCATGTAAATGTGTGTATAAAGATATGTGAGTTAGTGGACATGAAAGAGGGAAAGAACGCACACAAAGAGATCCTAGAACTGTGGCTGAGGACGGTGGCGTTCTCAACACAATGCAGCTACGGACTTTCACGTACCGCAGCTGTGTTATCTGAGGCAACTAACAGCTATCGGCTCAACAGGGCTAGGCTACAGTTATCGACGTGGTCGATACAAGAACGGTAACTTCTAACACAAAAGGGAAAAAAACACAGCAGGCAGCGCGGCGGCCGTGTTGTCTAATGTAAACAAGCACGATACACAACAATAAAGCTTCGACGAAATAACACAAAGTTCTATCTAACTCTGCCCAGACACAAGTAACCTCTTACTTGGGGGATCGCTTCGTCCAAGCGATGGTCAGAGAGGGGACCGTGATCAGCAAGTCCGTGATTAGTGTGGTCCGTCGGCGGACGAGAACTAGGGATACGCAGTCGACGTCAGAGGAAGGCAGGCGGGCTCTAGCTCTCTCTCTGGCTCTCTGGCGGCTTTGGCTCCTTGGCTCTGGCACTTCCTTAAACGGCAGAGCTTGTGATGAGCTGGCAGGCTTCTTTTGCTGGCACTCACAGTCTGTTAACTTTAGCCAGCTAGTACGAATCTGTCCTTCCTAGGAAATTTTAAAGTCATGTGAAGCGTCGTCTCGAAGTAATGTGACGTTAACTGGAGAGAGACTGATGTGTCATCCTGTCGCAAACGAGTTGCTGTGGAAAAGAACATGGTCGAGTGGGCGTCGTCCCCTTTTATGACCTTAGTGACATCATTGTTGTACACCGGGGCATCCGTTTGTAGTCCTGCGCCTCACAGCCAATCACAGCCTGTAAAGCTGGGGTCGGCTGAGAGCTGCATTGGTTCCGGGTCAGGTCTGAGTTTCTGTTCACACTGAGGTGTGAACAAACAGGCTTGTCTTTTTACAACAGGCCCAAATCTCTTTGTTTGCCAACATGGCAGTGATGCTCAGTCTTAGCTTAGCAAGTCCCAGCACTTCCGTTCCGTCTTATTATTTGACTGAAGTCTGATGAAATGCAGCCATTAGCTTCACAGTGGTTATAGCTAACTCAGTTCGGCGCCCAGCTGTGGGGCAACTGGAACATTTACACAAATGAAAATGGCACAAAGACGGCACGGCAACTGTTACATCCCAAATTAAGCAACTTAGAAATTAATAGCCTGAGGTGTGTAGGGTAAGGAGTAGACTCTCATCGCTCCATGTTTTCGACACCAATGGTCCACCTGGGCATTGCGGAAATGTGTTCCATTGTCTGTCCGTAGTTGTTTGGGCACCCCTAGGGTACTGCAAACTTGGTCAAGCATGCTCACAACACTACTACCATTAGCTCTTCTTACTGGTTTGATTACCATGTATCCTGACATTGAATCCACAAGCACCAAGAGGTATTTTTCACCCTTTTTACCGGTTACTCCCATAGGGCCAGCTGCATCCATACATACAGATCCCCATGGCATGGTGCTCTTAATGGTGAGGCCTGTGACCCATTGTCCTCTTCTCCCTGTGTTGTATTTACCACAGGGGCTTGGTGGCAGAGCGGGTCGTCTACCAATTGGAAGGTTGGTGGTTCGATCCCGGCTTCCCCCAGCCATGTGTCGAAGCATTCTTGAGCAAGATACTGAACCCCAAATTGCTCCCGAAGCTGCGCCTTTGGTGTGTGAGTGTGTGTGAATGATTAGTTTCATTTGCACTGATGGGCAGTTAGCTCCTGCCATCAGTGTATGAATGCGTGTGAATGGGTAAATATGCTATGTAGTGTGAAAGCGCTTTGAGTAGTCGGACGACTAGAAAGGCGCTGTACAAGTACAGTCCATTTACAACTACAGTCCATTTACATACTGCATAGTTCTTGAGGACTGCCGCTCCAGACCTCTCTCATGTTGTTCTGCTGGAGTTTCCACTCCAGCTTCCTCCTATACTTTTCCTTGGCCTCCCTGATCTTTACCTTCAGGTCAGCCTGGATGGCCCTCACCTGCTCCCTATTACCATCTGTAAAGGCCATCCTCTTGGCATTCAGGATGTCTTTTACCCCTTTTCCACCTAAATGAACCAGGTGCTGGTTCAGAGCCAGTGCTAGTGCCAGTTCGGAGTTGGTTCAAATGACGAGCCTTCTAAGAACCCGTTTGTGTTTCCACTGGGTACGGACCCAGCACAGAGCCAGGTCTCACGTGACTGTATACGTCACATCTTTCCCGGTAACGCTAGCGCGGCAGCGCCAAACACAAACACCGTCAACAATCGTGGACGTTGCGTTGCTATTTATATTCGCTGTAGTTTAGAGACGGAGATTACAAGCGAGAGTAACGGAACGTACATAACATTTATTTCTAACAATAACGTGTCAACTTTAGCCTCAGCATGTTGCTAGCCTCCTAGCATCAATGCTGCTGATAAACGAACACATTGTAGCTAATTAAAAATGTATTAATCGTTGCAAGAAGCAGAAGTGAAAACTGTTCGTCTTTTCGGTCACGGTAACCCCGCCCCCAGCCGCCGCAGTAAGCAGTGCTTACTTCTAGCCCAGCAGCGAGTTGGTGCTACTGAAGAACCACTTTTCTGGCTCCGAGCTGGTGCTTCGGCTGTGGAAACACAATGAACCGATTTGAAACTTGGCTCTGGCTCCGAACTAGCACTAGCTCCGCCTCGGTGGAAAAGGTGTATGCGATGTCCTTTGTTACCCACGGTTTATTGTTAGGACAACAATGAACCAGTTTAGTTGGGACATTGCAGTCCACACAGAAGTTAATGTAGCCCGTGATGCACTCAGTGAGCCCGTCGATGTCCTCTCCATGAGGCTCACAGAGTTTGTCCCAGTTTGTCACCTCAAAACATTCCTGCAGTGTCTCATAGGCGTCCTCTGACCATCTCCTCACTGTCCTTGTGGTCACAGGCTGCCTTTTAACCAGAGGCATATAGCAGGATTGGAGGTGAACCAGGTTGTGGTCCGAGAAGCACATCAAACTACACTCGCGGAACTCCGTCTGACTCCGTGTTAACGTCGTTAGCTCGTCTATCTTATTCACCAGCGATCTCACGTTGCCCATTACGAGAGAAGGCAGACATGGCTTAAATCTCTTGTTCTTAAGTCTCATTTGGCTGCACCCCTCTCTCTTCCCTCGCCGCTTCGTTCCACCTCTGCATCCTCGGTGTGTCCTCCTCCAGATCTCCATGGGGACATCAGTTTTCCTGGGCGCCATGGCGCTCGGCTTTAGCATGATTAGCTGCTCTCTGGTGTAAACAATGCGGCCAAACAGCTGTTCAGCAGTGGTGCCCTGACCGAGTAGCAGGAGAAGAAGTTCCGCGGCGAAAAAAAGTACTAAAATACTTTCTAACCTCATTTTCTTAAAGAGGCTAGTTTAAATTATACTTACACACAAGTTACTCAAGTTTGGAAGAAAAAGGAAGGCTAAAAGTTAGAAAAAGTAAGACGATGAGACGGAGCTACGCAACGGGCAGCCTGCACCGTGGCGCATGAGTACGACATCTTGTTTAAAAGACTGATTAAAAATCAGAGCACTTTGATCTGTGTTCTGACTTGTGACTCTGCAGTTGCTGGGCAGAAAACGACAAAGCTAAATGTGATTGGTTAAATTAAAGTCTCCAGTCTAATACGACATGTCTGCTCCCTAAAAGTGAAGCCAAACCAACCATTGCTTTACTACTGTACCCTTACTGTACTACTGTACCCCCCTAAATGCAATTTCCCCACTGCCGGACAAATAAAGACTTAACTTACTTACTTACTTAGTTGATGGCCCCCTGGTGGATGGCTGCAGTATATGTCATAAACCCCAACCCCTCCATGTCTCCCCTTGGGACATGAGCCAAACTAAAAACTCGTACATGTCAAATACATTTTTCCCAAAAATTGTTTCTGTCATGTAAAATATTGTTTCATGCCTTAAGTCGATTCCAGGTGGTGACGTTTCAACCACAGTTGATTTTTCTAGGGTTAACCTAACAGTTGATGATAAATATGAGCCACACCCTTTCAGGAAAGACACTACTGGCTCACGATCTCTGAGTGGGAGGAGTCTGTTAAGATATCTGATTAAGAGGGGTATTGAGCTGTGTAACCAGGTTGAGGAGGTGTTGAGCAAGCTCAAAGGGAGAGCCCGCGAAGTTGTGAAGATTGGCCTTGAAATCGGGCTCACAACCTGTGTTTGACATTTTCAGACAACACTGCAGTGACTCTGTAACCTCTTTAATGCCCCTTGCTGACTTTTATAACACAAAGCCTTACCCCACTGAGACTGCTGTTGATTACTGGATTCGGCTTAAAAAAGCCATTGACATTGCTGTGGATAGACTGACGAGACAGAGTAACTTGACAGCCCCATACGTGAGGTTACAGTTATGTTTATCACTCGCTGAGCTGTGATGGGACTCGGTGGATGAGTTAATTCGCTGTGAGTAATTTTAACTGAGCTTTGTTAAAAGGACTGCATTCCCTTTTCTCCCACAATTCCTGAGACTGTAAACACAAAATTGCCTTCCATCGGGCGTGTGATCCCAGAAGTCCTCAAATTGATCTAGCTGGGGTTACGGACCCTGCTCCCTCTCTTGCTCTTTTGCCCTCCTCTCTCTCAGCGTGCGGAGGGGCAAGCTCTGCTCTCTCATCTCCCCATGCGGACCTGTCACCTCACCACCAGCTTCTCAGCAATCAGCTGAGCAGAAGCTGCTGGCCTCAAGACAGCTAGCAGAAGGCC
Source organism: Coreoperca whiteheadi (assembly GCA_011952105.1). Classification (NCBI taxonomy): domain Eukaryota; kingdom Metazoa; phylum Chordata; class Actinopteri; order Centrarchiformes; family Sinipercidae; genus Coreoperca; species Coreoperca whiteheadi. Next base: position 2,777,310 of record CM022480.1, read on the forward strand.
AAAAGAAAGAGCCTGCCTGCCGTCTTACAGAACCTCTCTGACCTCTTACGGCAGCACTGCGACATCCTGTGTAAGATCACTGCCTCAACAAGTTAGCGTCAAGCCAGCCGCTAACGTGAAGAAGGAACCGAGCCGTTAGCCGAAGCTAACCACCCCAGGTGACTGGCCGAGACGCCTCAACTTCAGCCTGCACCTCAACAGCTGCTTTCAAAGCAAACCACGAGTTCCTCCCGCCTGACCATCAGCCGCCAGCCACAGGACAAAGCAGCACCAAAATGGATTGGTAACATCAGTTGTGCGTAGCATATTTAGCTGAATACTGTGCTTAGCGTAGCATAAGAACTATTTAGTAACTCTGCATATGTGACTTTACTGATGTGATTTATTTATTTATCACTGAGATTCTTTTGAGCCTGTGTGTTAATCTGGTAGCCGTTGTTAAATTGATGATAGAATTTATGCTATACACAGGGTATTTTGCATGCTAACTAATTCCTTTTAACGTAGCACTATTAGCTTACAGAGCACATTCATCAACTAGCACACAAACCCATGTTGTGCTAATCCAACATTAGAGTCATCCCCTAGATGGCTTACCGCCATCTTTAAAGGTCCTTTTGTCTATCTTGTAGCTAATACCTTAGCTCCACGATGCGAGCTAATGTAGCTATCTCTTATGGCTCACGCCATCTTGAACTAACATTCTTGTTGGCCCACGTTTCGTCCACATTTGTAACACACAAACACACACACACACACACAGACACGCATCCACACACTTCTTTTTGTCTGTAGTTTAATGTATTTAGTTAGTCCTCACACTGTGTTTTTACTTGTTTACCATTGTAAATTAATTATTGTAGTAATTGCTTTCTCATTAATGTCTGCCACAGGAGCAGACACATTTTGGAGCCCTTACTTGTTTACCTTTGTGAATAAATTATTGTGTTTAATTATGCTGGTCTCTTTAAAGTCTCACAAGAGTGAATAATTTCAGCTGTTCCCTTTCAGGGGTCGCCACAGCGAATCATGCGCCTCCATCTAACCCTGTCCTCTGCATCCTCTTCACTCACACCAATTAACTTCATGTCCTCTCTCACTACATCCATAAATCTCCTCTTTGGTCTTCCTCTAGACCTCCTGCCTGGCAGCTCCAACCTCAGCATCCTTCTACCAATATATTCACAGTCTCTCCTCTGAACATGTCCAAACCACCTCAATCTGGCCTCTCTGGCTTTATCTCCGAAACATCTAACATGAGCTGTCCCTCTGATGTCGTTCCTGATCCTGTCCATCCTCGTCACTCCCAAAGAGAACCTCAACATCTTAAGCTCTGCCACCTCCAGCTCTGCCTCTTGTCTTTTCTTCAGTGCCACTGTCTCTAAGCTGTACAACATCGCTGGTCTCACCACCATCTTAAACACCTTTCCTTTCATTCTTGCTGATACTCTACTATCACACAACACACCTGACACTTTTCTCCACCCGTTCCAACCTGCTTGCACTCGCCTCTTCACCTCTTTTCCACAGTCTCCATTGCTCTGAACCGTTGACCCTAAGTACTTTAAGTCCTGCACCTTCTCCACCTCTGCTCCCTGTAACCTTACCGTTACACCTGGGTCCCTCTCATTGACACACATGTATTCTGTCTTACTGCGGCTAAGCTTCATTCCTCTGTTTTTCAGAGCAGACCTCCATCTCTCTAGATTCTCCTCCACCTGCTCCCTGCTCTCACTACAAATCACAATGTCATCCGCAAACATCATAGTCCATGGAGATTCCTGTCTAACCTCATCCGTCAGCCTGTCCATCACCAGAGCAAACAAGAAGGGGCTCAGAGCCGATCATTGATGCAGACCCACCTCCACCTTGAACTCCTCTGTCACACCTACAGCACACCTCACCACGGTCTTACAGCTCTTATACATGTCCTGCACCACTCTAACATACTTCTCTGCCGCTCCAGACGTCCTCATGCAATACCACAGCTCCTCTCTCGGCACCCTGTCATACGCTTTCTCTAAATCTACAAAGACACAATGCAACTCCTTATGACCTTCTCTGTACTTCTCCATCAGCATCCTCAAAGCAAATACTGCATCTGTTGTGCTCTTTCTAGGCATGAAACCATATTGCTGCTCACAAATGCTCACCTCTGCCCTTAGCCTAGCTTCCACTACTCTTTCCCACAACTTCATTGTATGGCTCATCAGCTTTATTCCTCTGTAGTTGCCACAGCTCTGCACATCTCCCTTGTTCTTGAAAATTGGCACCAGTACACTTCTCCTCCATTCCTCGGGCATCCTCTCACTCTCCAAGATCTTGTTAAACAAACTAGTCAGAAACTCTACTGCCACCTCTCCTAGACACTTCCATACCTCCACAGGTATGTCATCAGGACCAACTTCCTTTCCACTCTTCATCCTCTTCAACATCCTCCTCACTTCACTCTTGCTAATCACCTCTTCTACTCTTCGTTCCCTTTCATTTTCCTCATTCATCAACTCTTCAAAGTACTCCTTCCATCTTCCCATCACACTCCTGGCACCTGTCAATACATTTCCATCCTTATCTATAATCACCCTAACCTGCTGCACATCCTTCCAATCTCTATCTCTTTGTCTGGCCAACCTGTACAAATCCACCTCTCCCTCTTTAGTGTCCAACCTAGCATACAAGTCCTCATATGCTCTTTGTTTGGCCTTTGCCACCTCTACCTTCACCTTACGCTGCATCTCCCTGTACTCCTGTCTACTCTCTTCAGTCCTCTCAGTGTCCCACTTCTTCTTTGCTAACCTCTTTCTCTGTATACACTCCTGAACTTCCTGGTTCCACCACCAAGTCTCCTTGTCCACTTTCCTCTTTCCAGATGACACACCGAGTACCACTTCGTCCTCTGCTCTGCCTTTGTCCTCTTCATCTTCCTCACCACCAGAGTCATTTTACACACTAGCATCCTGTGTTGTCTGGCTACACTCTCCCCTACCACTACTTTACAGTCACTGGTCTCTTTCAGATTACAACGTCTACACAAGATGTAGTCCACCTGAGTGCTTCTCCCTCCGCTCTTATAGGTCACCCTATGTTCCTGCCTCTTCTGGAAGAAAGTGTTCACTACAGCCATTTCCATCCTCTTTGCAAAGTCTACCACCATCTGTCCTTCTGCGTTCCTGTCCTGAAGACCAAACCTGCCCATCACATTCTCATCACCTCTGTTCCCTTCACCTACATGCCCGTTGAAATCTGCACCAATCACCACTCTCTCACCTCTGGGGATGCTCTGCATCGCTTCATCTAACTCACTCCAGAATTTCTCCTTCTCTTCTAACTCACATCCTACCTGTGGGGCATAACCACTCACAACATTTAACATCACCCCTTCAATTTCCAGCTTCAGGCTCATCAACCTGTCTGACACTCTTTTCACCTCAAGAACATTCATCACAAACTCCTCTTTCAGGATAACTCCTACTCCATTTCTCTTCCTATCTGACCCATGGTAGAACAACTTGAACCCTGCTCCTAAGCTTCTAGCCTTGCTACCTTTCCACCTGGTCTCCTGGACACACAGTATGTCCACCTTCCTTCTCTGCATCATGTCAATCAACTCTCTAGCCTTCCCTGTCATAGTCCCAACATTCAAAGTCCCTACTGTCAGTCCTACATTCTTAGCTTTCCTCTTCTCTCTCTGCCTACGAACACACCTTCCTCCTCGCCTTCTTCGTCTTTGACATACAGTAGTCCAATTTCCACCGGTACCCTGTAGGTCAACAGCACTGGTGGCGGTCGTTGTTAACCCGGGCCCCGACCGATCCGGTATGGAAGTCATTGTCGTGATTCACATTTTTAATTTGGCATGTGTTTTACGTCGGATTCCCTTCCTGACACAACCCTCTGCATTTATCCAGACTTGGAACTGGCGCAAGAAGACACTGGCTTGTGCCCCCCTGCGGTTGCATTATAGTTATTGATTTAATTATTAATCTGAATTCCAAACTGATAGTTTAGTGTATTTTATGAGACTGAATTAATTAATTGGCTACATTTCCCCTTTTAATTAAGGGTGGCGCCCCGAGATCTTTATTAATTTAAAGCATTATTTATGATTATCTTGGATAATCCTGATAGCCAAATCTAACTAATGATACTGCCATGTGTAACCCCAACATTAATGACGCCCGTATGTAAACCATATTAAGTTGAATCCCAACAGCTGTCTCTAGTCTTCAGCTGTAGACCGGTGGAGGAATGGACTTGGATGGATGTTCAGATACGACTGGATGAGCATCACCATTAAAGGCGTCTCCTGCAGTGTCAGTCCGTGGGCCCAGCTGACAGTTTGCAGTCAACCCAGCCTTCAAGGGTACTTCACAGCCATGTTGCAGAGAACCCTCCCTCTCCACGACAACAGACAGATGGTAGACTACTTCCAAGGGAATGGCAGTCGCTGGGCGCGCTTGCTGCAACGGGAGACCTCGCAACGTTCCAGGCCCCCTCTATCTCTAACTGACAGCCGCACCAGGTCTCGGGGCCCTTGTGTCATTTGTGGAGGGGGTGATCACGACACTGTGTCTCACTGTAGGCGTGAACGCTGTCATTCTGCTGAACATCAAGTAGTCACTTGCCCTGCTCCCCCAATTGCTGACCTACCCGCTGCACAGTCTGGTCGTCTGCATCAGCAGGAAAACTGACTGGCCCATATGAGCAGGGGACTAGTGGAGGGCCAGATAACATGTAACCACAAGATCGAGATAATGTTGACCTTGAATCTGTTTACTCACAGTTCTGTGCTTCAGCTGACAATGACGCTACTATACTTTTCTAAAATACATAGAGACTATCTGCTACTGCTGACCTTTTCTGTAGTGATGTGTTAATCCAGGATGCTGTTGAACTGCGTGCCATGTTGGACAGCGACTCAATGGCCTGTCTATTGAGTTCTCACATGCTCCCACTCTTAGAGCAGGCCAAGGTCGTTTAATCTGCCTCTGTCTCTCCAACATCAGTTGTTCTGATTGGATGTTAAGGATTGAGGACAAACCCTGTGGGAGTGTGTGAACTTCACATCACTGTGCTTGACTGTCACAGCTCTGTTCCCACACTCATTGTGGAGGGTCAAAGTGACGACCTCATTCTTGGCAGCAATGTCATCAAGCACCTCATTCGAGTATTGAAGCATTCTGTGTTAAGGTTTGGACGGCGAGGTAAGGAGGACCCAGATGCAGACAGTACCGAGGAGCGGAGTCTTTATTGTCGCTTACCATACGGTGGACAGGCGAACTCGAAAAAACAGGCAGGAAAACAGGAAAACCAAGATGCATGGAAAAAAAAAAATATGGGAAGAAGCAGCGAAACCACGGAGGGAAAATACTTGGAAATACTTGGGAAGGCTGGGAAGGCTGGGAAGCCAACACGCAAACATACCTACAACACCGACAAAACAACAATGATCCCACCCCGAGACAAGGAAACACATGAACTAAATACACTCAGGGGAGGTGAAGGCAACGAGACACAGGTGCAGGACAAACACAGGTGAACCCAATCAGGGAATCAGGGACAGGAAATAAAGTGACTGAGACAGGGGGGAAACAGACATCTATCAAAATAAAACAGGAAGTAACCAGACTGAAAACAATAAACATGAACTACATGGACAGATACAACATAGGGCTAGAATAAACATATGGCGCTAGGAGAACAAGGTGACCTAGGAAACATCATAAATAAACAAACACCCCCAAAACACACCCCATAAGACCCACAACATGACATTCTTAGGGCTTCTGGGAAAAAGTGTCACTTGCAGGTCAGACTTCTGAGGTGAAAAACCTGCAAATGTTGACCTCTGTGGAGAAATGGAGAAATGCTGAATGCACTGATAAAGTCGGCACTGTGACACTGAAGTGTGCTGTGACTCTGGAGCCCATGAAATAACACCTATTTTGGGGTTGCCTGCCTAAACACAAGTGTCTCTCTGCCGGCAGCACAGTTATTGTGGAGCCAAGTTGGTCACGGACAGTGCCACGAACTGTGATGATGGGCTGGGTGGTGATGCCTCTGTGGGGTGACATATGGGTTCCTGTAAGGGTCATTAACCCTTCCACAAAACCTGTGACCCTAAGACGTAATTCTAAGAATGCAGACGTGTCCCAAGTGTGGTGCTGGAAGAATTGGACATTGACTACTTGAAAATGAGTCACCTGATATTGTGAAATGTACAGTGATGAAGAAAGTTAACCTGACTGACACAAGATGTGGAAGAATTTGACTGTTGACTCGAAGTGTTCTACACGCCGGCAGGCAACCCCACACTTTCTGACTTAGGATTGCAGGACATTGACATTGACTCAAGTCACCTGTCTCCCTTCTGAGCAAAGCTTGTTGACTTGTTGGCTAAGTACGAGTCAATCTTCTCCCACCACAGGCTGGACTGTGGCACAGCCAAGGGTTTTGTACACCACATCCATCTTAGTGACAGCAAACCCTTCAGACTCCCATATCGCCGTTTGCCCCTGTCACACTATGAGAAGTTGAGGGTCACTTTGAATGAAATTAAAGAGTGTTACATCATAAGAAAGTCTACGAGTGAGTACGCCTCGCCTCTTGTCCTCGTCTGCACTGATTTTTGATGGCTGAACGCCCGCAGCATCAGGGATGCATATGCCTTGCCTCACCGGGATGATGCCTTGGCTGCCCTCGGGGGAAATGTGTTCTTCTCGACCATGGACCTGAACTCTGGTTATTATAATGTGGAGGTCCACGAGGATGACAAGAAGTTCCTTGCATACACCTCTCTATTTGGGCTATATGAGTACAACAGACTGCTGCAAGGGCTCTGCAACAGCCCAGCCACATTCACAAGGATGATGATGGCCATCTTTGGTGATCAAAACTTCTTGAGCCTCTTGAGTTACCTGGATGACATACTTGTGTTTGCCCCTGATGAACAGTTGGCGCCGCTGAGATTGGAGATGGTGTTTGAGAGGTTGAAGGTGCACAACCTAAAGCTTGCTCGTAAAAAGTGTTACTTCATATGACCATCTGGGAAGTTTTTGGGGCATATTGTGAGGAAGGATGGCATCACTACTGACCCAAAAAAGGTCAAAGCCATCATTAACCTAGAGGAGAGAGATTTTCTGGGGCAGTGCTGCTGTGTCTATGGTGCAGGGGACAAGTGGCTTGGGTCCTGCTCATTGGAATCTACCTGGAGCTGCTCGGTTGTCCTTTTGGACCCATTCTGTTCAATTACGTTTTACATCCCACACTTTTCATCATAATTACATATATATACAACAATTTTGCCATTGTTATCATAATTGTATGTGCTATAATTTTCTGCTATGAATCTAATCTGTACTTACGACATCTATTGCATGTCTGTCCGTCCTGGGAGAGGGATCACTCCCCTGTTGCGCTTCCTAAGGTTTCTATCATTTTTTTCCCTGTTAAAAGGGCTTTTTTGGGTATTTTGTCCTTATTCGAATCAAGGGTCTAAGGACAGAGGGTATGTCCTTAGGTATGTTGTACAGATTTTAAAGCCCTTTGAGGCAAATGTGATTTGTGATATTGGGCTCTATAAATGCAATTGAATTGAATTTAATTGAATTTGATGGTGGATGGCACCAAGGTCTCCCTCAGATGTTTGCTTGGAATGGTGGGCTTTTATCAGCAGTTCTTTAAGGAAATCAGCAGACCTCTGTTAGCGCTGATGTCTGAAGTGAAGCAGCCGCAACGTGCCATGGGTAAAAGGAGACCACCTGTGTTCAGAAAGCTTTCCTCTGCTGACTGGACCCCGGACTGTAGTGGAGCTTTCCAGAAGCTGAAACAAGTGTTGCTGAATAATGTCATTCTCAGACATCCCACCTTCAGTAAGCCGTTCCTGTTGTCCGTCGATGCCTCCTCTAATGGTCTTTGGGGCTGTGTTGTCTCAGCTGGTTGATGGTGATGACACTGCACTTCCTGTTGCATTTGCCAGCAAATCACTCAACTATGCCCAGTCACGCTATCCAGCTCATTAACTGGAATTCCTCTCACTTAAATGGGCTGGATGCCTGTGAGCAGAGATGGGTGTTGAAATTGGCTCGATCTGATTTTGAAACCAGATACATCCCCGGCCCTAAGAACATGGTGGCATATGTCCTCAGCCGTGAGCCCTTTGTGCAACCCAGTATGCTTCACCACCTCACAACAGAACCTTGGACCTTGACTGCATGCAAGAGACCTTTCCGTATGTCTTGTGATCCGCTAAGCTGGTTAGGCCTACATGTGCGCCATCCCTTGCTAGTGGCTTTAAATAACGCAGCAGTGGTGCCCAAACATTCATCCATCTCCTCGCAGGCAGTGTCTGCAGTCTTCGAATGTTCCTTGGACCAGTACCACCTGCCCCCTTGTGCACTCCTCTTGCCTCAGTTCATTCAGTTCTTCCAGCCACCTGAGCTGTCTGGTTTCCACCCTCTGCCCAGACACAAACTATTGGACATGCAATGGGCTGATCACTGTTTGAGTCAGGTGCTGCCCTTTGTGGAACGTCAGTTGAGGCCATCAAGATGGGAACGGCCACATAAGCCTGTTGAGGCTTTGCGACTCCTTCAACACTGGGGACAGCTACCAATCAAAATGGGGGTGCTGTATCACGTGTCCAAGGATGCTGTTAGATAGAGGAAAAAATACCGCTATGTTGTGCCTTCTGGTTTGAAAGAAGTAGTCCTCAAAGGCGTACATGATGAAACGGGTCACTGGGGGCAGAGAAGGATGCTCTATCTGATGAGACAAAGGTACTATTGGCATGGAATGGACAGGGATGTCAAGGATTATGTCGCCGTTCTGTGGTCAGCAAATCCCCTGAACCTGAGGCTAGGGTGCCACTCAAGAGTGTTAGGACATCAAGACCTCTCAAGTTGGTCTGCATTGACTTCTGGCCAGCTGAGGACTCATCCAGGTCCCTTGATGTACTGGTGGTGACTGACCATTTCACTAAGCTGGTTCAGACATATCTCTGTCCCAACCAGTCTGCCAAGGCTGTTACTCATCAGCTCTGGAACAATTTCTTCTGTGTTCTTCTATGGTTTTCTGGAGCGGGTGCACTCAGATCAGGGTGCGAACTTTGAAAGCAGTCTGATTTCGGAAAAGCATGCAGTTGCGGGTGTGGAGAAGTCCCACACAATGCCTTACCACCCCATGGGCAATAGAGCGATTGAACGGTTCACTAGCACCCTCTGCAATATGATCAGGACCCTTCCATCCAGAATGAAGCAAAGGTGGCCTCAGCTACTGAGATCTTTCACCTTTTCCTACAATGCCACAGTTTATGAAACCACAGGCTTTGCTCCCTTTCAACTGATGTTTGGTAGGACCCCTAGGTTGCCTGTGGACATGATGTTTTACCCTGGGCTTATGGATGATCAAGTTGTGGATTATGATGCCTATGTGCAGTGTCTCAGGCGTGACTTGGCGGAGGCTATTAGGATTGCGCAGATTTCATCAGACTGGCAGAGCAGGTTCAGTTTAACTATTTCTTTAACAAAAGGGCTAACTCGGGTTACAGGAAGGCAGAGATCAGAAACCGGGTTAGCAAGCAAAATAAATCAGGGCAGGGAGCACGAAAATCAAAGATCTAAAAAACCAAGGTCCACAAAAACACAGAACAAATCCAAGATACAGAAAGCCAAGGCCGGTAAGCTTGACACACATACAACGCAACGATCAGACCAAGAACAGAGACACCAACTTATACATACAGGGAACACTTAACGCAATCAAAGACACTCACAGAAAGAAAGCATAACCAACAGACACAAGGCATTCAAAACACATATTTCAAAATAAAACAGGAGCTAAGAGAACCTAAACCCAAAACCCTGAGAAAAACTGTAGATCCTAAATGGAAAGATTGGACAGTTGAATCATCCATTGAAATGGACACCACCTCTCTGGTTGTTAGGTTCTGGACAGAGAGAGTAGCCGACCATAATATCGAGCTGTATTTGCAAATGTATTGTGACATTTTGCAAACAGTTGAACCTGTGGACATATTTAGGATCTGATATGGTGCGCATAAATGCAAAGTACGTATGTGCAAATCCCCACGTACAGATTCTTGACTCCATCTCCCTGGTCAATCATATGATTGACCACCCTGGTCATTCCGTACAATGTTTTATCTGCCACTCATACGAACACCAAGTGTTCGCATTGCAATGGTTTAAATCGTACCTCCATCTTCATGACATCCCACGGCTCAGTCATTCAAAAGCATGGCTTTTCTTATCACTGCTATGCAGATGACACGCACCTCCACTTGTCATTTCAACCTGACGATTCAACTGTCTCTGCTCGCATCTTGGCATACCTGAATGACATCTTGCGTTGGACGAAGGACTATCACGACAAGAGTGGTCTTCAATGAACCGAAGAGAGCGCACTTAACTCCTCCCTTCATTATGTTACACTGGCTCCCTGTTGTTGCCTGCATCAAGCTCAAAGCGATGCTCTTGGCCTACAAGACCACTACTGGTTCTGCATCATCATATCTTCGCTTGCTAATACAAACCTATGTTCCTGCCAGGTCCCTGCGCTCTGCAAACGAACAACGTCTGGTGATACCATCCCAAAAAGTAAAAAAATCTCTCTCATGCACCTTCTCTGGATCCGTTCCACATTAGTGGAATGATCTGCCTGCTTCTACAAGATCAGCAGATTCTGCAGCCACCTTTAAAGCACCTGAAAATGCATCTCTTCCTTCATCACTTCTTCCTTTCTATCTCTTCTCATAAAAAAAAAATTTAATTCAAAACCTTCCTATCCTTAGCTTTATATACTGTCCTGGCGTTTAATCAGACTAGTTTTTGATGCACTTATGCTTTTTGTTACCTTGTGTTGTTATAATTGCTTCCATTGTCTTCCTCATATATAAGTTGCTTTGGATAAAAGCATCTGCTAAATGTCTAAATGTAAATGTAAGTGAAGGAATGCTCTACAGTAAAATGCTGGTGATCTGGCAACCTGGGTCATAAAGCCAAGGAATGCACGTCTGAGGGTCTTGTAGAATCTGTGGCGAAAATGGACACACTTTCTTCACCTGCCCTGCGTCTTCTTTTAAGGTATTCACAGAAGTTGTTTTGCACACAATAACTCACAACGTCTACAAACAAAGTATACACAGCAAACGTCTCAGGTTATGTATGTAAGCCTGGTTCCCTGATAGGGAACAAGACTCTGCGTCAGCTGATGCTATGGGGAACCCCTCCAGTGTGACCACATCTGAATCTCTGTACAACTTAGTCCAATCTTGATTGGCGTAACGCCAACACGTGACGCACGCTGGTGGAACCAGAAGTTATAAAGGGAGCCGGCTTCACCGTTGTCGTCAGACACCTGTTTTCAAGATGGGTGGAGATTACTGGATGGATCTGGAGGGGGAGTGGTTGAAGGAGGAATCATTTGTAAACATCAGCGTCTTTTTCATGATCAGAATCTCCCTCGAGGTCTGACTCTTAATGAAGATATCTTTTCAGCCACCATTTTCGCCCAAACGTTGATGGGGACACATAATGCTTTCTGAAACACCTCGCATTTGGTGTTGAAATACTCCAAGTCAAATTCGTCCGAGAGTTCATCTCCTTCAATCGTCATGGTAGAACCATCTATAGGCAAACGCATACCCCCAGACACCTCCTGCTTCTAATGGCGCTTTTCAATTACACAGTACTAGCTCGCCTTAGCTCGACTCGACTCGGTTTGGTTTGGTTTTCACTGTGTGAAAGTTCTACCTGTACCTGCTTCCTGGTACTTTTTTTCGTACCACCTCTGGCGAGGTTCCAAGCGAGCTGAGGCGATACTAAAATGTCACGTGAAAACACGGCAGACTGCTGAATGGTCAGAGAGAATCGTTACTTTTCACTGCGTCATCATTGTAAGTGCGAGACGGAGTATTCTGAATAACGCCGCAATTTTTAAATAGTTTGGCCAGAGATTGCGTGATATACCGATTACTATTTCGGCAACTCCGAAGAGTATGCCGTGGTCAAATTAAATAACGTTTGTCTTCTTGCTGTGAGAAACAGCCACATCCCGACCATCAAAAACAGCACACAGTCGATTTCCTCCATTGTCCCTTTTGTGTGCGTAGCGGGTGTGTGTGGCGGCAGTTTCCTGCAGCGTCACTATGACGAACAGGTACTATTGTGGAGGTACTATCTGCAATGGAAAACGGAGCGAAAAGCGAGCCGAGTCGAGTCGAGTTGAGTTGAGCTGGTACTGGTAATGGATAAGTGCCATAAGGCCCACTTCTCCTGAAGTCTTTCGGGGGGAGGAGTCTGGATCTGGCTCAAATAGAGCACCTGTTTCTTAGGTGTACCCCCAGGGATTGAGTTTTGATAACTCACGTCACCCACATCTAGCTGATCAGCTTCACTTTGAAGGTTCTCATGACCATTATTAGGGTTTTTTAATGTTTCAGACTGAAAAATGTGGCCTTTTATTATTGCGAAATCATTGGTTCATGGAAAACCATGCCTGACCCTTGCTCATTGGCTCACAACTAACTCCACCCACGTCCACAGGGACTGCTGTTACAGATTAAAATCCAAAACATGGTTTGATACTGTTGTTTAAGATGAGCCATATGTAGGGAGCACTTTGGGTTGCAGTTTGAACAACGGATGCTGTTGTTTGTGATAAAGTCTACCACATGCTATAAAGACAATTAAAACCAGCCTCTGTGTACTGGAGATATTGAATGAGGCAGGCATTAAGGGGGGAGGAGACTGGAAACATTGTACAGGTAGAGCAGAGCAGAGACACAGGTCAAGACAGGGGAAGTGAAGAGAAGAAGGGAGAGAGACTCAAACGCAGTTTTTTTTCAAGAGAGGTTGGTAAGTTTGACATCAAAAGCTTTAGCAAAAGTTTAATTGTATCTTGTGTTATACTATTTATTTATTTAATTTTGTTGCATGTCTACTGAAATTGCCGTTTAACTTATAACTCGCTGTTATACTATTTAATTCATTCAACTCTGTGTTAAACCTTTTCTTTTTGTTGCATGCCTACTGAAAATGCTGCTTAACTCACTATTTGGGACATTTAATTAATTCAACTTCATCACTATTTTCACTTGTTTAATAATAAAGAGGATTCCGTCAATGAAAACCCCTCCTGCTGATCTCTCATTGGTCGCCGGAAAAAACCCTCCTACTCCAACCATATCTGGTTAACTTCATTTACATCTGTTTAGTTCTAATTTTAATTTTAATTTTAATTTTTAATTCATTTTATTTGTATTTTCTGGGGGTGGAGTGGTAATTAAAGGGGCAGGGTTTGATATGTCTGATAATCTAATCCATCAAACTCGGATTAAAAAGTGACACATAGTGTTTCATCTAACTCTCTGCTGTAATTACGTGACCCACATAATATACAACAATGCAAAATAACGGCGCAGGACCCATTCAGTAAGTAACAGTAATGTTACTTACTACGGTCTAAATATTATAATATTCAATCTAGCTCACTAACTGTTGTATAATTTGTTATAATAAAATACATTTTGCTATGTTAAAATCGCTGAGCCTCTCTGGTGGAAGAAACACAAATAGTTTATGAAACATCGGCATGCTAGCTAATGCCAACATATCATGTTGTCTAAATGCAGTCAGTGTAGCGTTGTCATGCAATGAGCATGGATTAGTTCAACATCAAAAATAAAAATATTACTGTAATGTTGCAGTAGGAGTTTACCTGAGTTTCCAGTATGTTGCGTGATGCCATACCCTGTGTTTTGTGTCTGTGTTTTGGTCAATATCCAGAGTGCTCGCTCATGAGTTTGAGCACTAACACAAGCCCATGCTTAGGAAAGTAGTGGTTGCAATCACTAGAAGCCACTGAAAACTACACATAGCCGAAATATTCAATTAAATTTTGATCATTATATCTGCACATTGCACATATTCTTTATACTACCGAGGTGTCTATCCTCCTCTGTTGCTCTTCCTAAGGTTTTTTTATTTGAATCAAGGGTCTAAGGACAGAGGGTGTCGTATGCTATACATACGACCTTTGAGGCAAAATTCTGATTTGTGATATTGGGCTTTATAAATAAAATTTTATTGAATTTTTTAGCCCAATATCTCAAATCATAACTTGTCTCACAGGGCTTTACAATCTGTACAAGATATGACACCTTCTGTCTTTCCTTAGACTCTCAATTTGATTAAGGAAAAACTACCCATTTTCCACTCTCCCTAATCATCCCAGTAGTGAGTTGGTCCACTCCTCACCTGTAATTCATTCCCTCATCAGCCTCTCCCTACATATACTGGTTCAATCCCTTTGTCCTGTGTCAGTACGTCATTGTTGCTGTGTTGGTTCTGTTTCCCTATTGTGGAGTTTGTCTACCTGCCTGCCAACTTGCATATTTATCTGTCTGTTTGCCTGCCTCCCAGATAACAAAATTGCTGTGGCTCAGGTCTGGCCCACACCCGATACTTTCACCTGCCCCACATACCATGAGGAATGATCACACTTGGGCAGTTCACTTCTGTTTGCCAGATCTGAGCCACAAGCCGGTCACAGCATGGCTACATGTCAACCAAGAACAAACCAAATAAACCACAGCTGGCCCTAATCTGGGCCGCAGAAATTTTATTCTAACCCTGGACTGGCTCACATTCCTCATATGGCCAGATGCCAATGGTGGCATTTTGGCAATGCACTATTGTTGGTCAGATCTGGTTCACAAGCAGGCACATGTCAGCTAAGAATGAAGCAAATTAACCACAAGTCTACATGATCTGGGCCACAAAATGTTTTTGTTCTGGCCAAAATTTAAACAGACATATGTTACATTACATATATATGTAAATGAACTGTACTTGGATAGCGCCTTTGTAAATGTACTGTACTTGTATAGCGCCTTTAGATCACATTTACCCATACACACACATTCATACACTGATGGCAGGAGTCATCAGTACAAATTAAACTAATGATTCACACACACATTAACACACCGACGGCACAGCTTCAGAAGCAACTTGGGGTTCAGTATCTTGCTCAAGGATACTTCGACGCATGGCTGGGGGAAGCCGGGATCAAACCGCCGACCTTCCGATTGGTAGACGACCCGCTCTGCCACCAAGCCACAGTCGCCCCTATGTGTGTATGTGTATGTGTATGTATATATATATATATATATATATATATACACAGATCAAATTAAAAAAGATTGGAAGTTAATTCATAGCCTATCACAACATTAATATTTAACTAAGAAAATGTTTTCAGCTACGTTAATCCCCATTAGCTGCGTTGTTGTTAACAAAGTTATTGTGGCAAAGCCATCAATAACCTACCAAGTAAGGCTCAACTACTCCAAAGACCAATCAAAATCAAGAGCAACAAGGTTAATTTCAGAATTATTATTTTATTCATGTTCTTGTGAATAAAGTACATGATTCCGTTAGCTGTGCATTAAGGTTAAGTGGGCTTACCCAAAATAAACTCTTCTGATGATCAGTGAGCACTATGCTACAGCTGTCACGAATGGGAACAACAAGGACATACAGTATTGATCCCATTAGAGTCAGGTGGATCTTGCAGGCCTGTAAGGAATGCACAAAGGAATAAACTGAAGCTGACTCAGTAAAAGAACACTGATTACTCAACACAATGGCGGTGAAGTGCAAAACATAAAAAACATGACAATGTTTCAAAAAACAAACCTGAACACAACAAGTGAAACAATCCAATTTCAGGAAACAAAATAACAAAACCCCAAACAGAAAAGGTAGGAACTATACTTATTCTTTGTCATTTGTCAGAATTTCTTTTTTTTAAACAATGTCATTTCCTTAAACAAGCCTTGCACAAACTTTAAACAGGAGTTGAGATCAAAGCTTGGGCGGCAGTGATCAAAATAACAAGGGAATATTTTAAACAAGGTCAAATATAATCATTATGACTAACTTATCGAAACATTAAAATGTGCCTTAGAACCCTGAAAACACATTTGAAAGGAGGAGGACTGTCAAGATGTTAGCCACTCCCCAATCTCAATTGATGTACAATTTCATCAGAGCCACACACACTGGACAGCTATTTGGACCCAAAATTATGTAGCAGACTTTAAGACCAAGAAATAGCGTAATGTCTACACTCTGAAATATAGAAAGTAGGGCTGTCAATCGATTAAAATATTTAATAGCGATTAATCGCATGATTTTCATGAGTTAACTTGCAATTAATTGCAACTTAAGCTCACATTTTAAGCAGTTCTGAATGTACCTTAAATTTATATTTTTCAAGTTTTGAATGCTCTAATCAACATTGGTATGGACAAATATGCATGCTTTATGCAAATTGTCGATATGATAAACCCAAAATGTGTTAAAGTGTGATAAATAAAAGATATGTTGTGTAGGAATTAAGGGGCTTATACACACACCCTATTAGGAAAGGTATTTTACTTATATATACTGTGTCTCTTTTGTTAACCATTGTATACCAGTCACAGTAACCGGATCCTGAGGGAAACCAGATGCATAGGAATGTATGGAGACAAAGAGCCATAAAATATACTGAGTGTTGGACAGGGTGTGGCTTTAACATATATAACCGACTGCGTTGTGCCTTTAACTTCAGACACAACTGGGCCGTGGCGTTAAGATGGTAAGCGCTGTAGGTTGTGTCTCCAGACATATCTGTGTTGTGTGTTTCCCCAGATATGTCTGTATTTTTTGTTTGTGTGGAAATAAATACTGCTTGAAAGACATTGGTAGGTCTCATGTGGATCCCTTCTCATAAACAAACTCGGAGTGAGGTTCGCGCATCTCAACAAAATGTATGTTTATTACTAGTGAAACCATCACAGCATGAAGACTAGACACGTATCAAAGGTCATAGATGTTTTTCAAAGAACGTGTTCATAACTCTTAAGCTTAAAAATTCAGACTATTTAAGAATATACATAAAGGCGGTTTTTACATTGGCTGTTTAGTTCGGAACTGGGCACAGTTCGCATGAAAAACTGATCATGTGAAAGCTGTCATGTGTATCTGGTAGCGCACCAGGGTACCGAACCCGACACTACTTGGAGGAGCTCCTCTGAGTTCGGTGGCACTTGAACTGTGCCGCGGTTCACGTGAACAGGGTGAGAAACACGGACTCGGAACCTGCGCAATCGTTTTAGCTGTTTGTAATGTATAGTTCAATAAAACACATAAGTGGTGTTAATGATTTACCGCGGATATGAGCAGAGCGAGCTTGCAGTGTATTCGCGCATCGTGCATGCAATCACCTCAGAGTCCCTTTACAAGCATGCAACAAAAAGCCCCCTTCATCCAATATATTGACCCTCATTCTGTTTTCTATCTTACCCTGTGGATGTTTGTGATTATGTAAGATGCACACAATGCACCAGGGTTCAACAGAATTGAGTTGACCAGAGCTGTTCACCCAAACTGTCTGTTTGCTGCTGCATCCTTTACGTCTGTGGCTGCTCTCGATTTTTTTCCAACTACGGGCTAGGCCACAGATCAAACAGAAAATGTGCACTGCGTTACTCGCGCGTTTATAAAATTAGTGCCATGGGTGGTTGGAGAGGCAAAAACCCGGGTCTGGGAGGAGTTCGGTGAGGCCATGGAGAAAGACTATCGGTCAGCCTCGAAGAAATTCTGGCAAACCGTCTGGCGCCTCAGGAAGGGAAAAGCAGTGCCCATCACACACTGTTTACAGTGGGGGTGGGAATCTGCTGACTTCAACTGGGGACATCCTTGGATGGTGGAAGGAGTACTTCGAGGATCACCTCAACCCCACCGACATGTCTTCTGTCATGTCACTGAGGAAGCAGAGGCCGAGGGCTCAGTTGTGGACTTGTCAATCCCCCAGGCTGAGGTCACTGAGGTAGTTGAGAAGCTCCTTGGTGGCAAGGCACCCGGGGTGGTTGAGATCCGCCCTGAGTACCTCAAGTCTCTGGATGATGTGGGGCTGTCTTGGTTGACACGCCTCTGCAAGATCGCGTGGCGGCTGGGGACAGTGCCTCTGGACTGGCAGACTAGGGTGGTGGTCCTTCTGTTTAAGAAGGGGACCAGAGGGTGTGTTCCAACTGCAGTGGGATCACACTCCTCAGCCTCCCCGGAAAACTGGAGAGGAGAATTTGGCCGATAGTCGAACATCGGATTGAGGAGGAACAATGCGGTTTTCGTCTGGGCGTGGAATACTGGACCATCTCTATACGCTTGCCAGGTTGCTGGAGGTTTCATGGGAGTTTGCCAAACCAGTCCACATGTGCTTTGTGGACCTGGAGAAGGCATTTGACTGTGTACCTTGCGACAACCTGTCGGGGGTGCTCTGGGAGTATGGGGTCCGTGGCCCTCTGCTAAGGGCTGTCTGGTCCCTAAATAACCAGAGCAGGAGTTTGTTTCGCATTGCTGGCAGTAAGTAAGACTTGTTCCCGGTGCATGTTGGACTCCGACAAGGCTGCCCTTTGTCACCGGTCCTGTTCATTATTTATATGGTCAGGATTTCTAGGTGCAGTCGGGGGCCGGAGGGAGTCCGGTTTGGGGACCACAGGATTTCGTCTCTGCTTTTTGCAGACGATGCTGTCCTGTTGGCTTCATCAAATCAGGACCTTCAGCGTGCACTGGGACCGTTTGCAGCCGAGTGTGAAGCAGCGGGGATGAAAATCAGCACCTCCAAGTCCGAGGCCATGGTTCTCAGCCAGAAAAGGGTGGCTTGTCCCCTTCAGGTTGGTGGAGAGCTCCTGCTTCAAGTGGAGGAGTTTTAGTATCTGAGGGTCTTGTTCACGAGTGAGGGAAGGAGCGAGCAGGAGATCGACAGGCGGATCGGTGTATCTGCTACAGTGATGCGGTCGATGTCTGTTGTGGTAAAGAAAGAGCTGAGCTGCAAGGCAAAGCTCTCTATTTACCAGTCGATGTAAAGTCTACGTTCCTACTCTCACCTATGGTCATGAGCTTTGGATCACAACCGAAAGATCCCGAATACAGGCGGCCGACATGAGTTTCTTCTGTAGGGTGGATGGTTGCTCCCTTAGAGAGGAGCATCAGGGTGTGGAGCTCGGTCACTCGGGAGGAGCTCAGAGTAGAGCCGCTGCTCTTCCACATCAAGAGCAGTCAGCTGAGGTGGCACGGGCATCTGTTCCGGGTGCCCCCTGTACGCCTCCCTGGGGAGGTGTTCCGAGCATGTCCAATCGGGAGGAGGCCCCGGGAAAGACCTAGGACACGCTGGAGGGACTAGGTCTCTCGCCTGGCCTGGAACGCCTCGGTATTTCCCCGAAAGAGCTGGGACATAATCATCTCTGAGACATATAAAAAAAGGACTTCACGTTACATTATCAGTAGATGGTTCCACGAAGTCTTTATGACATGAAGCTTCTTTTCTCTCACTGCTATGCCTTAATCAAACCTACACATTGCTAGTTGCAACTGTAACGTTATGTTATACCATCGTGTTTTTTGACCATTAAAGGGCAGGGCAGCAAACAAACAAAAAATGAACAGCAGTGGCTCCGTTTGAACTTTAAAGTCAATTTAAACATTTCTTCATTGACCTTTTTATAAATGTCCACAGGTCAAATTGTTTATGAATTGATATTTTGCTAACATGAGCTTGACTAAAATACATCTTCTGTAGTTATTAGGCATCTAATGACCATTTCAGTGTGTTAACTGTTTTTTCTTAATTGTGAAAGGCAAGTCTTTACCAAAAATCCAAGGTACGCAGTATTTTTGTCATCTTAAAAAAAATCCTTTCATTCACAGAAATAAAAAGCGACCAAATAACACTTTAAATAAGTAGGCATCATTGTCATTAAAAACTGCAGTTAAATATTCCTTAATAGTTGTCCTCATTCTGTAACAATCAATATCACAAACTGCATTCTAAAAAATTATCAATGTTAGCTTTTCTGAAATGAAGCTTTGCGTTAGTTTATGCAGGATACAGAAATCATACACCCCTGCTGTAATCAGCTGGCAGCCAGCTGGTTTGATCCTCAACACTTATCAGTGACACAAAAATCACAGCTCAATCTCATAAAAATGCAGTCCACTTCACATGACTCTCCCTCTCTGATCTGTGCTACACCTATGCTGCCTCACTCAACGCTGCTGCTGGCAAAGATTTGCCTCCACCACCCTAGCACAAAGGTAAACAGAATGATCTTTTTCTTAGGCTCACTCTTGTATACCCCAGGGGTTTCCGCATCATGCTCTGTGTTTGGCCTAGCTTGCTGCTTGACTCATCCAGGGAACATTTGAAAGCGGAGCCTTCAACGCCAAACCTAAATGTATTTTCATTTGCGGTGATAAATAGTGAAATCTGACAATAGTATTCACAAAGACTTACAGGCACACCCACTAAAGCCTGATTTATGCTCGATGCAGTGTCCCTGGTGCGAGGGTCTGCGGCCCAAATATGGCGTCATTGCGCCTTTCGCATAGAGCCACAAGATGTTACAGCGCATGGTTGTGCACCTCTGAAATTTCGTAACTAGGCGCCCAGTGTGCTTTCGTGGATGCCAAAGGTAGACTGGCAAGCAGGTTTGCCTCTACAAACACCTCTACCACCTTTTTTTGAGAGACCACAGGAACAGCCAAATGACTCTCAGTTTAAGGAGAGATATTGCCACCGCACAAGTGATTTTGCAGGAAAGTGTAGAAAAGAATGAGAAATCACCATGTTGGATAATGACATTCTCCTGGTAACACTCGTTCACTCCTTGTTTACTCACATATTTTGTTTGCACCCCTAACCAGGGCTTCAATCACCCACGTCACAGTGGCCACTACGCAGGAAGAGGGGAAGAATGGTGTTCAGGTCAGAAGGGGCTTCTTCTGAAACATACTGGCGAGAGAGAGCGTCAGGTTTTACATTTCTAAAGCCAGGCCGAAAAGTGATGGTGAACCTGAACCGACCAACAACAAACGCCCAACGAGCTTGATGGGAGTGGAGACATTTGGCCATTTGAATGGAGGCCAGGTTCTCATCAGTACAAACAATAAAGGGCTACTCAGCTTTTTCCAGCCAGTGTCTCCGCTCACGGTTTCACATCGTATTTGCGTTCAGCAGACGATAGGCGGCGAGAGACGAAGGCACAGGGGTGTAGCTTGTGGTCAGAGATGGAGCGTTGGGATAGGACTGCACCTACCCCTTCCACCACAAACTGGCACTGGGGATCAGGCTGGATCTGGACTGGGGCTGTGGTGAACTGACTCTTAAGTTTCACAAAAGCCTGCTCGACTTCAGAAGTCCAGTTGAATGGAATGGCTGGGGAGGTGAGTTGGGTTATTGGTGCTGCTATGTGGCTGTAGTTCTGAATGAAGTGCCAGTCAAAGTCTGTGAAGCCCAGAAACCACTGGAGCTGCCTGTAACTCCGCCCTCGATGAAGAAGCCCCAGGAAATTACGGCGTTAATATGAATTCACACTGCTTTAACGTACAGTCTGATCTCAAGCAGGCATTGAAGAACTTGCCGGACATGTTCTGTTAGGCTGTGGGGAAAAAAAAAAAATCTGAATGTCATTAAGGTAGACTACTACAGAACATTTTAGGAGGCCGCTGAGGACATCGTGGATGAGGGCCTGAAACACTGCGGGGACATTCGTTAATCCAAACGGCATTACTAAATACTCAAAATGCCCACGGGGAGTGTCTTCCACTCATCCCGGCTCTGCACCAGGTGGTAGGCGTTCCTGAGATCCAGTTTGGTGAAGATTGTAGCCCCTTGGAGAGGTTCAAAAGCTGAATATATCAGAGGTAGGGGGTACTTGTTCTTAATAGTAAAATTATTTAGACCTTGATAATCAATACAGGGGCATAGGGTCTTATCTTTCTTTGTTACAAAAAAGAAACCTGCGCCCATGGGGGAAGAGGAATGGCGAATGATGCTGGCTGTCACAGACAAGTTATACAGTTGACTAGAGAGCAAAGGGGTTCCAGGTAATAAGTCAATAGCATATGGGCGATGTGGAGGAAGAGACAGGGCTTTTTCTTTACTGAATACAGTGCTGAAGTCATGGGACACAGAGGGAATACGGGACAGATCCAGGAAGCCAAGTTTGCCCCAGAATGATGGGGGTGTGGGGTGAAGAGATAAGATGGAACTTTATAGTCTCTTGATGATTTCCGGAGCAGATCAGACGTACCAGGCAGGTGTGACGGGTGACCTGCGTCAATAGTTGTCCATCCAGGGCGTCCTGGTTCCAAGAAAGACTGGCTTTAAATTACATACGTGAGAAGGGGGAAGTTTTACTCACCAGTATTCCCACGCCTATTTGTGAGCTCCTCCTTTTAGCTGGAGGTTGCATGTCGTGAGAAAGTGCCCCTTTTATCCACAGTACAAGCACAGTCCAGCTCTCCTTCGGGGGAGCCACTCCTCTGGCGAAAGGGTGCTTCGTCCCAACTGCATTGACTGGACTGAAGCAACGGAGCTGGACTGGTGAGCTGGGATGAGACCAGATCCACCTGGTTACCCATCCAGACCACATGAGTGGTAAGGGCCAATGTTGATCAATGAGGGCGCCTTGGGTGGTGAGAGCATGGCGGACTGTGTACGACTCAGAACGATGAGTTCCGGTGCCGAGGAGGGAAAAGTCAGAGTCTGCTGAGTCCAAAATGTGGCCAGATTGTTCTGTTACAAACGACTGGCGCACTGAAATGCAGGCTCAGACACAGGGATGTGTAGTTAACAGAGGGTTTTATTGGAATGTGCACTTGGAGGTTGGTGGCACTTGAGGAGAGGGAGCCAGAGGATGGAGACCAATGAGGGGGCGAGAGAGGCCGTGAGAGGATGCAAAGTGGTTGGGAGGGTCAGAGTCCAGGAGATGCAAGGCTGGTAGTTGGGAGGTCTGGCAGGTAAGTAGTGTTGCTGGGTGGGTGAGTTGAACAGAGGGCAATAAGGCAATGTATGGCAGACAGACAGATGTGGTTGGGTGCTGATTGAGGTGACGATCCTTGAACACAGGAAATCAGAATTAGCATAAATCCAAAAATGTATGAACTGGCAACGTACTAGATTGTTTCTAGGAGCCAGGGAAGTTATCTGAACAACTATCTGGTGGTGAGTGGAAAGAAGACCAGGGTTGATTATACGGCAGGGCTTGATTGGTGGATGGATTGCAGGTGTGCGTCTTGAGGCACGTGAGTTAGATGAGTAATCAAGGTCAGTGGAGAGAGTGAATGCCATGCCCAACACACAAAACAAAATGTATCAGGTTATGTATGTAACCATGGTTTCCTGATAGGGAACGTGACGCTGCGTCAGCTGATGCTATGGGGAATGCCTTCAGCGTTACTGCCTCTGAATCTCTGTATCAACTTAGACCAATGTTGATTGGGTTTAATGTCAACACGTGACGCACACCGGCGGAACCGGAAGTATAAAGGGAGCTGTCACTGTCGTTGTGCGCCTTCTGATCGACTGAAGCAAGCCACTAACAGTCTCTGAAACTGAAGTGCAGTGAGATGTCGGCCTAGCTGCACCCTGAGTACCATACTCAGGATTGACTCGACACGTGTGGAAGACAGTTGTGCCCACAATGTGACTGAGTCCCACACTACTCCTAGGAACATTAATTCTTTGTGTTGGCGTGAGCGTGCTCTTGCTTGTGTTGAGCCTCAACCTCAAGCGCGCAACTACAACATCTCGATGCCGTACCGCGTGAGACAAGACTGGGATAAAATCAACCAGTTGTTCAAAAAAGTGAGGATGCAAATCCGCTGGAGTCTGAGAAGAGCCAGGGCAGAGTCCATACACTCGGTGAAGGTGCGAGGGGAGAGTGCTAGGCCAAAGGGAAGCACCTGATATTGGTAAGCTTTGCCCCCGAAAGCGAACTGCAGGAACTTCCGGTGTCCCAGAATGATAGAGACGTGGAAGTACGCGTCCTTTAGATCGATTGTGACGAACCATTCCTCGGACTGAATCAGAATCACAATCATAGGGATTGTCAGCATCTGGAACCGAAGTCTCATCAGAGAACGGTTCATGTGACGAAGATCTAAAACGGGACACAAACCACCGTCTCTCTTGGGACTATGAAGTACCAGCTGTATGCATCTCTCAGGTGGGGATTTGTTTTATGGCCCCATTGTACAAGAGAGAATGTATTTCTCACTCCATCACCTATGCTTGTACTCGGTCGACCCCTATTTCCAAGATTCCTCAGAATCATGGGGGTGTGGACCGGAACCGAAGCTTGTAACCTTGTCGGACAGTACACAAACTCAGTGCGACACGCCGGGTCAAGCGGGCAGAAAAATCCATCAGGGGAACCAACCGCTCGAGGCTGGTGCCTCGGGGACCTGGAGTGGCGGCCTCGGTTACCCGAAGCGCTGCAGCGGCAGGAAATCCCTGAGGGTCGGCATGTACATGCCTGACCGCCCCCTGAACCTGCAATGTGAGAGCTGCGGTACCTCGAAGCACCAGAATGGGGGGATTAAACCGGAAAGGAACTCTACAGGCCTCAGTAGAGGACACAACTCTGGCCTGACTGCTGCACAACCGTGCAGGTCTAAAGGCAGTGGTTGCACGGAACTCGCCACGCCCCGAAGCGCCACCGGTGGCAGGGTTAAGAGACTGAGCTCCCGAGGGCACAATGGGGGAGCAACCATGTGCTCGACCTCAATGGGGGGTGCCCTCCGAGGCCCGACGCTCGAGTCAGGGCTTCTTCTTTGAGGCCTGCCGGGCGAGAAGCACGACCCTCGGGTCCGTCTTTTCCCTCTCAGGTCCTTTCCGAGAAGGCTGGAGCCTCACTCGCTTTCTGAGCCAGCATGTAAGAGCTGCAAGATTTCGAAGGCTGAGGTGGTCCACCCTCAGCTCAGGCCCGAGACCTCTGGCGACGGGGGCTAAACCGCTGTCGTTGCATGGCGGAGCTCCGTCCCATCCTCGGATTTGAGGGCCCCGCCAAAGTCGAGGTCCTAAGCAGGTTGGCTGGGCACACCTGCACACATGCCATGGCGTGCGGACATGCCCAGCCTGAGCCGCTGCCCCGTATGCGAGGACACGGCCTGGGCGATAAAATGCCGCCAGCGTCTCCCCGCCCTTGCCGTTCTCCTTGCATCCACTGATCATCGCAGACTGACGACCAGTCAGGCTAGAAAACCGTGCAAAATATGGCCTGAACCAGGATTTCGACACCTTGGTGTGGAGATCCAGAAGAACGACAGGTCCTGACAAGGGCGTGGAGGTGTGGCTAGAAGGAAACACTCACCGAGCTTACTCCGGCGATGAGTGTCCTGCTGCTCCGCTGGCCAGGCGATATTGAGCCTAGCCACCATTTTCCTCTCTTGGGAAAATCGCCTCCAGCAGCTCCTCATGCTGCAGTGACTGGGCTGACGAGCCACCCACGTCACCACAGCAGCCGCGTGACCCGCACCAAGCGGAGCAAACTCCTGAGGAGATGCTCACGCTGCTCGCGGTCAACCTCGAGGGCTGACAGAGCGAGCGCTCAACCCAAAACAGCCAAACAAAACACGTGAGTTGCCGGTGGGGATAATCCACGGGCAGGGAGAAAAGAACTGTATCAGTTCTGTATGTAATCAGAGGCAGTTACACTGAAGGCGTTTCCCATAGCGTCAGCTGACGCAGCGTTGAGGTTCCCTTGAAAGGGAACCCCGGCTTAAGGTTATGGCACAGGATGTAACAGAAGCTTTTAGACTTTTTAGAGCAGTACAAGTGTGTGACAGTTTATTGACTTTTTGACGTTTGTTTACTATTTATACTTAATCATAATGAGTTGGGTTGAACCTAGCGTCAGTAGGTACTGTGTGTCAAATATGTAAGAAAAAGAAAATGGACTGATGCGAGCATAATGTAACACTTACCAGTAATTACATCTTTCGGTGGCTGTCTGTGGAAAGTTGTTTTGCCATTGATGCCATGCCAGTTGAGCTGTTTGGCAATGACCTGTTTGGCAAGGGAGATGGTAAAACAGTGCTTTATAACTCGCCAAACACTATCCTTACTGTCAACTCCTCCATTTACATTTACATTTAGTCATTTAGCAGATGCTTTTATCCAAAGTGACTTACATATGAGGAAGACAATGGAAGCAATATAACAACACAAGGTAACAAAAAGTATAAGTGCATCAAAAAACTAGTCTAATTAAAGCCTAGCACAGGATACAATTCTAAGGATAGGAAGGTTTTTTTTTTTGTTTTTTGAGCAGAGGTAGAAAGGAAGATGAAGTTAGTGAATGTCAGTTAGGTGTGAAGAGATGTGTTTTTAAGTTCGTTTTAAAGGTGGCTACAGAATCTGCTGATCTTGTAGAAGCAGGCAGATCATTCCATCAAAGTGGAACGGATCCAGAGAAGGTGCGCGAGAGTGATTTTATTCTTTTTTGGCATGGTACCACCAGATGTTGTTCGTTTGCAGAGCACGGGGACCTGGCAGGAGCATAGGTCTGTATGAACAAGCAAAGATATGTTGGTGCAGAACCAGTGGTGGTCTTGTAAGCCAAGAGCATCGCTTTGTACTTGATGCGGGCGACCACAGGGAGCCAGTGTAACCTAATGAAGAGAGGGGTTATGTGCGCTCTCTTCAGTTCATTGAAGACCACTCCACCCTCAGATTTCTGGCCGTGCTGGATGGTGGAACGGTCGATGAGCCTAGTTGAAAGGAGAGGTCGTGGTGAATCTTTGGGTTGGCCGGGATCACAAGCATTTCCCTTTTTGGTCCTTCGTCCAAAGCCAGAAGTCACTCAGGCATGCCGAGATGCCAGCAGAGACAGTTGATTCATCAGGTTGAAATGACAAGTGGAGCTGCGTGTCATCCGCATAGCAGTGATAGGAAAAGCCATGCTTCTGAATGACCAAGCCGAGGGATGTCATGTAGATGTAGAAGAGTAGCGGACCAAGCACCGAGCCCTGTGGCACCCCTGTATTGAGATGTTGGGACTCCGAGACCTCGTCTCTCCAGGATACTCTGAATGACCGACCCGAGAGGTACAATTTGAACCATCACAACGCGATTCCAGAGACACCCATAGCACTGAGAGAGGACAGGAGGACGTTGCGTCAAAAGCCGCAGACAGGTCCAGTAAAATTAGTATGGATGAATTGGATGTCCCCTTTGCCAGTCTCAGCGCTTCGACAACTGAGAGCAGCGCGGTCTCCATGGAATGGCCACTCTTGAAACCAGACTGGTAGTGGTGCAGGAGATTGTTCTGTGTGAGAAAGGAGGAGAGCTGGTTGAAAACAACTCGTTCCAGAGCTTTGGCAATGAAGGGAAGGAGAGAAACCGGTCTGTAGCTTTCTAATAGTGTCTGATTGAGAGTAGCTTTCTTCAGTAATGGTGTGATACGGGCTTCTTTGAAAGCTCTGGGGAACGACCCAGTGGGGAGGGAGGAGTTGATGATGTGGGTTAGAGAAGGGACAACTGACGGAGAGATGGCCTGAAGGAGATGGGTGGGGATGGGATCCAGCGGGCGTTTGGTAAGGTGGTTAGAATGAATGACTTTGGAAACCTTAGCTTCAGATAGACGAGAGAAAGAGGGGAGCAGACACGTTTCTGGGATGCGTGTGAGGTCGACAGGTGGCGTCGCAGAGAACTGATTGCTAATGGTGGTTGTTTTCTTTACAAAGAAAGACGTAAAGTCATCAGCTGTTAAATCTGATGAAGGCGGAGAAAGGAGAGCAGAGAAGTTTTTAAAGAGAGTGCGTAAGTCAGGTAAGTTGTTGATCTTAGAGCGGTAGTGGTCCATTTTTGCAGAGGTGACATCAGCTGAGAAATTAGGGAGGAGAGACTGGTAGAGACAGAGGTCAGTGGGATCTTTTGATTTATGCCATTTTCTCTCAGTTGACCGGAGGCTGGCACGATGCTCAGGTAGAACATCAGATAACCAGGGGGCAGACGAGGATGTGTGGGCGGGTCTAGATGTGAGAGGGCAGAAGTTGTCCAGGCAGGATTTAAGAGTGGAATACAGAGTGTCAGTGGCGCTGTTGGTGTTCAAGAGAGAGAGCTCCTCAGAGGCAGGGAGTGACGAGGAGACAGCAGAGGAAAAGCATGAGGGAGCCAGCGTACGCAGGTTGCGTCGGAAGGTGACCAGCGGTAGAACACTTGCAGCGTCTGGAGGAGTTAGATCGAGGTTGAGAGTGACGACGAAATGATCTGACGCATGTAGATAAGATCTAGTTGATTACCAGACTTGTGGGTTGCTGATGTGGAAACCCGCTCAAGGTCAAATGATGCAGCCAGGTTGTTGAAGTCCGCAGCCTGTGGCTTTCCAAGGTGGATGTTGAAGTCCCCAAGTACCACCAAAGGAGTGCCACCTATAGGGAAGGATGAAAGGAGCAAATCCAACTCCTCCAAGAAATGACCAAGCTGATCTGGGGGGCGATTGATGACTGCGAAGTGACTTTTAACAGGATGGGTGACAGTAACAGCATGTCACACAGGGATGTTCGCTGTTTGAACTTCCAGTCATCAGGGATAAGCAGGCCGGTTCCACCAGCCCTTCTTGCGATGCGAGGACTGTGGGAGAAAGTGTGATTATGGGAGAGGGCTGCAGGAGTGGCAGAATCCTTAGGTTTGATCCACGTTTCAGTAAGTGCTACAATTAAAAGACCAGAATGATTAACAAAAGCCGTGATGAAATCAGCTTTGTTCACAGCGGACTGGCAGTTCCACAAGCCTATTGGGAAAGTAAAAGGGGCAGTTGTGGACAGTGGTACAACATGCAGATTATGAACATTGCGTTGCCTTTGGCATGAAACAGAAGTTTGTCGTGTTGAAATAACAGTTGGGATTTGAGAACACATTGTGTAAGAGCAGAAGGAAAAATGCAAGACAAATATAATAGCAATAAGGGGTCCAAGAAAGTGCAATAGTCAAGTGCCCTGTGGTTGAGTCCCTGGTCGGTGGAGTCACATGCAGGTAGAGTCGATGGTCTTTACCAATGACACTCAATGCAGTAATCTGCCATGGATACACGCCTTATATCAACAGTAGTCATATTAATCCAATTCTACAGAAAATGACATAATTTTACTTTTCCCTTAGCTAGTATTTATAAATAACAGCTAAGGGAAATGTGTGTGTGTATGTATGTATTTTGTTCTTAATAGCTGGAGTTTGTAACAAAAATAATTTCCCCCTGGGATTATTAAAGTATTTCTGATTCTGATTCTTTAGCAAGTATACTTATTTTTTGACTTATATTCTGTTTGTTCAGAGTGTGTTTTTATACTTTTCTAGTGAATGGGAAGCTTTTTATATCTTGTATGTTATACGTTTTGTACCCTTCTGTCATTGCATTCATCATTTTTATAGTTGACAAACAAACCACATCCATTCCCCGCACCTTTGAAAAGCTTCCTACGCCCCTGCATGCAGGGCAAACACTACATTATGCACTGAAATGGGGCTCAATGTTTTGTTTTGTTTTTTTTACTGCCAGGTGCTTATCTGCACAGATAAGTGGACTTTGTGTTGCTTGTTAGCCAGCCAGTGATGATAACCTGTATCTGCTCATCAAATTAATCCGTTCACCCATGATCTCAAGAACCCTATCAGGATTTAAACCCCAAAGCAATTGACTCCTAATGGTTATGAGGTTTCACTGTACAATATATGGACATGACCTCAATAATATTTTCTGACCTCAGATTGGGTGGCAGTTGAAGGCAGGGGCCTCAGAGACCCAATCCCCGGAATGTGGCTCTAGGGACATGGAATGTCACCTTGCTGGGGGGAAGGAGCCTGAGCTGGTGTGGGAGGTTGAGATATGCCGAACTCGCCTTTGCGGACAGCTTGGGCTCTGAAACCCAACTACTCTGGATTTGCTCGCGGTGAGAGGCGGTGGTCTGATGTGGACTTGCTCATAGCCCCCCAGCTCAGCCACCATGTGTTGGAAGTCACCCCAGTGAACGAGATGGTCGTTTCCCTGCACCTTTGGGTCGGGGATAGGTTTCTCACTGTTATTTGTGCTTACAGGACAAATGGCAGTGTAGAGTACCCGACCTTCTTGGCGTCTCTGGGAGGGGTGCTGGAAAGTGCTCTGACCGGGGACTCCATCGTTCCACTGGTGTACTTCAACACTCACGTGGGCAGCGACAGTAACACCTGGAGGGGCGTGATTGGGAGGAAAAGCCCCCTCGACCTGAACCCTAAAAGGTGTTCTGTTATTAGACTTCTGTGCTAGTCACAGTTTGTCCATAACGACAACCATGTTCAAGCATAAGGGTGACCATCAGTGCACGTGGCACTAGGACACCCTAGACCGGAAGTCGATGATTGACTTTGTGGTTGTTTCATCTGACCTCCGGCCGAATGTCTTGGACACTAGGGTGAAGAGAGGGGGCGGAGCTGTCAACTGAACACCACCTGGTGGTGAGTTTGAATTCTATGGCGAGGGAGGAAGTTGGACAGACTTGCAGACCCAAATGTACTGTGAGAGTCTCCAGCTTCAACCAGATCCCAAGGGAGGCCGGAGACATCAAGTCTGAGTGGACCATGTTCTCCACCTCCATTGTTGACACGGCCACTCGGAGCTGTGGCGTAAGGTCTTCGGTGCCTGTCGTTGTGGCAACCCCTGAGCCCGGTGGTGGACTCCATAAGAAAGGGATGCCTCAGCTGAAGAAGGAATCCTATCGAGCCTGGTTGGCTCAAGGGACTCCAGAGGCAGCTGATAAGTACCAGAAGGCCAGGCGACCTTTGCTGGTTGGTCTGGTCCCTTTGTTTAAGAAGGACCGGAGGGTCCTCAGCCTCCCCGGAAAAGTCTATGCCGGGGTACTGGAGATGATAATTTGACGGATTCAGGAGGAACAATGCGGTTTTCATCTCGGTTGTGGAACACTTGACCATCTCCAGGTTGCTGGAGGGTTCATGGGAGTTTGCCCACCCAGTCCACATGTGCTTTGTGGATTTGGAGAAGGCATTCGTCACGGCGACCTGTTGGAAGTGTTCTGAGAGTATGGGATCCAGAGCCCTCTGCTAAGGGCTGTCCAATCCCTATACGACCGGAGCAGGGGCTTGGTTTCAATTGCCAGCAGTAAGTCTGACTTGTTCCCAGTGCATGTTGGACTCTGGCAGGGCTGCCATTTTGTCACCGGTCGTGTTCATTATTTTTATGGACAGGATTTCTAGGCACAGCCAGGGGCTGAAGGATACCGGTTTGGGGACCACAGGATCTCATCTCTGCTTTTTGCAGATGATGGTGTCGTGTTGGCTTCATCAAACCAGGACCTTCAGCGTGCCCTGAGATGGTTTACAGCCGAGTGTGAAGCGGCTGGGATGAGAATCAGCACCTCCAAGTCCGAGGCTATGGTTCTTAGCCGGAAAAGGGTGGCTTGTCCCCTTCAACTTGGGGGAGAGCTCCTGCCTCAAGTAGAGGAGTTAAAGTATCTTGATGTCTTGTTCACAAGTGAGGGAAGGATGGAACAGAAGATCGACAGTCAGATCGGTGCATCTTCCGTAATGATGCGTTCAATATACTCTTAAGAAAAGAAAGAGCTGAGCTGCAAGGCGAAGCTCTCTATTTACCAGTCGAGCTACGTTCCTATTCTCACCTATGCTCATGTGCTTTGGGTCATGACTGAAAGGACAAGGTCCTGGATGCAGGCGACCAGAATTTGTTTCCTCCGTAGGGTGGCTGTCCGAGCATCTACCCTGCTTCCTTTGATACGGCAACCGACCGAATAGCCCTTCTGCGTCAGCTACCACTATCAGTCGCGTTCGTTAATGGGAGCTCTCTCTCTCTAAATAATCTGGGCTCAAGTTATGGTGCTAGGATGGGTTTTAGTGGTTCAGGTGAACCCCAAGGGACTGTTAATTTGATTGGCTAGAGTAACCTGTAAGAACCTGTAAGATGTTATGCACACAACAACCTAACTATTTACTACCATTGATAAACGCATAATCAATGTCACACAAATACTTTAACTATAATTTGGTTATTTATTGCAATAGGCTTTAGCATGGGCAGTGGTAAACAACTCAAATCACATTTCAGATTTCAATTAAATCATTCGAATTAATCACAAAATAAATCATAGAATAAATCATAAAAACAATAAATCAGTTGGGTTTGAATTCAAGAGTTATCTGCTTTTGGGTGAGGGAGCGAGTTGTTTCTCTGGCCAGAGCGATCCCACTCTTCCTGTAGAGGTCCAAGTCTCTGATGAACAGTTCACAGTTCTGTCCAAAGCTCACAAGACTGTTCTCAGTATCTCATGTCCATGTCCACAGAGTGAGCAAAAAAGGAACTTCAGTCGAAATATTTGATTCTCTGTCACCGTGTAATGGTTAATTCTCTTTGTGCTCAAATCCTCTATTGTTGACAGAGTTCTCAAAGTTCTTTTACGTAGATGTAACAGCTCAGGTTTCTTCCTCACAGATGTGTTCCGAGGAAGAGGCACCAGGATATAACCTCGATTTTCTCTCCGTCTCCGTCTTTTATGCCACTTGGTGCATGACACAGCCAAAAACACTCTTTTTCACTTCTCCCCCATATTAAGACATCAACATTCATCTAGACAATCCAACTGTCAGAAGCTGCTTTCCTCTTACACATCCACCCCCGTGTTGCCATCCTTCCTTCCTCTTTTCGCCTTCACAGGCAGTTGATGTCAAACACCCACACAGCTCCAATCTTACACATACAATAACTCCTAATGACTTTGATGACTTTGTTATCAAAACATTCCCACTTACATTTTCTTATGATTAATATTGATTATACATTTCATGTTAATTATATTCACCTTGGGTAATTCAGCACACAACTCAGCACACACTCATGTGTTATACAATTCACATCAGGATTTCAGATGTTATATGCAAAGCTGGAGTACAATAACATTTATCCCATACTCTTAATGATATTTAGATTTTAATTTGTGATTTCAACTCTCTCTTCACTATTTTGCCTCATAATTCACTATCTTGATCTCAACTAACTTGGCACCCCCTTCTTGAGATCACCTATTGCCCCTTTTTATTATTCTAGGACAAAATGTCCTCCTCATCATCTTCTACTGTAAGGGTGAGTACATCCTCATCCAAGGCTGCCAGCGCCAGACATGGGGGTTCCGATGTTCTAGGCGTCGTGTCGATGTGATCAGGTGTCACTGGCAACAGGCAAGGGGGTCTCAGTGTCTCGGGTGATGCTTCCCAGTGGTCAATGACCATCATTTCATCCAAACAGGGTGTCCTTTCCTGAGGAGTTGGCTGCAGTTTCTTCACTTCGACCGCCATGGCGGTGAGTTCCCTCCAGATGCTTGATTTCTCCGCATCAAGACCACTTTCACTTACTTTACCTATCAGTTCAGCCGACAAGACAGGAGATGCTGCTGACTCCTGTGGATCAGGATTTGTGTCCTGTTGGGCCATTGTAGATTCCTTGCGGGTCTCCAGACTGGGGTCGACCTCGATGATTTCTCCTAGCGCGTCTTCCCAGAACCACCCAATCCATCCAGTTTGGGAGGCCGCATCACAGGTTGATTCCACACTGTTTCTTCCCTCAGAGAGAGAGCTGGCCGGCGACTTCAGCGCTGCCAGTCTATATCCCACCGCGACAAATCTCCCATCAATCAGGTGCAAGGTTGAGACTCGTGTCCCATCCTTATATTCCCACATCTTCATGTAGGTTTGGCAGTTAGTACCATCGGGGTAGAATTTAATTATGATGCTGAGTTTTGGTTCTGTATATGCAGAGCTCCAGATGACTTTAGCACTGGTCTTGATTTCAACGCACTTAGCGACATGTACGAGGGGCATGTAATACGCACTTTTATGGCAGAAGATCCCTCTTGCTGCCTGCATATTGAAGTTTTCAGCATAACAGCTTGAGCACCATAATGTTGCAGTGACATCCCAGAGATATTTGGCTAGCTCTGGGATGTCTCCACACTGGATGCAGCTTGCTCCATCCTGCAGATTGTAATATCACATAATTTCATTCATATAATATGCGTTAAGCATGCTTGCATAGGCTCTTCTTCTTTTGATCCTTCTTTAGCGCCGTTCTTCGGCCCGCCTCATGGCTAGAGAGGCCAACCACAGGGATCTCAACTCTGGAGGAGGTGTCACTCCTGGGCTGGCTGCAGTTCCAGTTTTGAGAAAAAGGTGGCATATGTAATGAACCAGGTTATTATAGTGAGCTGCCCTACCAGGCCTAGCCAAAAGAAGATTGAGAGTAGGCCCCAACCCAGGTCCCAGAGGACAATGGTGGCCACTCTGCGCAGACAACGCCTCTTTCTTGCAGTTTTAATGTTAGGGTCATGAAGTACGACAGCATAGCAATAGTCATTGCTGCCTCAGAGATGATGGTAACAATCCTCAGCGGTACACAGAAGATCACTGCTGTATCCAAAATCATTGGAATCAGGACAATGGCGGCCTGACAAAGGCCTAATTTACTAGTATCGATAGTAACAACCATTGACATAGCCAAATCAGGGGTTTGAAACCACAGGTTGAGAATAAGGATCTTGGCACATCCTTGCAGTAGGGCAAGATCCTCAGCGGTTGATTAGCTGACCACTTTCCGGAGCAACAGTAGACTAGCCAAATGCTCAAAATGGCTAAGAACTCTCCTGTACTCACTCTGAAAAGGGTTGTTGGCTCTGGTAGGGTGGTGTTATTAGCCATGGTTCAGTTGACTTTAAGATCTTTAATTTTTTCTTCCTTTGTCTTTGTTTCTTGCTTCGAATCCGGAACTGCAATGGCCAGGGCTCTTAGGGCTCTGGTCTTTATACCCTTCTAGACTCCTCCCCCGTCCGGAGGAGGAGTTCCAGATCTTCTGCCTCTTTTGAAGGTTTCTTCCTTCCACAGGAGCACATGGCGGCCTGTAGTCCCCCTTTGACCATCATGTAGCCAATTACTCCAACTATGATGAATCCAACAAACATCAGTATATAGGGCCAGAGTTGGGAAAACAAATTGCCTATCCATCCCCCTACTACCAAGAATCCTTCTCCAATCACTCCTACGATCTCCTCCACAGCTTCGGAGATAATTCCGCCTACGGTATTTTCTACGGTTTCGTACCAAGCACACTTGTGCTTCTGCGTTCCAGTACCGCAATCCATTCCATGCTCCTCTGATGAATGGCAGGTTCCAGACGGTTAGGCCCCAACCATTGGTAACCTTCAATCTCCTGACCTTCACATAGGCTTCTTCTGAAGGCATGTCTTTCAGCTAACATCACAATAGGATTTGCGGTATTTGGAACGATGTGACCATTCACATTCTTTCTTCGAGACATTCCATGCCCCAAGATAGCTTTAGCACACCCCACTTCAGGTTGAAATGCTCTTCTCCAGACTTTCTTCACCTTCTTCCAGACTACTTCATGTGAATAGGTGTCATATTCATCTTCGTAGTGTGAGTGGCAATGATCTTCCCAGCCGAGAACCTCCTTGCAGTGCTTTCGGGCCAGACTTATGGTACATGTAGTGTTAGCTCTGTCGCACCGCATGCTCCATGGTCTTGGGCTTACATACGGCTCTGGTCTGTACCATTCCTCTGGCCAGATGTCTCGGTCTTTCGAGTACACAGTAGCTATGTACTGGTTCTTCACCCAATAATTGGTGGTTTGCTCCCATTGCTTAATTTCTTGTGATTGCAGGCTCCACCAGGTTGATTCAGTATCTCTGGTGAACTTTTCTTTCCAGGCCTGTAGAATTCCTTTGAGCCATCATTGAGCCAACTCTCGTGAATAGCATTGGGCTCAAGTCCAGATGCCCCCTTCATGAAGTAAAACTTGTGCTTTTTGGCCTGTGTAATCATTAGATAATCTTGTGTCTTGCATTCTGGATTCACATTCCAAAAGCATGGGGCTAGGTGAACTAGCTTTTGATGCACACATGCTATGGTAGTTACTTTTTGGATTGAAGTCTGGGTTCACCAGCTTCAGGGTGGAATCAGGTGGTGGTGTTATGGCAGGAGACACTGTTTCGGGTATTGGAGTTGCGCGGGTTGGTTGTTAGAAGAGGTTTTGAGGTCTTTTTCTTGCGTTTCACAGGCCCTCGGGCCCCTGAATCCTCACAGGTAAGATTGTAATACCCCCAAAATTCCCATCTCGGGAACATGGCATGGCAAGAGTTGTTGCGTTCTGGTGCACTGTAGACTACCTCATCCTCCCAGTATCCCTGGCCTT
This sequence comes from Coreoperca whiteheadi, assembly GCA_011952105.1. Classification (NCBI taxonomy): domain Eukaryota; kingdom Metazoa; phylum Chordata; class Actinopteri; order Centrarchiformes; family Sinipercidae; genus Coreoperca; species Coreoperca whiteheadi. The sequence goes on from CM022480.1 coordinate 2,813,422, forward strand.
TCAACCATGGTAGTGGCTTACATGCCCGTGAGCAATACCACGCTGGGGTTCCCATTTCCGGATGCACCCAGTTGCATTGTGCCTTTTTGCTTTTCCTCTGTAGCATAATCAACATCCTCACCACCATTCCTTCTTCTCCATCGACTTGTAGATCGTCTATGGTCCATCTTCCTTTGGTGAGATTCTCTCTCCAGAGGTTCTCTGTCCAAACCTCCGTAGTGTTCAATGCTGTTATCCATTCTTCCAAACCTTGATTCTGCACTTGGATTCTCCAGTGAGTTGTTTGGTTGCTGTCGCATGTAATGAATATATTCTTAGGCTCAACCTGTGGTGTTTTGCTCCACGACCACCTTCGGGATCGAGTAAGTGCTGGAAAAGGGGCGGGGCTCCGTGGAACTTTATGGTCGGCACAGCGGGGCACAATGATCCATCAGACACCAGGGTACTTCGCCCATCCCTCCAAACCTGGTGGGTTTGGAGGGATGGGCGCAGGCCTGCTGGAAGATCTTGGTGTTTCCGTGGTGGACCCCTACATGGGTCCATGCCTTTATTCCATAGTGGTACAATATAGCCAGGACTTTTGCCAGTCCTACCCATACCACCTCTATTTTACTCGCCAAGCTTAGGCAAGACCTTTTTTCCTTCTTCTGTTGTTGTTCCCTCTGTTGTTGCTGCTCAACATCGTCTATTGCTTCGTATTCGTTGGGCTCCTCTTGATACAGTGCCCATGGGGCTCTTCGTAGTGGCAGGTCCATCCCCCCTTCTTGGAGTAGGACCAAATTCTTGATTGCTTTGGTATTTTTCGTTTGTTTGTCGTCTTTTGAAACGATATAATTCTGTGATTAGTGGAGGAGCTCTCTTCTCTTCCTCTTCCCAGCTCCCTTGTACTCGGTCTCTGAGTAGCTTCATATATATGGGTGATGGCCAGTCTTTAATTTCGCGATCCAACCCTCGCCACACCCACTGCCAGGAAGTGACTATGACATCGTCTGGCAATGGCAAAGGTCCGTAGGTGTACGAGCCGTCCTCATATCCTCTTCTCAGCTCTTTACATGCTCTTTCATACTTCTCTCCCCTCCCACATGTCTGTGCAAAGGTTGAGTACAGCGACTGTCCCCCCTCCATCACCAACTCCACTTGAACGGTTCTCATATCATTTTTGAAATCCTTGAATCCGCCTACTGGCGGCGCCCTGAGGGCTAGTCTCGGGGATGGCTGCTGCATTCCTGTGGTTCAAGCATACAACAGTACGTAGGGATAAGTGCTATGTTCTGCTTCTTCTCTTGTTTGAGGATTTTTCTGTACATGTCCAGGCTGCTGCTCCAGATCATGTATGGGCCTTGCCAGATATAGATGTAAACTCCCTGTAGTGGTTCGGCATAATGTGGTCCCCATCTAAGCTTAATAAGCTCTTTCTTCACCCCGAAGTATACTGTATTCAATATCCAAGGGGCCGATTTGCGGCATGGGGGCACTGGTTGGTCATACCAGATCCCATCGCCTCGTGGTCGGTACTTTTGCAGCTCTATGTCCCCAACCAAGGGATACCGAGTCAATGTGTTCCCAGGGACCGAGGAATCTGCATCTCGGGCATACTCCCAATTGCTACAGAAGTATCCTCCAGTTCCTGGGTAGGGGATATTAAAGTCTCTTATTGGATGATCCAAATATATAATTTAATAGGGCTGTCTTCCATCTTGCAGATCATTACAGCCAATTAAGGCATTGGGGGCGATTCTCACTTCCATTTTCTTTTGTACTTTCGATGTTGTTTGCAGCTTCTATTTTTCTTTGTTTTTAATGCTTCGGCTCAAATATTTTTTTCAATCGCTGTTTGCTGGGCAAGGAGCGCCGGGCCCAATCTTTCAGGCGTCTTGCAGTTCCTGGCTTTCCTGTGCCGGGATCTTCAGCGATTGACTTACCAAGTCCTTCACCACTTCAAGGTCAGCTCCAACGGAGTACACCCCTTTGAATGGGACCATAACCATCTGGACTGACACTTTAACTTTCACGGCCTGATCTGGTCTTGTGGGCGTGGCCGCTCTATTGGCCAACGTGCCTGGAGTTTGCATTAACCCATTACGTTGCCATGCTTCTGGTGTGATGACAAATTCGCCACTCTTAGCTTTGGCTTTTGCTCCAGAATTTCCCCATGCATCAAGACCGGTGACACAATAATACAAATTTGTACCTCTAGCCCCCTCTTCACTAGGGACTTCAGGTAGATATTCCAGTGCTATCTCTGGATCCTTAATTATCTCATTAATCAGTTTGCCCCAGGTGACCAATTCCCATGGTCATTCCCATCCTTGTTCCTGTGCCATGCTCCTCATGTTATCAGGCAGTTTCTCTCCACCTGAGGTGTACTCTTCCTTAGCTGGTTCTCGGTACACTATCATTACTAGTGGTACTTGGGTTGTGGCAAATGGTGGTGACATCACCTGCCCATTGAGAGGGCTGTAGGGCCAGGCTTGCTGGATTGCTTCTTCCAGCCTTGACCGTCTCCTGGGTCCCTCCTCCAGCCCATGTTCCCCGACCGCTCCGGTGCTCAGGACGGGATACATTGGTGGCGCTGAGGGGCACCCAGTTGGTTCTTGTTCACCCCTTGCAGGCGTTATTGCAGCCTCAGCCACCTGGTCTTGACACTCTCCTCCAGGCGCTGTTGTGAATGCACTTAGTGAGTCTAGATATCATCTCACCTGCCATCCTTTGGCTTGGCACACTTGCAGCAATCTTCCATAGCTCAATTGCAGGGAACAATTGCCACAATACTGCATACTTTTGCCGTTCCATTGACAGAAACAGTGGGACAGCTTCGGATTGCCTCCCCTCAGGTCCCACTGGGTTATGATGCTCAGTCTGGGTAGCATTGTTACTCTGCACATACCACAGATATAGGCATCCATAACTTTTACTGGCTTGTAGATCATACCTTTAAACTATCCTTTCACCCCGTTGAGCTGGACAGGTTTACCGTTTCCTGGTCCGTCCCATTGGACCGTCAAGGTAGATGGCTTTGTGCATACTACGCATGAATTCTTCACTTCTCTCCACTCCAACACCTCTTTCTCCTCTGACAGGAATCCCTTTTTGGCAAAATTCAATTTCTTCAGGGCTCTACCTGCCCAGAGCCCCGAGGTTGTTCTTCGCAAGGCAACCACCCCATAGACAGTAGCCAATCTGACGTAGGGCGGTAGGGGTTGTGTGCTATTGGCCATTCTCTGGCTCCTGGTTGTCTTCTAGCTTGAAATTGGTTAAAGCTGCTCCACTCCTTGGATCCCTCTCTTTTCTAGCAACACTGTGTTGCTGTCGAGTACTTGATTTATGATGTCCGACACTTCATACTTAGCTTTTACTGCAGTGTTTGATGGATGGTGCCTTGATCCACACTCTTTGTCCAACTTTTAAGGGGACTTTCAAGTCTGGTATGATCTTCTTACCGTCTGAGACCCGCCCCATTTCCTGTGAGGTAAATAGGCGTTGGTTTAGCTCTTCGGAGGGGGAGGGCCTGTCGACTCGGGCCTTTCCTATCTCCATTGCTTCGTGCTCCACTCTTTGCAATTGGCATTTTTACCAATCCAGTTTTTTCCACAACCCCGTTGGCCTGTGGTGTGTAGGGCGGCGAGTAGGCTCTCATCACTCCATGTTTCTGACACCACTGGTCCAACTGGGCATTGGGGAAATGTGTCCCATTGTCCATCCGTAGTTCTTTGGGTACCCCTAGGGTACTGCAAACTTGATCAATCATGCTCACAACACTGCTGCTATTAGCTCTTCTTACTGGTTTGATTACCACATACCCTGACATTGAATCCACAAGTACCAAGGTATTTTTCACCCTTTTTACCAGTTACTCCCATGGGCCCAGCTACATCCATGCACACTGATCCCCATGGCACAGTGCTCTTAATGGTGAGGCCTATGACCCATTGTCCTTGCCTCCCTGCGTTGTATTTACCACATACTTTACAGTCCTTGAGGACACGGTGAATTTGGCTTTCAGTGATCCAAAGTTGCTGCTCCTCCAATTCCCTCTGTGTGGGTAAGGTACCTGCATGGCCCAGTGCCACATGCACGGCCTGCAACACCTTCCTCATCTCTATTTTCTTACACAAGTCTTGGTGTGCTATCATTTTTACCTTAGCTCCCTCGCATCCATTTTCTCCCCATATTCCAAATGGCATTCTCTCACCGCTCCCGTTGGCTAGCTGGACCTTTAGGTGTCCTTTTGTTGTAAGGTCATTGCGGGTTATCGACACCTCTACTCTTGTGTCTACTACATAGGGAGCTCCCTCCTCATTGGAGTAGATTCCATCCTCCACCCAGTAGGCATTTTCCAGGGTGACCCGCGCCTTGGACTCCATTACTTTTGCAGCCCTGCAACTGCCACCTCGTGGCTGTCTCGGAGGGCTTTTCTCTGCTCCAGGGTGAGTCTTTGATAGTCTTCAGAGGATAGATATCTCCCTCTCTTATCCTGAGCCACGGCCGGCTTAGGCTGCATTCCGTTTGCTTGGAGTCTTCTTCCTTGGCTCCTGTATTGCGGCTGTGGAGGTGTTTTGCCAATTGTCTTCTCAGCCGCTTTCGGTGTTGCCTTGGCTTCTTTTTAAATTTCAGGCTGCAGTACTTCTTCTATTCGCGGGGAAGACTTTACTGTTTCGTTCCCCTGTTGCGACTCTGCTTTCGGCCTGATCTTAACTTCACTCGCCGGCATCGCTGCAAATCTTTTATTTTTCCGTTCTTGGTCTTGGATTAGTGAGGTCACGACAACAATCTCCTTCACAGAACCAAAGGTCCTACACATACGCATATGAAGCTTGATGACTGCCATTGCTGCCTTCTCTGCCTCTTCCCATGGCAGGTTGTTCGATCTCAGTCCGAAGGTGCACAGCACAATCCTTCTCAGACTGTGCTCATTTGCCTGGTCTATTCCCTTTTCCAGTGCCGTTAGCATCTTCTTCTGGTATTCTTGAAACTCTTCGGCTCCTCCATACTCATCTATTAACAGATGTATGACAGCATAGCAGGGGAGCTCTGCTCCGCTTGTTACTGCCACATGCTTTGCCTTGTTAGCTTGGCTCCTGGCCATTTGCTTAACTCCTTTATAATACTCTTCTCCAGCCTGTCCCACTAGACTTTTGCGGAACTTGCTGTTGTGTATCTTCAGGTTGGCATTGGTAAAAACTACTAATCCATCAGCGTTGATGTCCCACCGATTACCAATATAATGATATAACTTGAGTCCAGCTTGTAGATTGAACCTGCGTGTCTCAGGGGGTATCGGCTCCAAGGTAGGAGCCCAGTCTTCTATTCCCTTCGACTGCTCGTCTGCTGTCTTGAACTTTGCCTTCCCCTGATGCCTGGACTGCTCCTTTGTGCCCGTTGGCGACTCTTTGCCTGCTCTCTTGTAGATGGACACAACTTGTCGGACACACGGGGTGGCATAGCTGGATATCATGCCTGGCAGTGGAATTGTTTCTAATCTTGGTGTGGATGTCTCCATCCTTTTGTCCACTGTTCCGGGACCAAAATCTTCACCACTATGGCTCTCTGAGTCTGAATCCACAAATGAGTAATTGACTTGGCTTTGCTGATCCAGTTCTAGGCTTGATTCTTCACCTCTCTGGCTCCTCAACTGCTGTAAGCGCTTTGACACATTCTTTATGGCGAGCGGCGGCTCTAGTGTTGGTCCCTACCAACACTGATCCTTTCCCCGCTTCACTAGTCATCATCTTTATTATAGGGTCATACCCCTCGGAGGGACTCACTACCATTTTTATGTTCCCTCCTTTCCATTCCTCCAGAACCCGAACCCACCATTTCAGCCACTCTACGGTGTCTGTCTTTTTCTTTGGCATGGCTGGACTGTCCATCACTATTACTAGCTGGCCATCCTTGGTTCTCTCAGAGTAGTACACCCCTTGGCATGTTTTATATGCAGTATGTTTGCCCTTTGTAAGTTGTTTTACAAATCACTTGTGATTTGGTGGGAGTGTAACTGCCTCATACTGTCAGTTCAGTTTCGCATCGCCTAACTTGCTATTTTGGTTCCTACCTGTAGCAATTCCACTATACTTAAAGGCGGAACTAACGAGCGCAGATCTGGTGTTCCGTACAGTGCAATTAATCAGCACACTGCAAGCAAAACGGCATTAAAGTACACCATAATTCGCTCTCCCACTAAAATTAGATATCATACAGACTTATCGTGATCTAAAAGGAAGACAAGGAACGACATGTCCAGGATTTAGCCCCTCATAGTTTATCAGCAGCCTACGAGGTATGTTTGTTTACATAATTTATATGTTTATGTTAAAGAGTGCACATTATTTGTCACTAGCCATGAATCAAGTAGCATGTAATTTCACTAGCATCACTGTAAAGTAAGGATGTAAGCGTAATGTTACGGTTATGTTCTTTGATATTTTAACTGTATAATTACATGTGTTATGAATGTGTAGCTGGATGTTACTTATTGTATGGCTTCTGGAGCAAGCATATATGCATTTCATGTATTGTGTTTATTTTTTCTCTTGCAACCCAGTTCTCACGGGTTGGTCTGACAAGGAGTAAACCACGTATTTTAACCATGACCTCATCCCTTGTGTCTATAACTGGAGGGAGCTACAGTGAGAACTCGACTGCTCTGCAAGAGTAGCCGAGGAAGACGGCGCCAAAGTGCAGCAATCCATGGATGGGAGAGGACATCTACAGATCAGCGTGTGTATATTTTACCGCCATCTACACAGTAAAGCAAGAAGACACTGCGCCCATGTGAAGGTCCATGTGCCCTAACTTGAATTTAGACGCAGATTGAAGTTTTCTGCATAAGAAATTGAGACATTTTTGCATATTCATATAAGAAGTTAATGTTGTTTACTCACCTTTTCTTTTTGAAATTCATTGATATTGATATTGTGTTTATTGATGAGTATGCTGAAAATATTTACTAAGAGCTTTTAGCACTAAGATGAAAGCAAACTGTTAATATTGTGCATTTAAATGTAAATAGATATTACCTTATACATGTTTTATGTGTTAAGGTTAAAGTTTAACTAAGAGTCAATACTTTAAGCTTAAATAAGGATAAATCTACAACAAATAGGTCGAAATAGTGTTATCATCTGAAGGTCATAGTAGACCAAATAAGGTAATCACTCAACTAAGCTAGGATACATTAAACCATTTTATTTAATTAAATTAGGTTATTACTCAGCTGAAAACAAACGTGGACTTAAACCAAGTAAATGTCAGAACTTGAGTTTTACCCTGAGAGTGACAGAGAGAGCGTAGGTGAAGACATGCAACCACAAGCGACAAAAGGCGCAGGACATGATAACCAAGTTTCCTCACAAGAGCCACAAAGAAGCAAAAGAGTATGCAAGTTAACGGAAAAGGGCCAAGAGCTGCATGATGAGCAAGTAAGAAGAGTTTCACATCGTTTCAGTGTGAGCTACGAGACGTGGAAGGCTATCACTGAAAACGCCAAGCAAGCGCTGAGTGGACAATGCTCAAGCGACCTACTGCACGAACACATCACTAAGGTAAACAATGCAGCAAGGGATCTGAATGTTGTTTATGAAGAGTTAAGACACATTGACATTCCTGACCATGACACACGTCGCAGAGTAGACACCTGTGAAGCAGTAACAAAAACTATCATCGAGACTGCTAAGGTTCAACTAGACAAGGAAGGGTAAAGATCAGAGGGAAGAAGGACACGGTGGGAAAGAGACAGAGTCTGTAATCAAGTCCACAGCCTCAGACATGATAATCATCAAATCTCACCGCACCAAGTCCTCCACTCATTCTCGAAGCAACTCAAGAGTCACCTCCAGACGTTCAAGCCTGTCTTCTGCCAACAGACAAAATGCCACTGCTGAAGTTGCCGCCAATGAAGCAACCTTAGAAGTACTGCTCGAGCAAGAACGTCATATTGAAGAACTTCAAAGACTCGAAGCCGAAGCTGCCCATTTGCAAGCCAAACAAGAAGCTGAAAAGATAGAGACAAAGAGTGTTAGAAGCCAAGCGCAGACAATTAGAGCGATTGGAGACGATTAAGAAGTTAAAGGCAGCTAAGGCGCAACAACAAGTATACGAACAAAGTGAATGTTCAGATGAAGAAATAAACGAGCTGCTCCATCAACGTGTTTCTCTGAAGGAGAGAGGGGAGGGCAAGCATGAAAGTACACCACTGCAACAACGTTCTCCACCACGAGCTCTGACACACCCAAAGGAAGAAGACAGCACAGCAGCTCTGGTCAGAGCGCTCGCAGAGTCCATCAGTGCAGGCAGACTCCCTGTTCCTGAACCTACAACGTGGTGACCCACTCAGGTTCAATGACTGGAAAGTTTACTTTCAGACAATCATTGGCAGAAAAGGCATACCAGCTGAAGAAAGGATATTATCTTCGAAAGTACGTGGGTGGACCCGCCAAGAAGTCCATAAAGAGTAACTTCCTGCTAGGCACAGAGTCAGCCTATCATGCAGCGTGAACCATCCTAGAAGAGAGATATGGCAATCCATTCCTCATCGCCAAGGCATTCAGATACAAGCTTGATGCATGGCCCAAAATAAGCTCCAAGGGCAGTGTGGAACTTCAAGAACTTGCAGACTTCCTTCGCAGCTGTGAGGCTGCCATGTCTCAGATCAGAGTTCTTGAAGTACTCAATGACTGCAACCAGAATCAGAAAATGCTTGCTAAACTTCCAGACTGGCTGACCTCAAGATGGAAAAGTAAAGTCATAGAGGTGGAAGAACAAAGTCACACATTTCCAAGCTTCACCCAGTTCGTTAAGATTCTCACACGTGAAGCCAAGGTTGCGTGCAACCCAGTAACATCTCTCCATGCTCTAAAACCAAGGGAAAGCGAGCAGATCAGGGTTTCAAAGAACAGAAGTCCTGGAGCAAAGGTATTGGCAACCAACGCAGTTGACAAGGCTGTTGATGCGAGCTGTGTCTTCTGTGAGAAGGCAGGTCATAGCCTACATAACTGTCGCAAATTTATGGATGAGATGATCTCTGAGAGAGTCAAGTTTGTCCAAGAGAGGAATTGTGCTTTGGCAGTCTAAGGTCTGGTCATCGCTAAAAGGCACTGTGAAAACAGAAGGGTTTGTGAGATGTGTGAAAAGGGGCATCCAGCATGCCTCCACAATAATCGCACCAAGGAAGAAAGAATGTCAACAAAGCCTGAGGGAAAAAGGAACAGTGACAGGTCAAGGGAAAGGAAGATGGATTGCTCACAAGATAAGGCAGCAAGAACATCATGAGAGGCAACATCCAATAGAGTCATCCAGAATATCAAAGACACTCATACGTCCACGATCATTCCAGTGTGGGTGTCTGCCACAAGTGAGCCAGATCTTGAAGTCCTTGTTTATGCACTCCTCGATACAAAGAGTGACACAACCTTTATTCTTGACGATACAGCAAAGGCTCTCCGCACCAAGAACGAACCAGCTAAAGCTCTCCACAATGGCTTCAAGGAACACAGTTGTATCCTGCCGGAAACTGACTGGTCTACAAGTGAGAGGGTTCTACTCAGACAGGATAATTCCTCTACCAACAACCTACTATTCCTACCCCAGAGACTGCAAAGGCGTGGTCTCATCTTGAACACATCGCAGATGAGATCGCACCTCAGCAAAGCTGTGATGTCGGCCTGCTAACTGGCTACAACTGTCCTCAAGCTCTTGTCCCAAGACAAGTGGTGTCTGGTGAAAGAAATCAGCCCTTTGCACAGAGAACAGACTTGGGCTGGAGTGTAGTTGCCTATGGCAACCCATGTCTTGACTATGGAGATGCGATTTGACTAAGTCACCAGATCATCGTGAAGCAAGTGTTGCCATGTCTTCAATCATCTTCAGACCTCACAAGCAAAGTGCACTATGTCTGTAGAACACAGATCAGAGAAGCAATCTCAACTGCTGACCTCGTCAAGGTGCTGGAATCCGATTTCGTTGAAAGGACTTAAGAGGATGGCCACATTTCTCAAGAAGACCTGCGATTTCTGTTTAAGATGGAAAAGGGCATCAGGCTCAAGGAGGATGGTCACTATGAAATGCCACTGCCATTCAAGAAAGAAAGGCCTGACTTGCCAGATAGCAAAATATGTGCCATCCACCATCTCAGATGCCTAAAAAATATGTTAAAAATAAATGACCAGTATTACAAGGATTACAGGACTTTCATGGACGAAACCATAACCCGTGGAGACGCAGAAAGGGTTCCAGAAACAGACATCGATAAAGTTTCAGCATGGTACATCCCACACCATGGAGTGTATCATCCACAAAAGCCTGGGAAGATACGTGTCATCTTTGATTGTTCTGCAAGGTTTAAAGAGGCATCCTTGAACAACCATCTCTTGCCGGTCCAGAGTTGACAAACACCTTGGTGGGAGTTCTATGTCGTTTCCGAAGAGGTCCTGTGGCGTTCATGTGTGACATAGAACGCATGTTCCACCAGTTCCATGTGAAAGCAGAAGACCAAGATTACCTAAGATTCCTTTGGTGGGAAAATGGAAATCTTGAAACCCAACCATCCATCTATCGTATGAAGGTCCACTTGTTTGGTGCAGCCTCATCACCTGGTTGTGCCAACTATGGGCTCAAACACCTTTGGCTGAAGGACGAGGACGCTTCAGTGAGGACACCATCAAGTACGTCCAGAGGAACTTCTATGTTGATGATGGCTTGGCAAGTGTAGCATCCAAAAGTCGAGCAATCCAGCTAGTGAAGGAAGCAAGAGAGCTCTGCGGCACAGGGAAACTCCGGCTGCACAAGTTCGTCTCCAACAGCAAGGAGGTCCTAGCTGCAATTCCTAAGGAAGAATGTGCTAAAGCTACCAAAGATCTGGACATGGGTGCACTACACATGGAGAGAGCACTTGGGGTACAGTGGTGTGTGACTTCTGATGAGTTTCAGTTCAGAGAGGTCGTCAAAGAAAATCCACTCACCCGAAGAGGAGTCTTGCCCACTCGGATGTGTGGCACCCTTCATCCTGGTGGGAAAGCAGATCTTCCAGAAGATGTGTCATGTAAAGCTCAGTTGGGATGACACCTTACCTGATGACCTTCAACCCTTGTGGGAATTCTGGCTCCAAGACCTGCAAAACCTAGATGATGTGAAGATACAGAGATGCTACATTCCATCAAGTTTCAAGGTCCAACGCTACGAGCTCCATCATTTCTCCGATGCCAGCGCTTCAGGCTATGGAGAGTGCTCGTACCTCAGAGTATTCGGAGCATCAAGTGAGGCCCACTGCTCTTTAGTCATGGGAACGTCAAGAGTCGCCCCTACTAAGGTCACAACCATACCAAGACTCGAGCTGTCAGCAGCAGTGGTAGCTGTCCGCACAAGTGACATGCTCAAGAAGAAAATGGAAGTGGACTGCTTTGAAGAATTTTTCTGGACTGATTTAAAGGTTGTTCATGGATATATCAATAATGAAGCCAGAAGATTTCATGTGTTCGTAGCAAACTGCGTGGAACGCATCAAGTAAAGCACAGAGTCTGCACAATGAAGGTATGTGGCTTCTGAGGAGAATCCAGCAGACCATGCCTCAAGAGGTCTCACGGCAGAGCAACTCTTAGTTTCTAACTGGTTTATGGGCCCAAACTTTCTTTGGCAGAAAGAGCTACCAAGTGGAGAAGTCAAGGTGGGAGAGATCGCAATCAGTGACCCAGAGCTCAAGAAGGCCAAGGTTTATGACAAAGGAAGTAAGGTCACTCCTAGATCGCCTGCATAAGTTCTCTGACTGGTCAAGAATGGTAAAAGCTATCGCCAGGCTCAAGCGTTGGGCAAAGGAAACCAAAGGCCTCAAGCCAAGATGCTATGAAACCACCAGTTTAGAGGAAAGAAAAGAAGCAGAGCTGACCATAATCAAGATGGTTCAAGAAGCAACCTTCTCTCCAGAAATGCAGTGCCTCCAGCGGCATAAGGAGATGCAAATCAAAGACAAGGCTAACAAGTTGCACAAGTTAAGTCCATTCCTGGATGACCAATGTATTCTCAGAGTAGGAGGTCGCTTAACTCATGCTGCCCTACATCCACATGTGAAGCATCCAGCTATCCTCCCAAGATACAGTCATGTGACAGCATTACTCTTCAAGCACTATCATGAGAGAGTGCACCACCAAGGACGAGGAATGACCATGAATGAGCTACGATCAAATGGAATATGGATTCTCGGATGCAGCAATGCTGTATCATCCCATATTTACAAATGCACAAAGTGCAGAAAGTATAGAAGATCCACAGAACAACAAAAGATGGCACACCTCCTGGAAGATTGCATGGAAACCACCCCTCCATTCACTTACTGCGGGATGGACTGCTTCGGACCATTCTACATCAAAGAAGGAAGAAAGAAGCTAAAGCGCTATGGACTGTTACTCACCTGCATGTGTTCTAGAGCAGTACACATTGAAATGCTCGATGACTTAAGCACAGATGCCTTCATTAATGCTCTGCGTTCATTCATTGCCATTCGTGGAACATTACGCCAAATAAGATGTGATCAAGGGACAAATTTCGTTGGTGCAAGGCGTGAGTTTGTTGAAGCACTGAAAGAGCTGGATCAAGAAGGGCTCAAAGAACCGGGATGTGAGTTCATCATGAACACCCCAGCTTCAAGTCACATGGGTGGCATCTGGGAAAGACAAATTTGCACCATCAGAAGTGTCTTGACGTCCATTCTAGAACACTCAGCCAAACAACTTGACTGCTCCTCTCTGCGTACGTTCCTATATGAAGTCATGGCAGTTGTAAACAGCAGACCTCTGACTACTGATCATCTGAATGATTCATCCAGTCCAGAGCCCTTTACACCAAACCACATCCTGACCATGAAGTCAACGATCATCTCCCCACCTCCTGAAAGGTTCATCAAGGAAGACCTTTACCTCAGCAAGAGATGGCGGAGAGTTCAACTTTTAGCCAACAACTTTTGGGCATGTTGGAAGAAGAAGTACCTTCTAAATCTTCAACACAGACAGAAGTGTATCAAAGACCACAGAAATGCAAAGATCAATGATGTAGTTCTTCTACAAGATGAAGCTACACCACGAAACCAATGGAAGTTGGCAAAGGTTATCGAAGTGTACCCAGGAAAGGACAGAAGAGTAAGAAGACTTAAGTTGCTTATTAGCGACGCAACCTTGGACGGAAAAGGAAAGTGCGTCTCCAAACCAGTCCACCTGGAGAGGCCCATTCAGAAGACAGTTACCCTGTTGGAAGCAGACTGAAGACTCCAGTCTTATGCTCACTCTGTCAGTCTTGGTTGGTTCATAGTTAGATAGTTGATATTATTAAATTGCGTTCTGCTGCGGGTGTTGCCGGAGCTCCAGACCCAACAGCAATGGGGCTCTTTGCCCCAGGCAAAGTTGGTTGTTGGGAGGTTACTTCCTCATTCATGTCTGGTCTTTGTCGTCTCGAGTCGTCTGCTTCTCGAAGCCTCTCGTAGCGCTTTGAGTCAGGGACGAGTAGCAGACTCTTTGGGCTATTCAGCGGCGTCGACTGGACCTGGTATGTTGTCCCTCAACGGCTGCTCTTCTACCCCGCCTGCCTTGGCAGTTCCTGCGGGGGTGGTGACTTTTGCAGTCCTATTCGGATCACGCCAGTTGATGAGCTGGCAAATCCTTCAGTCCTGCCTTGCCACCTGGCAAACCGGCTTCTCTGCTGGGCGTTGCCTTTCTCGGACGCTCGAGCAGTTTTCCCTCACTGCTGCACGCCTCTCTTGGGTCGTCTTTCACAAACAGCGGCTTGCTCTCCACTGGGGTTCTCCTTTAGGACACGATGGAACTTTCCTTCGCGCCCCACGTTGGGCGCCAAGTGTCAGATCCCAGTTAACCCCCATACGGGAGATACTGGACCAGGTCTCCGTTTCTAGGGTCCGATCCTTAGACTCTCAGAGTATTACCCTAAAGTATTGAATAAGGACTATTTAAGCTGGTGGCGAGGAGACACGCCTAGCTTCTAACTGCCTACGTCCGAGCGTCTACCCTGCTTCCTCTGATACGGCAACCGACCGAATAGCCCTTGTGCGTCAACTACCACTATCAGTCGCACTTGTTAACGGCAGCTGTCCTCTAAATAATCTGGGCTCTTTTTATGGTGCTAGGATGGGTTTTAGTGGTTCAGGCGAACCCCAAGGGAGTAACCTGTAAGAACCTGTAAGATGTTATGCACACAACAACCTAACTTTTTACTACCATCGATGAACTCATAATCAATGTCACACAAATATTTTAACTATAATTTGGTTATTTATTGCAATAAGCTTTAGCAAGGGCAGTGGTAAACAACTCAAATCACATTTCAGATTTCAATTAAATCATTCGAATTAATCACAAAATAAATCATAGAATAAATCATAAAAACAATAAATCAGTTGAGTTTGAATTCAATAGTTATCTGCTTTTGGGTGAGGGAGCGAATAGTTTCTCTGGCCAGAGCGATCCCACTCTTCCTGTAGAGGTCCAAGTCTCAGTTCACAGTTCACAGCTCTGTCCAAAGCTCACAAGACTGTTCTCAGTATCTCATGTCCATGTCCACAGAGTGAGCAAAAGGGAACTTCAGTCCAAATATTTGATTCTCTGTCACCGTGTAATGGTTAATTCTCTTTGTGCTCAAATCCTCTATTGTTGACAGAGTTCTCAAAGTTCTTTTACGTAGATGTAACAGCTCAGGTTTCTTCCTCACAGATGTGTTCCGAGGAAGAGGCACCAGGATATAACCTCGATTTTCTCTCCGTCTCCGTCTTTTATGCCCCTTGGTGCATGACACAACCAAAAACTCTCTTTTTCATTTCTCCCCCATATTAAGACATCAACATTCATCTAGACACTCCAACTGTCAGATGCTGCTTTCCTCTTACACATCCACTCCTGTGTTGCCATCCTTCCATCCTCATTCCGCCTTCACAGGCAGTTGATGTCAAACACCCACACAGCTCCAATCTTACACATACAATAATTTCTAATGACTTTGATGATTTTGTTATCAAAACATTCCCACTTACATTACCTTATGATTAATATTGATTATACATTTCATGTTAATTATATTCACCTTGGGTAATTTAGCACACAACTCAGCACACACTCATGTGTGATACAATTCACATCAGGATTTCAGATGTTATATGCAAAGCTAGAGTACAATAACATTTATCCCTTACTCTTAATGATATTTAGATTTTAACTTGTGGTTTCAACTCTCTCTTCACTATTTTGCCTCATAATTAACTATCTTGATCTCAACTAACTTGACACTAGGCTTGTCCAACCGGGAGGAGGGCCCGGGGAAGACCTAGGACACGCTGGAAGGACATTGTCTCTCGGCTGGCCTGGTAATGCCTTGGTATTTCCCCGGAAGATATGGAGGAAGTGTCTAGGCAGAGGGAAGTCTGGGCATCTCTGGTTAGACTGCTGCACCCACGACCTGGCCCCAGATAAGCAGAAGAAGATAGATGGATGAATGCGTGGACGTACGTGCCTGGATGCACTTGTGTAACATATTTATTCTTTTCCTTTTGGCTGTTCCCTTTCAGGGGTCGCCACAGCAAATCATGTGCCTCCATCTAACCCTGTCCTCTGCATCCTCTTCACTCACACCAGTTAACTTCATGTCCTCTCTCACTACATCCATAAATCTCCTCTTTGGTCTTCCTCTAGACCTCCTGCCTGGCAGCTCCAACCTCAGCATCCTTCTACCAATATATTCACAGTCTATCCTCTGAACATGTCCAAACCACCTCAATCTGGCCTCTCTGTCGTTATCTCCGAAACATCTAACATGAGCTGTCCCTCTGATGTACTCATTCCTGATCCTGTCCATCCTCGTCACTCCCAAAGAGAACCTCAACATCTTAAAATCTGCTACCTCCAACTCTGCCTCTTGTCTTTTCTTCCGTGCCACAGTCTCTAAGCTGTACAACATCGCTGGTCGCACCACCGTCTTGCATACCTTTCCTTTCATTCTTGCTGATACTCTTTTATCACACAACACACCTGACACTTTTCTCCACCCGTTCCAAGCTGCTTGCACTCGCCTCTTTACCTCTTTTCCACAGTCTCCATTGCTCTGAACCGTTGACCCTAAGTACTTAATGTCCTGCACCTTCTTCACCTCTGCTCCCTGTAAACTCACCGTTCCACCTGGGTCCCTATCATTGACACACATGTATTCTTTCTTACTGCGGCTAAGCTTCATTCCTCTGTTTTCCAGAGCAGACCTCCATCTCTCTAGATTTTCCTGCTCTCACTACAAAGCACAATGTCATCTGCAAACATCATAGTCCATGGAGATTCCTGTCTAACCTCATCTGTCAGCCTGTCCATCACCAGAGCAAACAAGAAGGGGCTCAGAGCCGATCCTTGATGCAGACCCACCTCCACCTTGAACTCCTCTGTCACACCTACAGCACACCTCACCACGGTCTTACAGCTCTCATACATGTCCTGTACCATTCTAACATACTTCTCTGCCACTCCAGACTTCCCAATACAATACCACAGCTCCTCTCTTGGCACCCTGTCATACGCTTTCTCTAAATCTACGAAGACACAATGCAACTCCCTATGACCTTCTCTGTACTTCTCCATCAGCATCCTCAAAGCAAATACTGCATCTGTTGTACTCTTTCTAGGCATGAAACCATATTGCTGCTCACAAATGCTCACCTCTGCCCTTAGCCTAGCTTCCATTACTCTTTCCCACAACTTCATTGTATGACTCATCAGCTTTATTCCTCTGTAGTTGCCACAGCTCTGCACATCTCCCTTGTTCTTGAAAATTGGCACCAGTACACGTCTCCTCCATTCCTCGGGCATCCTCTCACTCTCCAAGATCTTGTTAAACAAACTAGTCAGAAACTCTACTTTCACCTCTCCTAGACACTTCCATACCTCCACAGGTATGTCATCAGGACCAACTGCCTTTCCACTCTTCATCCTCTTCAACGTCCTCGTCACTTCACTCTTGCTAATCTTTGCTACTTCCTGCTCCACAGCAGTCACCTCTTATACTCTTTGTTCCCTTTCATTTTCCTCATTCATCAACTCTTCAAAGTACTCCTTCCATCTTCCCATCACACTCCTGGCACCTGTCAATACATTTCCATCCTTATCTTTATTCACCCTAACCTGCTGCACATCCTTCCCATCTCTATCTCTTTGTCTGGCCAACCTGTACAAATCCACCTCTCCCTCTTTAGTATCCAACCTAGCATACCAGTCCTCATATGCTCTTTGTTTGGCCTTTGCCACCTCTACCTTCACTTACTCTGTATCTCCATGTATTCCTGTCTACTCTCTTCAGTCCTCTCAGTGTCCCACTTCTGGAAGAAAGTGTTCACTACAGCCATTTCCATCCTCTTTGCAAAGTCAAATCTGTCCTTCTGCATTCCTGTCCTGAAAACCAAACCTGCCCATTACATTCTCATCACCTCTGTTC
The DNA here is from genome assembly GCA_011952105.1 of Coreoperca whiteheadi. Taxonomy (NCBI): domain Eukaryota; kingdom Metazoa; phylum Chordata; class Actinopteri; order Centrarchiformes; family Sinipercidae; genus Coreoperca; species Coreoperca whiteheadi. The sequence goes on from CM022480.1 coordinate 2,830,876, forward strand.
CCTTCACCTACATGCCCATTGAAATCTGCACCAATCACCACTCTCTCACCTCTGGGGATGCTCTGCATCACTTCATCTAAATCACTCCAGAATGTCTCCTTCTCTTCTAACTCACATCCTACCTGTGGGGCATAACCACTCACAACATTGAACATCACCCCTTCAAATTCCAGCTTCAGGCTCATCAACCTGTCTGATACTCTTTTCACCTCTAGAACATTCCTCACCAACTCCTCTTTCAGGATAACTCCTACTCCGTTTCTCTTCCTATCCGACCCATGGTAGAACAACTTGAAACCTTCTCCTAAGCTTCTAGCCTTGCTACCTTTCCACCTGGTCTCCCGGACACACAGTATGTCCACCTTCCTTCTCTGCATCAACTCTCTAGCCTTCCCTGTCATAGTCCCAACATTCAAAGTCCCTACTCTTAGTCGTACATTCTTAGCTTTCCTCTTCTCTCTCTGCCTACAAACACACCTTCCTCCTCTCCTTCTTCGTCTTCGACAAAGAGTAGTCTAATTTCAACCAGTACCCTGTAGGTCAACAGCACTGGTGGCAGTTGTTGTTACCCCAAGCCCGATTCCGGTATGGAAGTCATTGTCACGATTAGCATTTTTAATATAGCATGTGTGTTACGTCGGATGCTCTCCCTGACACAACCCTCTGCATTTATCCAGACTTGGGACTGGCACAAGAAGACACTGGCTTGTGCCCCCCTGCGGTTGCATTGTGTAACTTATTTATTAACCATTCAATTTCATTAGTAGGGTGTTATTTTAGTTAATTAACTAGGATAGTTATTCTTGACATATCCCACTTTTTGACCATAAATTTCAATTCAATTCAATTCAATTTTATTTATATAGCCCAGTATCACAAATCACATTTGCCTCAAAGGGCTTCACAATCTGTCACATACGACACCCTCTGTCCTTAGACCCTCGATTCGATTAAAGAAAAACTACCCAAAAAAACCCTTTTAACAGGGGAAAAAATGATAGAAACCTCAGGAAGAGCAACAGAGGAGGGATCCCTCTCCCAGTACGGACATACATGCAATAGATGTCGTAAGTACAGAATAGATTTATAGCATCAAAACTATAACATATACAGCAATGATGGCAAAATTGTTGTATATATATATATATATATATATATTATTATGTTAGAAATATTTAGGTGGTAAAACATAAGGGAAGATGATGGGTCCAGACGGACAACCGAGCAGCTCCCGGTGGAGCCCAACGAGCAGGACCTGAGCAACTCGTCCCCTGCACCATAGTCACAGCAACACTGCCCCAGCAGGTCGCCATAGTCACAGAACCAGATACATCTCCGGACACTGAAATACCTGCTGAAAGTGACAGTAGGAAAGAAGAGACGGACGACAAAGCACAAAACTCCGGGAGAGGGAAGAAGTCAAGTTAGTGACATGCATTTATGGGATGAGAATGCATACGGATGGAGAGGAGGACAGAGGTGAAGAGAGAGAGGTGCATCATGTGAAGTTCCCCGACAGTCTAGACCTATAGCAGCATAACTAAGGGATGGTTCAGGACTCTCCTGAGCCAGCCTAACTATAAGCTTTATCAAAGAGAAGTCGTTAGCCTATTCTTAAATGTGGAGATGGTGTCTGCCTCCCGAACCCGAACTGGGATCTGATTCCACAGAAGAGGAGCTTGATAGCTAAAGGCTCTGGCTCCCATTCTACTTTTGGAGACTCTAGGAACCACAAGTAGCCCTGCATTCTGAGAGCGCAGTGTTCTAGTGAGGTAATAAGGCACTATGAGGTCTGTAAGATACGACGGTGCCTGACCATTAAGAGCTTTATAGGTGAGGAGAAGGATTTTAAATTCTATTCTGGATTTCACAGGGAGCCAGTGCAGAGAAGATAATATTGGAGAAATATGATCTCTTTTCCTAGTTCCTGTCAGTACACGTGCTGCAGCGTTCTGAATCAACTGGAGAATCTTAAGGGACTTTTTCGGGCTGCCTGATAATATGGAATTGCAGTAATCCAGCCTTGAAGTATCAAATGCATGGATTAATTTCTCTGCATCATTTCGTGACAGGAAGTGCCTGATTTTGCAATGTTACGTAGGTTAAAAAAGGCAGTCCGTGAGGTTTGCTTCATGTGGGAGTTGAAGGATAGATCCAGATCAAAGATAACTCCTAGGTTCCTCACAGAGGTGCTGGAGGCCAGGGCAGTGCCCTCTAGAGCAATTATATCTGCCGACAGTGAGTCTCGAAGGTGTTAACTTCAGTTTTGTCAGAGTTTAACATCAGAAAATTTCTGGTCATCCAGGTTTTTATGTCCTTAAGGCATGATTGAAGTTTAACTAACTGATCAGTTTCATCTGGCTTAATCAATAAATTTAATTGGGTATCATCTGCATAACAATGAAACTTTATGGAGTGCTTTCTAATAATATTGCCCAAAGGAAGCATATATAAAGTAAATAGAAGTGGTCCAAGCACAGAACCTTGCGGAACTCCGTGACTAACTTTGGTGTGCTCAGATGATTCATCGTTAACATAAACAAACTGAGATCGGTCTGATAGATAGGATTTAAACCAGCTTAATGCGGTTGCTTTAATTCCAATTAAATGTTCCAGTCTCTGTAATAGAATTTGATGGTCAATGGTATCGAATGCAGCACTAAGATCTAGCAAGACAAGTACAGAGACAAGTCCATTGTCTGATGCAATTAAAAGGTCATTTGTAATTTTCACCAGTGCTGTTTCTGTGCTTTGATGCACTCTAAAACCTGACTGGAAATCCTCAAATATACTATTGTTATTTAGAAAGTCACATAACTGATTAGCAACAGTTTTTTCAAGGATATTAGAGATAAAGGGAAGGTTAGATATAGGTCTATAGTTGGCTAAAACCCCTGGATCAAGAGCAGGCTTTTTAAGGAGAGGTTTAATAACAGCTACTTTAAAAGACTGTGTTACATAACCTGTCAGTAAAGACAAATTGATCATATCTACAAAAGACGTACTAACTAATGGTAGAACATCTTTAAGCAGCCTAGTTGCAATTGGGTCTAAGAGATAGGTCGAAGGCTTAGATGAAGAAATTGTCGACGTTAGTTGAATAAGGTCGACAGGAGAGAAGCAGTCCAAGTACACATCAGGTTTCACACCTCCCTCCAATGCCTCTATGCTTGAAAATCGGTTGGCACCAGCTGAGGGCAGGACGTGGTTAATTTTCTCTCTAATAGTCAAAATTTTATCATTAAAGAAGCTCATGAAGTCGTTACTGCTGAGGGCTACAGGAATACATGGCTCAATGAAGCTGTGGCTCTTTGTCAGCCTGGCTACAGTGCTGAAAAGAAACCTGGGGTTGTTCTTATTTTCCTCTATTAGTGATGAGTAGTAGGCTGCTCTGGCATTACGGAGGGCCTTCTTATATATTTTAAGACTATATTGCCAGGCTAAACAAGATTCTCCTAGATAGTTGGAACGCCATTTTCTTTCAAGTTTTCGTGTTGTTTGCTTTAATTTGCGGGTTTCAGCGTTATACCATGGAGCTACCCTTTTTTGTTTTATTATCTTCTTTTTAAGAGGAGCAAGAGAATCAAGTGTCGTTCGCAGTGAACCTGCAGCACTATCAACAAGATGATCAATTTGGGACGGACTGAAATTTGCATAAGAGTCCTCTGTTATGTTAATACATAGCATTGAGTTAAATACAGATGGAATTTCTTCCTTAAATTTAGCTACAGCACTATCAGATAGACATCTACTGTAGTAGTATTTGACTGCTGTTGTGTACTCCAGTAATAGGAGTTCAAAAGTTATTAAATAATGGTCTGATAGTGAAGGATTCTGTGGAAAGACTATTAGATGTTCAATTTCAATGCCGTATACCAGAACAAGGTCGAGGGTGTGGCCAAAACAGTGAGTGGGTTTATGTACACACTGAAAGAAGCCAATCGAGTCTAATAATGAGATAAACGCAGTACTAAGGCTATCATTTTCAACGCCCACATGAATATTAAAATCACCTACAATAATTGCTTTATCTGTTTTTTTTGACAGGATATTTTTATGCATTGCAGATGAAGAATCTTGCATATTTATTTCTTACAACAAATAAAACTGTAACTTAAGCAGTGACCAGCAGAAGTCGTACTAAATGAAGAAGCAGTTTGGAAGCCAAAAGAGTCGGCTCTTGGAAAGGAACGGAGCCATAAGTAATTCCCGTCACTAATCACACAAGGGCTTATTACATTTCATGGGATATTATTCACTCAGTATTACAGGGTTATAATGTCAATGTCAAATAAACACGAACATAAATGGGTGGAGTACTGGTCTTTTTATACATGCCTTTAATTTAAGGCTAATATAAGTGGAGTATGGGTGTAATTCCATTCAATTCAATTTTATTTATAGAGCCCATATCACAAATCACAATTTGTCTCAAAGGGCTTTACAATCTGTATAACATACGACACCTCTGTCCTTTGACCCTTCATTCGATTAAGGAACAACTACCCAAAAAACGGGGGAAAATGGAAGAAACCTCAGGAAGAGCAACAGAGGAGAGATCCTTCTCCCTGTGTTTAAGGAATAGATTCACAAAAGAAGATCATAGTATATACAAGTATAATGAAAAAATGTAGGTTGGTAAGAGACCTAAGTTGGCTTACACAGTGTGTTAGCAGAAACCTCGGTTTAAAATTCCAATTCATTTAAACATTTTGAGCCGGTTGACACCGTGTACAGGCAAACCCTTTGGCTTTGCACTGTTCCCACAAACAGAGCCCTAGAAGGGAATTAACTGTTGGTGGGTGAATCTCACCAGGGTACTGCCAGCAAGCCGCGTTCACCAGATTCAGAAAGGTGAAGAAATATACTGCTATAATTATCTTACGTTTTTGAATTCGAAGTCTCTGTGGTTTGTGTGTGTCCCAGGAAGTGTACCTGGGAGCTCAGGAAACATCGCTTTATATAGGCACATCTGCTAACTACAGAGACACAGGTTCAGAGGTTGTATACAGCAGGGAATGTTTTCAAGGGACTTTCCAACTCAGTAGGTGCTTCACGTGGGGAAAAACCCCAAAAGTTTCAGCCCAGAGTAGATACATATTAAAACTTAAAATTTGACAAATGATAAGTGTGAAAAGGGATCATATAAGCAAAAGATGAATGCCAATACAATGCTTTATATTATTAAAGGTGTAAATGGTGATTATCATCACATAGGGAAACGTAATATAAGTGAATAATTAGTAAATCTATTCAATGTTTAAATGTTTTAATGATTGAAGATTAAACAAAAAATAAATAAAAAATTACAGCTCCAAGCAGCGTTGAAAGGGCCCTTATACCTGAGCGCACGTTGAATGTCACTTGCTGCATCCACTAGTGTCTTGTTGGACACTCAGAAATGATACATTATGTTCCAGTATATGAAGTATGGACTGTATCCTGAAAACTCTAATTCAAATGATGACTGTCCGACAAGGCTTTTTTCCTGTTGCCAGTAGGTGGCACAATGAGTACAAATCTCAATTGGCAGGTAGTCTTCAGGCCAGGCCGCTTTTCAAACATGTGAAATTTGAGTCAGATGGGACTCTGACTCACATTATTCACTATTGAGCATCATCACAATCTTAAAATTTGAGGTGGATCTTGTTAATCTGCAAGGAGTGGTTTGTACAACTATAGGGACAGTAACTTCCTTTAGCCAGTAGGTGAGGCAATGACTATAACTCTTGATTTGCACATAGATGACCTCTAGGCGGACTCTTATCACTCTTACAAAATTTGGGGAAGATTGGGCAATCCTGTTTCATGGTGAGTAAACCGTCGCTTCGGCAACAGCGTTTGATAGAAACTGAAAAGCTTAACACAGAAGGATCATCAAGCTCTTAAAGTTTTTCTGCTAAAATTTGAGGTAGAAGTGTTCAACAGCCTAGAAGTAGTACGTCAAATAAAAAAATTTGACATTTCATGTAGCCAGTAGGTGGCACTATGACTTAGAGTGAATATTGGCATATGGATGTGTTCAAGGCGGGACTGTTATCCAACATGTAAAATTTGATATAGATATGAGCATGTACAGTTACAACCACTTCCATTTCCTTGCATATCATCAATTTTCAGTGCCATGCCATGGACACTCCCTTTAGCAAAAACGTAGGAGTTAGTTCAATTCTGAACACTGTAAATGGCCTAAAATTGCAAATTGTATTCAAAATGGCTGACTTCCTGTTGAGATTAGGGTAGGGGTCCTTGAAGCTTTTTTGTGTGTCTTGGTATGATACATGTCCCACAAATATTTCATGCATGTAGATGAAATGTAGGCCATGGGGCTTCAATTTTCATTTTAGTAGGGGGCAGTATGGAGCCATTTTGACAAGTGTGTAAAATTTGATGAGTTTTCGAGCACTTCTGTGCTCTAAAAACTGCGATTCATTTAAAAGGAGAATAATAATAATTTATTGCATTTCTAATAAGCACAAACATAGAACGGTTGAGGCTCATCTGGCCTTGAACCCCTGTTGAAATTAATAAATATAGCAACATGCGGCAATTGGCGGGTTAAAACATTAAAGTCGCAGGCAGCAACGGGCAAAGTTACTTCAGCTTGCTTAAATTCTGTTTGAAAGAAGAAGTGACACACACTTCTTCCATCAATACAAAGCCTGCTGCCTTTCAAATAATTACATATTCAAAGTTCCACCATTCGTCCCACTTTCATCGGATTCGAATGAAACTTGGTGTGTATTTTCAGGAGATGGGGATTTCTACGATATGTTTAATCAAGATTGCTCAAAGACATCCTGAGTTACGAGCATATAAGTGATAGGCTACGCCCACTTGCACCAATCAATAGGAAACTTCAGTTCCCTTTCAAACCTGACCGCCTCCGAAACTCTGTATCAACTTAGACCAATCTTGATTGGGTTTAACGTCAACATGTGACCCACGCCGGCGGAACCGGAGGTACAAAGGGAGCTGGCTTTACTGTTGTTGTCAGTCTTCTGATCTTCAGCAAGCGCTCTGGGTCTCTGAGAAATGGCGAGTGTGAAGCGGTTTCGGTAGTGTGTGTATCCCTGCCCACGCTATATTCCCGACGGTGACTAACATGCGGCTGGCTTGGGAAGAGAGCATGCGCTAGCAGCCCTCGAGGGGGCTGGCTGTGTGCATCGCGAGTGATTCCCAGTTAGGAAGCTCCGCTCTTGGCTGGCGCTTTTTGAGGAAGGCGGCCAGCTCTGCTCCCTATGCGGTAAGGGACCGGCAGCTGCTGAGGCACCCAGGCGCCTACACTCCTAGGGATTGCAGATGGACCTTGGGGACAAAGGTGAGACAGCTTTGGCTCTTTCTTTACCTTCATCCGCAGGTTCTTTCTCCCACTTTTGGGATCCGGAAGCCCGCACCGAGTGTGCGGCTTCTTCTGCCCTGGAACGGGAGCCCGCTCGCCGAGTATGAGGAGCTGCTGGAGGTGGTTTCTCGTGCTGTAGCTAGGCTCAATATCGCCTGGCCAGTGGAAGAGCAGGACGCTCTATGCTGGAGCAAGCTCTACGCCTGAGCAAGCTCGACGAGCATTTCCTCTTAGCCCCACCTCCCCGCCCGCGTCGAGATTTACCGTTTTTTCGGGACCTCCACACTGAGGTGTCGAAGTCCTGGTCCAGGCCGTATTCCGCACGGCTTTCTAGCCCCGACTTGTCGCTAGTGTGCTTTGATCAGCAGGCGTAAGAAGAACGGTTATGGCTGTATGCCAGGTATTGAGGAGACACTGGCGCCGTATTTATCGCCGGAAGCCGCGTCCTCCCTGAAAACCCCGACGTTACCTATTAAGCCCTGCCATACTACCTCTGCTTTAGTAGGCAAAGCTTACATGACAGGAGGTCAGGCCGGAGCATGTCTGCACACCATGGCACCAGGCATATCAGGCTGATCTGCTTGATGACCTCGACGACGGGGGGCCCCTCGCATCTGAGGATGTGAAGGAGCTTCGCCGTGGGACGGATTTGTCGCTCAAGGCCACAAAGGATACGGCCGGAGCTATCGGGCGGTCCATGGCCCTGCTGGTGGCAACAGAGTGCCACTTATGGCTGACTCTGTCGGGCATTAAGGATAGGGATAAGAACTTCCTTATGGATAACCCGCTTTCACCCGTTGGTCTCTTCGGGGAAGCATGGCAGCAGGTTGCGGCCTTTCAGCGGTTTTTCTCTCGTCGAAAGAGGTCTCGGGCCGGAGCTGAGGGTGGACCACCTCAGCCTTCGACATCTCGCAGCTCTTACATGCTGGCTCAGAAAGCGAGCATGTTTCAGCGTGCCCCTCCCCAGCGGTCGAGGGGTTCGTTCCAGCATGCTCGAAGGAGACCTGAAAGGGAGAAGACGGACCTGAGGGCCGTGCTTCTTGCCCGACAGGCTTCCAACAACAAGCCCTGACTCGAGCGTCGGGCATCAGAGGGCGCCCCCCATTGTGGTCGAGCGCATGGCTGCTCCCCCATCGAGCCCTTGGGAGCTCAGCCTCCTAAGCCCGCCGCCGGTGGCGCTTCGGGACGTGGCGAGATCTGTGCAACCACTGCCTTTGGACCTGCATGGCCGTGCAGCAGTCAGGCAGTGGCAGCAGTTGCGTCCTCTACAGAGGCCTGTAGACGTTCATTTCCGGTTAAATCCCTCCACTTTAGCGGTTCGGGAAACACCAGCTCTCACATCGCAGGTTCAGGGAGCAGTCAGGTGTGTATTTGCCACTCCTCTTGATGTTCCCGCCACTACAGCAGTTTCGGGTAACCGAGGCCGCTACTCCATGGCCCTCAGACACCAGCCGCGAGAGGCTGGTCCCCCTGAGGGACTTTCTGCACTCTTGGGAAGTATTACTCGGCGTGTCACGCTGGGCTTTGCGCACCGTCCGACAAGATTATACGCTTCAGTTCCGGTCTCGACACCCGGGATTCCGAGGAATCCTGGAAACGAGGGTCGACCAAGTACAAATAGAGGATATGGAGCAAGAAATTCACTCTCTCCTGTACAAAGGGGCCATAGAACAGATCTCCGACAGGGAGATGCATACCGGGTTCTACAGCCGGTACTTTATAGTTCCGAAGAGAGACAGTGGTCTGCGCCCCATTTTAGATCTTCGTCACCTGAACCAGTCTCTGATGAGGCTTCGGTTCATGATGTGAGTGATGATTGTGAGTCAAATTCAGTTCGAGAACTCGTTTGTCACGATCGATTTAAGGGACACGTACTTCCATTTCTCTGTCATTCCGGGACATCGGAAGTTCCTGCGGTTCACTTTCGGGGCAAAGCTTACCAATATCGGGTGCTTCCCTTGGGCCTAGCACTCCCCCCCTCGCACCTTCACGAAGTGTATGGATTCCGCCCTGGCTCCTCTCAGACTCCAGACGACTGGCTGATTTTATCCCAGTCTTGTTTCACCGCAGTACGGCATCTAGATGTTGTACTTGCGTGGTGGTTGGGGTTGAGGCTCAAAACGAGCAACAGCACGCTCACTCCAAGACAAAGGATCACGTTCCTAGGAGTAGTGTGGGAGTCAGTTGAGTTGCGGGCACAACTGTCTCCCGCACGCGTTGAATCAAACCTGACCATGGTACTCAGGGTGCAGTTAGACCGACGTTTCACTGCACTTCAGTTTCAGAGACTGTTTGGCCTCATGGCTGCAGCATACACTGCGATTCCGCTTGGATTGCTGCACATGAGGCACCTGCAGTGGTGGCTCAGGGACGCTGGATTTTCCCCAAGGGGCAATCCTTTTTGCCTGAACAAGGTTACACGCAGGTACATGCGTGCCTTAGACAGGTGGAGACAACGGGCATTCCTACCCAGGGTCCAGTGCTGGGAATGGTGTATCACCGTCGCACACTCTCGACAGACGCCTCCAGTACAGGATGGGGCACGGTCTTGGAAGGCTGCACAGCCCGAGGTCTATGGTTGACCCTGCATCTATGGCACATAAATTGCCTGGAGATGCGAGCGGTCTTGTTGGCCTTAAGGCACTTTCTCACAGACCTCAGGGGTCACCACGTGCTTGTCTGCGCCAACAACACAGCGGTGGTCTCCTACATAAATCGACAAGTTGGTCTGAGGTCACGCCCTCTTTGCAGACTGGCGCACCAGATCCTCTTGTGGTCCCAGGGGAAGTTGCTCTCCTTCCGAGCACTTTTCATACCTGGGTACCTAAATAGGGGAGCAGACATCCTGTTGAGGCAGGGGCCGAGGCCCGGGGAATGGAGACTGCACCCCGAGACGGTGCAGATGATATGGAGAAGATTGTGATAAATTTCAAGTGAATCGAAATCAGGATGTAATGGGCCGTGGCCTTTCCAATATTGTATTTTTGGGTCTTAATCACAGTGCCACCATGTGGCCAATTGGGCTCATATTTCTATGGTATCACATGTGCAAAAAATTTAAAAATCCACAGTAAGATCAACGGAGGAGGGATCCCTCTCCCAGGATGGACAGACATACAATAGATGTCGAGTGTGCAGAATAGATTCACAACAGAAGATCATAGTATCTATAATCGACAAAATACGACGCTTGATTCTGTTGCTCCTCTTAAAAAGAAGATAATAAAACAAAAAAGGGTAGCTCCATGGTATAACGCTAAAACACGCAAATTAAAGCAAACATCACGAAAACTTGAAAGAAAATGGCGTTCCAACTATCTAGGAGAATCTTGTTTAGCCTGGCAATATAGTCTTAAAATATATAAGAAGGCCCTCCATAATGCCAGAGCAGCCAACTACTCATCACTAATAGAGGAAAATAAGTACAACCCCAGGTTTCTTTTCGGCACTGTAGCCAGACTGACAGAGAGCCACAGCTCCATTGAGCCATGTATTCCTGTAGCCCTCAGCAGTAACGACTTCATGCACTTCTTTAATGATAAAATTTTGACTATTAGAGAGAAAATTAATCACGTCCTGCCCTCAGCTGGTGCCAACTGATTTTCAAGCATAGAGGCATTGGAGGGAGCTGTGAAACCTGATGTGTACTTGGACTGCTTCTCTCCTGTTGACCTCATTCAACTAACGTCGACAATTTCTTCATCTAAGCCATCGACCTGTCTCTTAGACCCAATTCCAACTAGGCTGCCTAGGTTCTACCATTAGTTAGTACATCTTTTGTAGATATGATCAATCTGTCTTTACTGACAGGTTATGTACCACAGTCTTTTAAAGTAGCTGTTATTAAACCTCTCCTTAAAAAACCCACACTCGATCCAGAGGTTTTAGCCAACTATAGACCTATATCTAACCTTCCATTTATCTCTAAGATCCTTGAAAAAACTGTTGCTAATCAGTTATGTGACTTTCTAAATAACAATAGTATATTTGAGGATTTCCAGTCAGGTTTTGGAGTGCATCATAGCACAGAAACAGCACTGGTGAAAATTACAAATGACCTTTTAATTGCATCAGACATTGGACTTGTCTCTGTACTTGTCTTGTTAGATCTTAGTGCTGCATTCGATACCATTAACCATCAAATTCTATTACAGAGACTGGATCATTTAATTGGAATTAAAGCAACCGCGTTAAGCTGGTTTAAATCCTATCTATCAGACCGATCTCAGTTTGTATATGTTAACGATGAATCATCCGAGCACACCAAAGTTAGTCACGGAGTTCCGCAAGGTTCTGTGCTTGGACCACTTCTATTTACTTTATATATGCTTCCTTTGGGCAATATTATTCGAAAGCACTCCATAAAGTTTCATTGTTATGCAGATGATACCCATGTTATATTTATCAATTAAGCCGGATGAAACTGATCAGTTAGTTAAACTTCAATCATGCCTTAAGGGCATAAAAACCTGGATGACCAGAAATTTTCTGATGTTAAACTCGGACAAAACTGAAGTTATTGTACTTGACCCCGAACGCCTCCGAGACTCACTGTCGGCAGATCTAATTGCTCTAGAGGGCACTGCCCTGGCCTCCAGCACCTCTGTGAGGAACCTAGGAGTTATCTTTGATCAGGATCTATCCTTCAACTCCCACATGAAGCAAACCTCACGGACTACCTTTTTTCACCTACGTAACATTGCAAAATCAGGCACTTCCTGTCTCGAAATGATGCAGAAAAATTAATCCATGCATTTGATACTTCAAGGCTGGATTACTGCAATTCCATATTATCAGGCAGCCCGAAAAAGTCCCTTAAGATTCTCCAGTTGATTCAGAACGCTGCAGCACGTGTACTGACAGGAACTAGGAAAAGAGATCATATTTCTCCAATATTATCTTCTCTGCACTGGCTCCCTGTGAAATCCAGAATAGAATTTAAAATCCTTCTCCTCACCTATAAAGCTCTTAATGGTCAGGCACCGTCTTATCTTACAGGGCTCATAGTACCTTATTACCCCACTAGAACACTGCGCTCTCAGAATGCAGGGTTACTTGTGGTTCCTAGAGTCTCCAAAAGTAGAATGGGAGCCAGAGCCTTTAGCTATCAAGCTCCTCTCCTGTGGAATCAGATCCCAGTTCAGGTTCGGGAGGCAGACACCATCTCCACATTTAAGAGTAGGCTAAAGACTTTTCTCTTTGATAAAGCTTATAGTTAGGGCTGGCTCAGGTGAACCTGAACCATCCCTTAGCTATGCTGCTATAGGCCTAGACTGTCAGGGGACTTTACATGATGCACCTCACTCTCTTCCCCTCTGTCCTCCTCTCCATCCGTATGCATTCTCATCCCATAAATGCATGTTACTAACTTGACTTCTTCCCTCTCCCGGAGTTTTGTGCTTTGTTGTCCGTCTCTTCTTTCCTGCTGTCACTTTCAGCAGGTATCTCAGTGTCCGGAGATGTATCTGGATCGGTGACTATCTTTTTTTCCCCTGTTAAAAGGGTTTTTTTGGGTAGTTTTTCCTTAATCGAATCGAGGGTCTAAGGACAGAGGGTGTCGTATGTTACAGATTGTGAAGCCCTTTGAGGCAAATGTGATGTGTGATACTGGGCTATATAAATAAAATTGAATTGAATTGAATTGAATAATCATGATGACATAAATTAGATTGTAAAACATAAGTAAAGAGGATGTATCCATAAATCATAGCATTTACAATAATGATAAAAATGATGAAATTATAGTATATATAATTATGATAAAACATGTAGATTGTAAAACATAAGTGAAGAGGATAGATCCAGAGGGAAACTGAGCAGCTCCAGGTGATGCCCACTAAGTAAAATCTGAGATACTCCACCTCCCCTCCACCACAGAGACAGTAGCACTCTTCCAGCAGGGGCCTGCAATCACAGAGCCAGACTATGCATCTTTAGAGGCAGTAATACCTGCTGAAAGTGACAGTAAGAGAGAAGAGAGAGATGAGAAAGCACAAAACTATGGCAGAGAGAAGGTTTTCAAGTTAGTAACATGCATTTATGGGATAGGATTTCATACAGATGGAGAGAGGGGCATCATGGGAAGTCTCACGGCAGTCTAAGCCTATAGCAGCATAATTAAGGGATGGTTCAGGACTCACCTGAGCCACTTTTTCAAAAAGGAAAGTCTTAAGCCTAATCTTTAATGTGGAGATGGTGTCTGCCTCCCAAGCCAAAACTGGGATCTGATTCCACAGGTGAGGAGCTTCATAACTGAAGGCTCTGGCTCCAATCCTACTTTTGGAGACTCTAGGAACCACAAATAACCCTGCATTCTGAGGACACATTCTGTTCTAGTCAGGGAATAAGGTACTATGAGCTCTTTAAGTTCCGATTGTGCCTGACCATAAAGAGCTTTGTAGGTGAGGAGGAGGATTTTAGGGAGCTAGTACAGAGAAGCTAATATTAGAGAAATATGATCTCTTTTCCTAGTTCTTGTCAATACATGTGCTGCAGCTTTCTGGATCAACTGGAGAATCTTCAGGGACTTAACAAAGATGATTTTTTGTTTTTGAGTTTTGTTTATATATTAAATTAGAAAAACATATTGAGCATGTATGCATAAGGTGCTGAATATTTTGGAAAAAGGCACACCTTTTTCGTACTTAGGTCTATCATTCTTCTCATTTTACATATTTCTCTGCTTTTGTGGTTTAGAAGAGGTTTTTGAGAAATATTTCAGATGGATAAGATATTTCTGCTTCTCTGTTCTAGAAAATAATCACTGATAAGGTAAATGTTATAAAAACATGCCTTTTTATGTTTAAATACATTCATTTTATATACTCAGATAATCTAATGGGGATGTTGAATATGCCACAATCACTCACTAACATGTTGAGACTTTATGACCTACACCCCATCAGCTCCTGGTTCCCCTCAGGAAATTTCAACCACTCTGTTTACACACACACACACACACACACACGCACACACACAGAGAAAAAGAGAGAGAGAGCAAGTGCTAATCATTGCGTTTATGACCACTTCAAAGGAAGGGAGTCAACTTTTTTTCCCGTCTCTCTTGTTTACCAGGCCTGTAAATCCAAATGAATTATACTTTGGTGCACATGGTTTCTGTAAATTGAACTGAACAATTGAATTGTGGAGAATCTCACCAATCTAAAAATTTAGCATATCTTTGTTGACACAAGTTTAAACATTTATATTTCTATGCGCCCACGTCTTGTATAGCTGCCTTTTATGTCACCTTTAAATTAACAAAGTTAATATAATTTTTCATGAAAAGTTATTTAACGTGCAAGGTTGAAGCAAATTTTGGATTGGTAACCTTTTAGTTTTAAGTAAGTGAAGTTTTCCTCATAAATCACTGAATGTATTTTGTGGTGTCTCCACACTCCATATCACACTACCATTTTGTCATCCTCTACTTGTTATTACATCAGATATGTAAGTGCAAACGCCTGGCATGGTAACAGGAAATGGTGCGTTTCAGCTCTATTAGACCAAAGGAGACCTCCATCTTGGAATCAGATACGACTTATCTGTCTGACATAAGTGGCTCCTAATATAGGTAGTTTTCTATATGAACGCTTGTCTGCAAAACAGACACTTTAGACCTCTGCAGGTATTTGGCAAATTAATTCAAAATGTCAGATTTTGGATTGAAAAATTGAAAATACGATCTGCTCTGTATCTGCACTTATGAAGGTCTTTAAGTAAGCTGTGTATTCTAACTAAATGGCTAAACTGTAATTTTAAGGAGGTTAGAACTTTTGGAAACTGATATTAATATCACATTAGAGGGACAAAATGTTAATTTTATAGAGAGAATGAGGATCGTTTTCTTCTAATGTCTCAAACATGTAAACAATGAAATCACGTATCAAAACAAACAATGTTTGAATATACCTTACTCTGCTGTGTTGCAGGAAGTTAGTGATGCTAACAAGAATTAGTTGATGTATTTGATTAAAAACATAAATTAGTAAATGTTTTACATTATAATATTTGTTTTTCATGTAATTTCTTAAAATTTTAATTGATTAATGCTAACTAATTATTCAATGTAGACTTGATGCAATTCACACAAAATTAATAGGTGGTATGCTCTATTACAGTTGATGCAAATCAATTTGCAGAGCAATTATCTTAAACTTTACTAAAGCTTTACTTACAGTTTTTTACAATCCCTTTGACACATTTTTCAATACTTTAAACACATTTCCTAAACTCTTAACACAGTTAACACAACATCTGTCTGTGTAGGCTATACATTAAGACATTTAGTGTTGCTTTGACACAAAATGCATATAGTTAACACAAATTTAAAAAGCTTGAACTTCTTTTACACACAAGCTCAACCAAGACCAAAACAATGGATTTTTACTGCCAAATTAACCAATGCTTTAACACTCTATGTCAGAACAGATAACACCATGTTCTAAACCTAACCTTATAACTAAAGTCAAGGTGAACAGCTGTTCATATTTTGAAACACAAAAATCAGTCAGTCAGTCATTTTTTACTGCTTGTTTCCTTTTAGGGGTTGCGGGGGACTGGAGCCAATCCAAGTCACTTTGGGCCTTAGGCGGGGTACACCCTGGACAGTGGCCAACTCGTCGCAGGGACACAAATATATCCCCTGTATTTTATTCCATTGTTAATGAGAAACAGCTGATCAAAGTAATGTCAATATATAAATCACAGCTGATTCCCATCTATGCTTATCTTGTGTGGAAAGGGAACAATATAGTGCAACAAAAGAACGAAAGATGCCTGTACTAGGGAGAGAAAGACACGTACCAGGACAAGTGAGACAGGGACAAGGACGAGAACGAGCAGAAGGGAGAGGAGTGGGGCAAGGGAGAGGACTGGGGCAAGGGAGAGAAGCGGGGCGAGGGAGAGGAGTTAGAATGTGTGGTGGTGCTCAAAGAAGGGCCAGAGCTAGTGTAACCAATGAAATAAGAGCTACTAAAATAGATCATGTCATAAACCATGGGCTATCATACAGAGAGGCTGGTGAATGAGTTCAGCCAAATCTCAGCCGGGACACAGTGGTTCGTATTTTTAGAGAAACCAACAGGTAGGATATTGCTCTTCCTACTGCAAAGTTTACAGTAAATAATGTTACCATGTATAACAGTGACTGTATGCATCGGCCTAATATGGAATTGTATTTTGTCCCTCTAAGGATTCAACATCTACCTCCCTCAGGGGGTAGAGAAAAGCTCATGAATGAAGAACAGGAATTGCAATTGTTAACATGGTGATTGTTGACAATGAAATAAAATTGAAGGACATTCAGTCCAGAATTGTAGAGGACAACCTTGTCTTTGAAAACATTGCATCAATCAGCATAACATCCATTTCTCGGACTCTAGCTAAACACAGAGTCCAAATGCAACAACTATACAAAGTTCCTTTTGAAAGGAATGGTGAGCGCATCAAAGAACTCCGCCACCAATTCATCCAGTTAAGGTTATGCAATACAGTCTTTACTGTACTATACATAGTGGGTTTTGCAGTAAACTACTCTATAAACTTGGAGTACATTAGGACATACAGTAGATATACTGAAAAGCAAACATACACTATGATTACTTTCAGAGAGGATTTGGAGGCCAATCAAGTCCCACATGAAATTATCTACATTGACGAGGCTGGCTTTAACTTGGCAAAAAGGCGTCTGCGTGGAAGAAACAGAATTGGCAAAAGGGCCACAGTTATCGTGACGGGCCAGAGAGGAGCCAACATCACCATGTGTGGCGCAATCTCCAACAATGGTGCACACCTGCATAAATGTGAGATAGGCCCCTACAACACCGAACGCCTTCTTCTATTTTTAGAAGAACTGCATGAAAGACTGGTGCCAGAGGTAGAAAGGGGACAGGTGAGAGACCACTTGCCAATATATGTGATCACATGGGACAATGTGGCATTCCCCCATTCCCGTGCAGTCACAGCATGGTTTGAGGCCCATCCTAGGATGATGTCCCTTTTCCTTCCTCCTTACTCCCCTTTCCTCAACCCCATTAAGGAGTTTTTCTCATGTTGGAGATGGAAGGTTTTTGACCATCATCCACAGGACCAAATGTCCCTCCTGGATGCATGGATGCTGCATGCCAAGACATCACAGCTGAACACTGCCAGGGGTGGATAAGGCATGCCAAAAGATTCTTTCCACGATGCCTTGCCAGAGAAGATATCAGGTGTGATGTGGATGAGAACATGTGACCAAATCCAGAAGACCGGGCAGATTAGAAAACACTTTTCTCTCTCTTTTTTTTTTTCTGGTGATTTTTCTGTCTATATTTTGCACTAATGTCCTTTTGCAAATGTCTTTTATAAAAAAAATAAAACTAAAATCTTTATTGCATCAATTCTGTCTTCGTTTCTTCATTACAGTAACCACACATTCTATAAAGCAGTCTGAGATGTATTATTTTATTAATAAATTTCTTCAGCAAAAGACCTGAACCCAACAAAACACAAATGTAGAGGCTTCAAAAGAAACTGCAGTGCAAATCACAATCTTTGATCAATAAAATATACTTTCTATTGTATAAGGGCAGACCTGACACATATAAAATAATGCAGTTTCTGTATTTTCATTGAATGTTAGTGTTTTTATGACATTGTGCTATGAATGACTAAATGTTCCTGTCGGTACGAGAACAGGAAAAATATTGGATGTTTGAATTGTTTCGGTAGACATAGTCTGTTGTGTTAGTGTATTATTGTATTTTGAAAATTAGTGTTGTAGTTTAGTTTACAATGTGTGATTTTGAGCATGAAATTAACTGTTTTGACAATTGTGTGATGTAAGTGTGTTGGTGCGTTAAGAGTTTAGGAAATTTGTTAAAAGTATTGAAAAATTTGTCATAGCAATTGTAAAAAACTGTAAACTACTAAGCGAAACTAAAGTATATGAGTCCCAGCTGCCAGCCTTCAGCTCTTTTTGTTTTCAGACCGATTCTCTGTGTAAAGGGGCCATAGATTGTTCCCCTTCCAGAAGGAGTTGGGCAATTACAGGAGATGCTTCCTGGTTCCCCAAAAGGATGGGGGACTATGTTCCAGTCTTAGATATTTGGGGCTTGAACCTTGGTCGGTCACAGCACTCAAGTTCAAGATGTTGACTGTCAGATGGTCGTGTCACAAAGCAACATTGTGATTGGTTCATCACGATCGATCTGAAAGGAAGCATATTTTCATCATATCAGCCCGTGCATGTAGAAAAAGCATGGATGCAGCGCTGGCTCCATCGCGACTCCAGGGCCTCTGCATTTTGAGTTACATACACAACTGGATAATGTTAGGAGTCGGTAGGGATGTCATGGCGAGTTTCCCCCAGCGGGGCACGTATATCTGCTTACTCCGTTCCGTGACACTCACAAACCTCTCCACCTCCGCCACCTTTGGTGTTTTGGGGGGGAGGGGGGGCAGCGGTTCACATGTTGAATGCCATGTGTGTAACACCTGCTATTTTCCAGGACACGGGGTATTTAACATTCCCCCAACAGGAAGTGGTATGGCTGACACCGCAGTCAGCAGAGAGCCTTGATGCGTCGACACTTCTGCCAGGCATTTCTGCATGTATGTTAAGCACAGTACGTTAGGATACAGGATCCAGTTACTCATTGTCCTCCGAGTTTCAGCGGCGTGGTCTCCACTTTCGTGAGACCTGAGGTGGCGCAAGTACAGTCACAAGAGCTGTCGTGTCGTGTCACAAATCCAACACCGCGATTGGTTCAACACGCTTGATTTAAAGGACGCATATTTCTAAATATCAATATTGCCATAACACAAGAAGTTCCTGAGGTTTGCTTTGGGGGACGAAGCTTACCATTTACATTTACATTTAGTCATTTAGCAGATGCTTTTTCCAAAGCGACTTACATATGAGGAAGACAATGGAAGTAATTAGAGTGATTTTCTTCCTTTTTGGCATGGTACTACCAGATGTTGTTTGTTTGCAGAGCGCAGGGATCTGGCAGGAACATAGGTCTGTATTAGTGATCGAATATATGATGGTGCAGAACCAGTGGTGGTCTTGTAGGCTAAGAGCATTTGAACTTGATGTGGGTGACAACAGGGAGCCAGGGTAACCAAATCAAGAGAGGAGTTACGTCCGCTGTCTTCGGTTCATTGAAGACCACTCTTGCCGCTGTGTTCTGGATCATCTGCCGAGGTTTGGTTGTGCAAGCAGGAAGTCCAGCCAGTAGTGCTTTGCAATAGTCCAGTTTGGACAAGACAAGAGCCTGGACTAGGACTTGTGTAGACTGCTCAGATAGGAAAGGTCTGATTTTCCTGATGTTGTAGAGGATGAATCTACAGGACCGGGTGGTGCTAGCGACGTGGCTTTTGAAGTTTAGCTGATCATCAATTACCACCCTCAGATTTTTGGCCGTGCTGGATGGCGGAATGGTCGATGTGCCTAGTTGAAAGGAGAGGTCGTGGTGAATCTTTGGGTTGGCCGAGATCACAAGCATTTCCGTTTTGTCAAGGTTCAGCTACGGGTGATGGTCCCTCGTCCAAAGCGAGATGTCACTCAGGCATCCCGAGATGCCAGTAGAGACAGTTGAATCATCAGGTTGAAATGAAGCTGCGTGTCATCCGCATAGCAGTGATAGGAAAAGCCATGCTTCTGAATGACCGAGCCGAGGGATGTCATGTAGATGTAGAAGAGTAGCGGACCAAGCACCGAGCCCTGTGGCACCCCTGTATTGAGATGTTGGGACTCAGAGACCTCTAAGATACTCTGAACAACCTACCCAAGAGGTATAATTTGAACCACTGTAACGCAATTCTAGAGACACCCATAGCACTGAGAGAGGACAGGAGGATGTGGTGATTAACTGTGTCAAAGGCAGCAGACAGATCCAGTAAGATAAATACAGATGACTTGGATGTCGCATTTGTCAGTCTCAGGGCTTCGAGAACTGAGAGCAGTATGGTCTCCGTGGAATGGCCGCTCTTGAAACCAGACTGGTTGAGGTCCAGGAGATTGTTCTGTGTAAGAAAGGAAGAGAGCTGGTTGAACACATCTCGCTCCAGAGCTTTGGCAATGAAGAGAAGGAGGGAAACCAGTCTGTAGCTTTCTAATAGTGTTGGATTCAGAGTGGCTTTCTTCAGTAGCGGTGTGATGTGGGCTTTTTTGAAAGCTGTGGGGAACGACCCAGTGGTGAGGGAAGAGTTGATGTGGGTCAGAGCAGGGACTACAGATGGAGAGATTGCCTGAAGGAGATGGGTGGGGATGGGATCCAGCGGACAGGTGGTAGGTTAGAATGAATGACCTTGGAAATGTCTCTCTCTCTCTTGAATGCGCTGTCGGCATTCAAGAGAGAGAGCTCCTCAGCGGGAGAGAGCGCCAAGGAGACAGCAGAGGAAAAGTGGGAGGGAGCGAGCATACGCAGGTTGTGTCGGAAAGTGACCAGCGGTAGAACACTTACAGCATCTAGAGTAGTTAGGTCGAGGTCGAGGGTGACGAAGAATTGATCAAACGTGTGCAGTGGGGTGACCTGAGCGTGATGAGTGGAGCAGTACCGTGTGTAGATAAGATCTAGTTGATTACCAGACTTGTGGGTTGCTGGTGTGGAAACTCGCTCGAGGTCAAATGATGCAGCCAGGTTGTTGAAGTCTGCAGCCTGTGGCTTTCCAAGGTGGATGTTGAAGTCTTCAAGTACCACCAGAGGTGTGCCATTTTCAGGGAAGGATGAAAGGAGCACATCCAACTGCTCCAAAAAATGTCCAAGCTGACCTGGGGGGCAATATATGACTACAAAGACTGTTAACAGGGTGGGTGATAGTAACAGCATGAACCTCGATGTCACACAAGGATGATCACTGTTTGTACTTCCAGTCATTAGGGATAAGCAGGCCGGCACCACCACCTCTTCTTGTGATGCGAGGACTGTGGGAGAAAGTGTGATTATGGGAGAGTGGCGGAATCCTATGGTTTGATCCACGTTTCGGCTAAATTGCTTCTCCAGTTTTTTTTGCTTCTACCAATTTTGGGTTCTTCTGTTCGACCTAGCCTTATTCACACATACACACAAACGTTTTGCATGCAGTACCAGCTCCATTGTCTGGCGGAATGCCTTGAGGAATTTATTTTCCTATGTTCTGCTAGAAGATTAACTGTGGAAGTAATATACAGAAATACACACCCAAAATATGAAATACAAAACAGAGAACCTTTCGACACTGATGGGGTGTCTTGGAAAACATTGTCGACAAAATTGTCAGATGATTTAGATTCGTATGTTTAGCATTTTGTTAACTGACGTCTTTATTTATTGACGTTTCTATTTTTCCGATTTCTGTGCCATTTATCTTTTACATTTATACATGTTTGTTTTTGTATTTTTGTATAGTTTTTTCAATGCTCCCTCTGCTGTTGTTAGTCTTTTAATGTTATTCTGCCTTTCAAAAATATTGTGGGAAAAAAAACCTACATACTATGTGTTGTTCGGATTTGGGAAATGTGCACGTCGGCTCCTCTACAACCAACAGGTCTTCTTCTTTTCCTTCCGGCTGTTCCCTTTCAAGGGTCACACAGCGAATCATGTGCCTCCATCTAACCCTGTCCTCTGCATCCTCTTCACTCACACCAGTTAACTTCATGTCCTCTCTCACTACATCCATAAATCTCCTCTTTGGTCTTCCTCTAGACCTCCTGCCTGGCAGCTCCAACCTCAGCATCCTTCTACCAATATATTCACAGTCTCTCCTCTGAACATGTCCAAACCACCACAATCTGGCCTCTCTGACCTTATCTCCGAAACATCTAACATGAACTGTCCCTCTGATGTACTCGTTCCGGATCCTGTCCATCCTCGTCACTCCCAAAGAGAACCTCAACATCTTAAGCTCTGCCACCTCCAGCTCTGCCTCTTGTCTTTTCTTCAGTGCCACTGTCTCTAAGCTGTACAGCATCGCTGGTCCAAGCTGCTTGCACTCGCCTCTTCACCTCTTTTCCACAGTCTCCATTGCTCTGAACCGTTGACCCTAAGTACTTAAAGTCCTGCACCTTCTTCACCTCTGCTCCTTGTAACCTCACCGTTCCACCTGGGTCCCTATCATTGACACACATGTATTCTAAGCTTCATTCCTCTGTTTTCCAGAGCAGACCTCCATCTCTCTAGATTTTCCTGCTCTCACTACAAAGCACAATGTCATCTGCAAACATCATAGTGGAGATTCCTGTCTAACCTCATCTGTCAGCCTGTCCATCACCAGAGCAAACAAGAAGGGGCTCAGAGCCAATCCTTGATTCAGACCCACCTCCACCTTGAACTCCTCTGTCACACCTACAGCACACCTGACCACGGTCTTACGGCTCATATACATGTCCTGCACCACTCTAACATACTTCTCTGCCACTCCAGACTTCCTCATACAATACCACAGCTCCTCTCTCAGCACCCTATCATACGCTTTCTCTAAATCTACGAAGACACAATGCAACTCCCTGTGACCTTCTCTGTACTTCTCCATCAGCATCCTCAAAGCAAATACTGCATCTGTTGTGCTCTTTCTAGGCATTAAACCATATTGCTGCTCACAAATGCTCACCTTTGCCCTTAGCCTAGCTTCCACTACTCTTTCCCACAACTTCATTGTATGACTCATCAGCTTTATTCCTCTGTAGTTGCCACAGCTCTGCACATCTCCCTTGTTCTTAAAAATTGGCACCAGTACACTTCTCCTCCATTCCTCGGGTATCCTCTCACTCTCAAAGATCTTGTTAAACAAACATGTCAGAAACTCTACTTTTACCTCTCCGGTGAAACAGGTACAAGTGGAAATTTAGTTGTGATAGTGGCAGTATCAAATGCCAGGGAGTCACCAACATAATGAGGATCCGTCCTCAGAAGATCATGAATATCCAAAGTGTGACTTATGGTAATAAAGCTATTAGTTATCCTCATACCTATCTAAATGAATGGTCAAAGGTCTGCAGAATGATTAGTCATTTTTTTGGGACCTGACTGCCAACCTAAGCTTTATAGCAATTGGGCTTGTGTAGTACCTGTCTGGTGTACTTGAACAATTGTACTGGTTACAGTTAATCCTGAAGAGAATCTGCAAGGAATGGCTCCATTTTCTGATTCTAAATGCATTCTGGTCAACTTCCTGTTCAGTTTTGTTGACATAATCTTCTTTCCATATAATTTATTCACTTCAGCCTGACAGATAAAAGAAACAGCAGTAAAGTCAACTAATCTCCTGTGGTCTGCCAGCAATTTAAAAAGGTCACTATTTTTTTAATTCAGCAATTATGTGATTCTCATTTTCATTTATCTAGCGCGTGATGGCCTCTGTGCTGTTATGTGTTTCTTTTTCTTGTTTTCCTGGGGTTGCTACAGCAGAGAATACTGTTCTCTTTAAAAAGCTTCATTCGATGCTGCATGCAGTGTTCATATGGTAACTTCTCTGCGTGACCGGCTGTGAAAAGTGTTTTTAAAAATGTCAATGAAATTGACTCAAGTGAACTATAGCCTTGGCGGGTGACGTCACCGGCGCACCTGAAGTCCGAGGCTAAAAGTACATGAGCTCCAGCTCCAAGCCTTCAGGTCTCTTTGTTTTCAGATGGTTACTGTGGCCTGAAATACTTCCTTCCCCAGTTGAGGGGCTGTCATTTCCTGGTGCGGGTGGACAACACAGCCACAGTTTCTTACATAAATCACCAGCAGGGTTTGTGATCGCCCAATCTGAACAGGATAGCGAGGCAGATGTTCCTCTGGGTTGGAGACAAGCTTCGGTCACTCAGAGCAGTTTACATTCCAGGGCACGTGAATGTGGTGGGTCTGGATGTGATGGCTAATACATGGCCCATGATGCGACCTGTATGCTTTCCCTCCAGTCGCTCTGCTCCCAGAAGTTCTAGCCAGGGTTCACCAACAGCGGTCCGACATCTTTGATTGCGCCTCATTGGCCAAATGGAATATGGTTTTCGGAGTTAGTGTCTCTCCTCAGAGGCTTGCTGTGAGCGATTCCGGCAAGGAGGGACCTTCTGTCTCAGGTGGAGGGCACGATGTTCCATCCCAGGCCTGACCTGTGGAACCTTCATGCTGGCCCCTTAAGGGCACCAGCTGAGAAACACTGGGCTGCACACCTGCAGGTGTGTTTGACAGATGGTGTACGACACACTAGGTTGATCCAGTTCACTGCCAGCTTGCGTCAGTTCTGGATTTTCTTTAGGGTAAGCTCACTGGCACTTGCCCCTCCACTCTCAGGGTTTTGTGGCCAAAAACTGGGCAAAAACTGTAAACACACTTTTCACAGCCGGTCAAGCAGAGACGTTCCTATATGCATACTGCATGCAGCATCTCGTTCCCCTTTATCAGGGAACAGGGTTACAATCAAGTAACCCTGAGAGTTTCCTCATATGCTACAAACAAAATGAAGAACATTTGTGCCAAAAATCAATCCAGCATGCAATGTAATGGGTGGTCTGCTCAGAGAGCTAACCAGAAAATGAATCAAGTTTATTACAGTTTTTTTTCAATTGCTAAGAAGCATTTGCCAATTCTTAAAATACTTTTAACAAACTGTTAACACAGCAACACACCTGTGTTAACAGTTTGGGTCACACAATTACCCAAATAGTTAATTTTCTGCCCAAAACCACATTTTCTTAAATAAATACAAACTCTACATGCAAAAAACATTTTCAATATACACTGACTCTATCAAAACATTGCAAACCCATTTCAAAATCAAATCATTTGGTGAAAACTCTAGCACTTGTTTTCTATCCAACATGAACACATGGTCAATCATAGTGCAATGATTGTCAAAATACTAACAGTTGGTGGCATTACAAAGACTGCATTACTTGTCAGGTTTCAGCTCTATCTGTAGAGAAAATACAGAATGAAATCCGTTTTTCAAAAATGATTCATTCAGCTGTGTGTGTGTGTGTGTGAATTCATGGTGCATTAGATAGTATATTGTACACATACTATCTAAATGTGATGGAGTCATAAATACTTTATAGAATGTACAACTGAAAATAAAAACAGTAAGTGATGGATTTGCTGCAGTAAAGGCTTTATTAGCAATATGAAATTGCTGTCAGTGATCAAGAAGATGAAACAAAAAAGACAAACATACATGGCCTTTGGTTTAAAGTGTGCAAAAATAAAACAAAAATGAAAAAGGCCCAGAAAAAAAAGGTCCTTTTCTAATCTATACAATCTTCAGCATTTGGCCACATGTTCTCGTCTACATCACATCGTATGTTGCCTCTCACCATACACCTTGGATAAAAACGCTTAGCATGCCTTATCCACCCCTGACAGTCTTCAATTGAGATGTCTCTGCAGCCAGCATCTATGGCATCCAGAAGGTACATTTGGTCATGTGGCTGATGATCCTATACTTTCCACCTCCAAGCAGAAAAAAATTCCTCAATGGGGTTGAGGAACGGAGAGTATGGAGAAAGAAAAAGGGAAATCAATCTTGGATGTGCTGCAAACCAGTTTGTGATTGCATGTGAATGGTGGAATGCTACATTGTCCCATGTAATCACAAATGTCCTCATGTTGCCTCCTAACCTGTTCTGCTTCTGGCACCAGTTGTTAGTGAAGGTCATCTAAAAACAAAAGAAGGCGCTCTGTGTTGTAAGGACCAATCTGGCTTTACTGCAGGACCAATCCAGCACTTGAGATTGCAGCACACATTGTGATGTTTGCTCCTCTCTGACCCGGCAATTCAACGGTGGCCCTTTTCCCAATTACATTTCTTCCTTGTCTACATGTTTTTGCCAGGTTAAAGCCTGCCTTGTCTACATAAATGAATTAATGCAGTGTTTGATTAGCCTCCAACTAAAAATTTCTCTGAAAGAAAAATCAAACAAGTTTTACATAAATTCTTTCTACTATTTAGGTCTGTTTACTTGTAGAGTAGCTATAGAGTATAATGGAAAAAAAACTAGTGTGTATTAGTCACTGCAGAATCAGACATGGTGTATAGACATCATACCTGGACGTATTGGTGCTAGAGTTCCTTAACCCGATCACTGTTTCTCTCAAAGGGAACCATGTACATCCGTTTCATCCAAATTCTGTGTTTGGTCAGAGTCCAAGCAATGGTAGCCAGGCTGATGCTTTCCACATTCTGGAATACCAAGTTGTCCTCTAACATTCTGCTCTGACTTTCTCTCAGTTTTATTGCATTGTCAGCA
The DNA here is from genome assembly GCA_011952105.1 of Coreoperca whiteheadi. Classification (NCBI taxonomy): domain Eukaryota; kingdom Metazoa; phylum Chordata; class Actinopteri; order Centrarchiformes; family Sinipercidae; genus Coreoperca; species Coreoperca whiteheadi. The sequence continues at coordinate 2,857,410 of CM022480.1, forward strand.
ATGACCCAACCTACAATGGCATGTTCTTGGTCTTCACTGAGAACCTTTCTTCTTTCCCCAGAGCGAGGAAGTCGTTGTGTCCTTTAGAAGAAGAAAAATACAACACATCTGTATTTGTAACTCCTGGGTGCCAGCAGTTACTGTAATGCAGTAAATAGAAACTGCATTCATAGCCCTTATGAAATGCATGACTTACCTGTTGGTTTGTTGAAATATCCAGATAATGGAAGCAACAGTTGACCATCCGAGATTAGGCTGGACTCTTTCACCAGCCTCTCTCAAGGATAGTCCATGGTTTATCACATGGTCTATGAATGTGGCTCTTATTTCATCTGTGACAACAGCTCTTTCTCTCCTTTGAACAGCAGCACACATTCTTATTCCTGTCCCCCACCTCTCCCTCTCCTAGTCCAAGTAGTTCTCCTCTCCCTCGCCCATCTAGTCCTCTTCCTCATCTAACAAGTCTTCTCCCTTGTCCACACTCTTTTTTTTTTTTGCTCCTCTGTGTTGCTTTTTATTGTGTATGTCCATTTAATGGAAAGTCTTTAACACCTGGCTATGTCTCTGATTGAGATTGGAATCAGCTGTTTCTTTCTCTAATGATCAGTTACAGTTTTTACACACGTTTTCAAAATTAAGTCACCTTTTTTAAAAACTCTACACATAATTCCCCAAACTCCTCATACAAAATGTATCACATCTCCTTTAAAATGCAGTGCAGTGGTTCATGGTGGCGCTCTCGGCACCATGTAGTGAAAGATTTCCACTTGCCCACATACAGTTTCCTGGTGGACAGGGCTCTAGAGTGTAAGATGGTCTCAACTACCTCAGTAGGGAGACTGGCAGCCATGGTGCCATGGTGCAGCTGTAGCCTTGGCCACGGCTGTACCATGGCATCCAGCCCCAGGCGCTGGATACACAAGGGAGAACCAGAGGGGGAAGTAAGCGTTGTCTGGGGATGCGAACAGGTCCACTTGTGCTCTGCCGAAGCTCCTCCATATCATCTGCACCGTCTCAGGGTGCTGTCTCCATTCCCCGGGCCTCGGCCACATTGAGTTACACAGGTACGAAAAGTGCTCTGAGACAGAGCAACTTTCCCTGGGACCACAAGAGGATCTGGCGTGCCAGTCTGCACAGAGAGTGCGACCTCAGACTGCCTTGTCAATCTATGTAGGAGACCACCGCTGTGTTGTCAGAGCGGTCAACCACAGACCTTGGGCTGTGCGGCCTTCCAAGACCAAGCCCCATCCTGTGCTGGAGGCGTCCGTCGAGAGTGTGCTACGGTGATACACTATTCCCAGCACTGGGCCCTGGGTCAGGAACACCCGTTGTCTCCACCTGTCTAAGAAGCGAAGAAAGACGAATGATTCTGGCGTCCACAGATTCCTTAATGTAAGTCTCCATGGCCTCCCTCTCCGGGCGTGAGAGACTATAAAGCCTGCTGACAGGTAGGGCAGGCCCTGGTAAGAGGTCAATGCCACAGTTGTAAGGCCGATGTGGGGGGAGCGACAGTGCTCGGTCCTTGCTGAATGCTTCCCACAGGTTGTAATAGTCCTTGGGAATGGAGGAAAGGTACACAGGTGCCGGGGTCCATGGAACCTGGGTGGTGGCTGTAGGAGATAAGGTGGATTTGAAGCAGTTAACATGACAAAAGGTACTCCAATTGCAAACCCGTCCCAGAGACTAATCAATGTTTGGGTTATGTTTTTCTAGCCAGAGGTGCCCTAAGACCAATGCAACCGCAGGGGGGCACAAGCCAGTGTCTTCTAGTGCCAGTCCCAAGTCTGGATAAATGCAGAGGGTTGTGTCAGGAAGGGCATCCGACGTAAAACACATGCCAATCTAAAAATGCAAATCATGACAATGACTTCCATACCGGATCGGTCGGGGCCAGGGACAATAATGACCGCCACCGGTGCTGTTGACCTACAGGGTACCGGTGGAAATTGGACTACTGTTGGTCGAAGATGAAGAAGGAGAGGAGGAAGGTGTGTTCGTAGGCAGAAAGAGAAGAGGAAAGCTAAGAATGTAGGACTGACAGTAGGGACTTTGAATGTTGGAACTATGACAGGGAAGGCTAGAGAGTTGATGCAGAGAAGGAAGGTGGACATACTGTGTGTCCGGGAGACCAGGTGGAAAGGTAGCAAGGCTAGAAGCTTAGGAGAAGGTTTCAAGTTGTTCTACCATGGGTCGGATAGGAAGAGAAACGGAGTAGGAGTTATCCTGAAAGAGGAGTTGGTGAGGAATGTTCTTGAGGTGAAAAGAGTATAAGACAGGTTGATGAGCCTGAAGCTGGAAATTGAAGGGGTGATGTTCAATATTGTGAGCGGTTATGCCCCACAGGTAGGATGTGAGTTAGAAGAGAAGGAGAAATTCTGGAGTGAGTTAGACGAAGTGATGCAGAGCATCCCCAGAGGTGAGAGAGTGGTGATTGGTGCAGATTTCAGTGGGCATGTAGGTGAAGGGAACAGAGGTGATGAGAAAGTGATGGGCAGGTTTGGTCTTCAGGACAGGAACGCAGAAGGACAGATGGTGGTAGACTTTGCAAAGAGGATGGAAATGGCTGTAGTGAAGACTTTCTTCCAGAAGAGGCAGGAACATAGGGTGACATATAAGAGCGGTAGAAGCAGTCAGGTGGACTACATCTTGTGTAGACGTTGTAATCTGAAAGAGACCAGTGACTGTAAAGTAGTGGTAGGGGAGAGTGTAGCCAGACAACACAGGGTGTTAGTGTGTGACTCTGGTGGTGAGGAAGATGAAGAGGACAAAGGCAGAGCAGAGGACGAAGTGGTGGAAGTTGAAAAAGGAAGAATTTCGTGTAGTTTTCAGGGAGGAGCTGAGACAGACTCTGGGTGGTCAGGAAGTGCCCCCAGATGACTGGACCACTACAGCTAATGTGGTTAGGGAGACAGGTAGGAGGGTACTCGGTGTGTCATCTGGAAAGAGGAAAGTGGACAAGGAGACTTGGTGGTGGAACGAGGAAGTTCAGGAGTGTATACAGAGAAAGAGGTTAGCAAAGAAGAAGTGGGACATTGAGAGGACTGAAGAGAGTAGACAGGAGTACAGGGAGATGCAGCGTAAGGTGAAGGTAGAGGTGGCAAAGGCCAAACAAAGAGCATATGAGGACTTGTATGCTAGGTTGGACACTAAAGAGGGAGAGGCGGATTTGTACAGGTTGGCCAGACAAAGAGATAGAGATGGGAAGGATGTGCAGCAGCTTAGGGTGATTAAAGATAAGGATGGAAATGTATTGACAGGTGCCAGGAGTGTGATGGGAAGATGGAAGGAGTACTTTGAAGAGTTGATGAATGAGGAAAATGAAAGGGAACGAAGAGTAGAAGAGGTGACTGGTGTGGAGCAGGAAGTAGCAAAGATTAGCAAGAGTGAAGTGAGGAGCACGTTGAAGAGGATGAAGAGTGGAAAGGAAGTTGGTCCTAATGACATACCTGTGGAGGTATGGAAGTGTCTAGGAAAGGTGGTAGTAGAGTTTCTGACTAGTTTGTTTAACAAGATCTTGGAGAGTGAGAGGATGCCCGAGGAATGGAGGAGAAGTGTACTGGTGCCAATTTTCAAGAAAAAGGGAGATGTGCAGAGCTGTGGCAACTACAGAGGAATAAAGCTGAAGTTGTGGGAAAGAGTAGTGGAAGCTAGGCTTTGGGCAGAGGTGAGCATTTGTGAGCAGCAATATGGTTTCATGCCTAGAAAGAGTACAACAGATGCAGTATTTGCTTTGAGGATGCTGATGGAGAAGTACAGAGAAGGTCATAGGGAGTTGCATTGTGTCTTCGTAGATTTAGAGAAAGCGTATGCTGAGAGAGGAGCTGTGGTATTGTATGAGGAGGTCTGGAGTCGTAGAGAAGTATGTTAGAGAGGTGCAGGACATGTATGAGAGCTGTAAGACCTTGGTGAGGTGTGCTGTAGGTGTGACAGAGGAGTTCAAGGTGGAGGTGGGTCTGCATCAAGGATTGGCTCTGAGCCCCTTCTTGTTTGCTCTGTTGATGGACAGGCTGACAGATGAGGTTAGACAGGAATCTCCATGGTATATGATGTTTGCGGATGACATTGTGATTTGTAGTGAGAGCAGGGAACAGGTTGAGGAGAATCTAGAGAGATGGAGGTCTGCTCTGGAAAACAGAGGAATGAAGCTTAGCCGCATGTAAGACAGAATACATGTGTGTCAATGAGAGGGACTCAGGTGGAACGGTGAGGTTACAGGGAGCAGAGGTGAAGAAGGTGCAGGACTTTAAGTACTTAGGGTCAACGGTTCAGAGCAATGGAGACTGTGGAAAAGAGGTGAAGAGGCATATGCAAGCAGCTTGGAACGGGTGGAGAAAAGTGTCAGGTGTGTTGTGTGATAAAAGAGTATCAGCAAGAATGGTTGGTGTATATATACTGTGGGGCCTTGTTGAAGAGGACGATCAGGTGTGCTGACAGGAACCAGGTGAGAGGTGATTGCAGGAGCTGGGGAGAAGGAGCCATGCCCAGAGCAGATACATACACGAAACAGGGGACTCAGACACAGAAGGGAGGGAAACACACATGTGTCTCTGTAAATGTCTGACTGCTGTGACGGCATCCCAGAATGTAACAAACTTAAGGTTAAGATAAGAGGAAGTGGGAGAAGGATTAGACCAAGGTCGAAGTAAACACAAGCATGCTGAGATAACAAGCTGGGCTGAGACTCAACACCGCAACAGGACTAAATGTTGTGTGAGAACAGAAGCCTGAGAAGTTTGCATTGTGTCTCCGGATTAATCTGTACTTGCTATGCTGTGAAATAAACTTTTTTGAATTTTAAAGGTCTCTAATGAATCTCTTCTCATCAACAAACTCAGAGAGAGGAGAGGCTGCGGCCTACCTCAAAAACACCTCAAATGTTGATAATTGAATATTAAGATTATTAAGTCGACGTTGACTTTTACATTAAGAACAGTAAAGGGTAAATCTGAGCACCAACTATCACAACCAGCTATTATCACAACAAATACACACAATAACCACAGGCAACTGCTCTTTAAAATATACAATAATGTTTATTTAAATTAATCTTGATTAACAATAGATAACTTTAGCAAACAATCACTATAGTCTAGGGATGGGCCCAAATGAGAGGTGGTCAAGCCTGATCTGCTCTTGGGATAACACACAACGTAGCTTAGCTACGCTACCACATTAGCCGAGCCGTTTGTGGCGTGTAAATATCGGTGTAAAGATATGTGAGCTAGTGGAGAAGAAATAGGGAGAAAAATGCACACAGAGAAAAATGAAGAAAAAGCAGACTCATGTACAGTGGCCGTGTTTACTGAACTTTCAACACAAATAAAAATGGCACATAGGCGATACGGCAGCCGTTGCATCCCAAAATAAGCAAAGCATAATTCACAACAATAAAGCTTAGATGAAATAACACACAGTTATAAAATCTACCTCTGCCCAGACACAATATAGCCTCTTACTTGAGATAGCTTTGACCAAGTAATCGTAAATCAGTCCGGGAAGAGTTCTCTCAGCCGATATGGTGATTTGGCGGTTCCTTCGGTGGGCAGACAAGGAGGTTCCACAGTCGTCGTCGGGGGGGATGGCTCTGGCACTTTGGCTCTGGGCTCTTCCTTGAAGCTGCAATGAGACCCGCGGCATTGAGACTCGCATTGCTTCCTTCTGTAGGCACTGGTCATTATGGAATGAACAACGGGGATCCAAAAGTGTTTCAACAAACACTTGACAGTCTGTTAGCTCTACCAACAAGTGGAGACTAGTCCTTCCTAGGGTAGTTAAAGTTCATGTGAAAGCGTCCCTTAAAGAAACGTGAGTTACTGGAGAGAGACATATGTGTTCTCCTGTTGCAAACAAATTCGCAGTGGAAAGAACATGGCAGCCTGGGTGTCACAAGCTTTTATAACCTTGGTGACGTCATAGTGTGCCAGAGTTTCATGTGACGTCCTGCACCTCACAGCCAAGTGTCCTGTCCTTTATATGACCATTATGTCATGCTCATTTGAAAACAATGTGATAGTGAAGGAAAAAAGTAGTGTTTATTTCTGTTCTGTGCTGGCAAACAGAACAGGGAGAGGACCCAAGTGCAGACTGAGGAGACAGATGGATGACTTCAATGGAGATATTTTTTATTTCTTACTGGGTAACAGGCAGGTGAAAAACAAGTAACAGGAAGGTTCGCAGACAAAAATCTAAACAGTGTAATGAGTGACGGACAGGAATTTCAACACTTTTCAGTCAAAATCCTGGTCCTCTAGTCAAGAGATCAACAAAGAGCAGTGAATTAAATCCAGTGCTACCGGGCAATTCCCAGGATGCTGATGGCTACAGACTGATAAAAGTAATCTTTTATTCAAAGCACACCTTAACATAATGAGCATACATAGCTTTAGTATAGATGTCTCCAATCAGAATTAGACCTTTGACCCCTACACTGTTGCTGTGCCATGTTTTTGCATGTATTGCATTGATGTTGAAAATGATTCATGAAATGACCCTTCAGAGAGAAATATATCAGTTCCATTAAGCTCTGTTTTGATTTTGTTGTTCTCCGAATTTTAATGAGAGATGCTTATTAAATACTTCTTCTTTTCCTTTCGGCTGTTCCCTTTCAGGGGTCGCCACAGCGAATCATGCGCCTCCATCTAACCCTGTCCTCTGCATCCTCTTCACTCACACCAATTAACTTCATGTCCTCTCTCACTACATCCATAAATCTCCTCTTTGGTTTTCCTCTAGACCTCCTGCCTGGCAGCTCCAACCTCAGCATCCTTCTACCAATATATTCACAGTCTCTCCTCTGAACATGTCCAAACCACCTCAATCTGGCCTCTCTAACTTTATCTCCGAGACATCTAACATGAGCTGTCCCTCTGATGTACTCATTCCTGATCCTGTTCATCCTCGTCACTCCCAAAGAGAACCTCAACATCTTAAGCAAAGCCACTTCCAGCTCTGCCTCTTGTCTTTTTTTCAGTGCCACTGTCTCTAAGCTGTACAACATCGCTGGTCTCACCACCGTCTTGAACACCTTTCCTTTCATTCTTGCTGATACTCTTTTATCACACAACACACCTGACACTTTTCTCCACCCGTTCCAAGCTGCTTGCACTCGCCTCTTCACCTCTTTTCCACAGTCTCCATTGCTCTGAACCGTTAACCCTAATTACTTAAAGTCCTGCACCTTCTTCACCTCTGCTCTCTGTAACCTCACCGTTCCACCTGAGTCCCTCTCATTGACACACATGTATTCTGTCTTACAAGCGGCTAAGCTTCATTCCTCTGTTTTCCAGAGCAGACCTCCATCTCTCTAGATTCTCCTCCACCTGTTCCCTGCTCTCACTACAAATCACAATGTCATCCGCAAACATCATAGTCCATGGGGATTCCTGTCTAACCTCATCTGTCAGCCTGTCCATCACCAGAGCAAACAAGAAGGGGCTCAGAGCCGATCCTTGATGCAGACCCACCTCCACCTTGAACTCCTCTGTCACACCTACAGCACACCTCACCACGGTCTTACAGCTCTCATACATGTCCTGTACCATTCTAACATACTTCTCTGCCACTCCAGACTTCCTCATGCAATACCACAGCTCCTCTCTCAGCACCCTGTCATACGCTTTCTCTAAATCTACGAAGACATAATGCAACTCCCTATGGCCTTCTCTGTACTTCTCCTTCAGCATCCTCAAAGCAAATACTGCATCTGTTGTGCTCGTTCTAGGCATGAAACCATATTGCTGCTCACAAATGCTCACCTCTGCCCAAAGCCTAGCTTCCACCACTCTTTCCCACAACTTCATTGTATGACTCATCAGCTTTATTCCTCTGTAGTTGCCACAGCTCTGCACATCTCCCTTGTTCTTGAAAATTGGCACCAGTACACTTGTCCTCCATTCCTCGGGCATCCTCTCACTCTCCAAGATCTTGTTAAACAAATTCGTCAGAAACTCTACTGCCACCTCTCCTAGACACTTCCATACCTCCACAGGTATGTCATTAGGACCAACTGCCTTTCCACTCTTCATCCTCTTCAACGTCCTCGTCACTTCACTCTTGCTAATTTTAGCCACTTTCTGCTCCACACCAGTCACCTCTTCTACTCTTTGTTCCCTTTCATTTTCCTCATTCATCAACTCTTCAAAGTACTCCTTCCATCTTCCCATCACACTCCTGGCACCTGTCAATACATTTCCATCCTTATCTTTAATCACCCTAAGCTGCTGCACATCCTTCCCATCTCTATCTCTTTGTCTGGCCAACCTGTACAAATCCACCTCTCCCTCTTTAGTGTCCAACCTAGCATACAAGTCCTCATATGCTCTTTGTTTGGCCTTTGCCACCTCTACCTTCATCTTACGCTGCATCTCCCTGTACTCCTTTCTACTCTCTTCGGCCCTCTCAGTGTCCCACTTCTTCTTTGCTAACCTCTTTCTCTGTATACACTCCTGAACTTCCTCGTTCCACCACCAAGTCTCCTTATCCACTTTCCTCTTTCCAGATGACACACCAAGTACCCTCCTACCTGTCTCCCTGATGACATTAGCTGTTGTGGCCCAGTCATCTGGGAGCACTTCCTGACCACCCAGAGTCTGTCTCAGCTCCTCCCTGAAAACTAAACGACATTCTTCCTTTTTCAACTTCCACCACTTCGTCCTCTGCTCTGCCTTTGTCCTCTTCATCTACCTCACCACCAGAGTCATTTTACACACTAGCATCCTGTGTTGTCTGGCTACACTCTCATCAACCTGTCTGATACTCTTTTCACCTCAAGATCATTCCTCACCAACTCCTCTTTCAGGATAACTCCTACTCCGTTTCTCTTCCTATCCGACCCATGGTAGAACAACTTGAAACCTTCTCCTAAGCTTCTAGCCTTGCTACCTTTCCACCTGGTCTCCTGGACACACAGTATGTCCACCGAGGGTGCGAGGGAAAAGAGCTAGGCCGAAGGGAAGAACCCGATATTGGTAAGCTTCGCCCCCGAAAGTGAACCTCAGGAACTTCCTGTGACAGGGAAGGATGGAGAAGTGGAAGTATGCGTCCTTCAGATCTATCATGACGAACCAGTCCTCGAACTGGATCTGCCTAACTACAGCTGGAATCGTGAGCATCCTGAACCTGTATCTCCTCAGAGATCGGTTCAGATGCCTGAGATCCAAAATAGGATGCATCCCTCCATCTTTCTTGGGAACCTTGTCTGGCAGAGGAATACGTTCTATAGCCTCCTTTACCAATAGGGATGCACTTCCCGTTCCATTACCCACATCTGCTTGGGGCCGACAACCGTCCAGACTACCCCATTAAATTTCTGGGGGGGGACTGAACTGAAGCCTGTAACCCCGTTCTACAGTGCGCAGGGCCCATGCAGAAATAATCGCACTGAGATAATCTGCCAAGGGAACCAGCCTCTCGAGGCCGGCCTCAGGTATCCACCAAGCCTCCTCCCTGGCCCCCTGAAGCGGCAGGGAGAAGCCGAAGAAGATTTTAGCTGTGCGAATGCGCTCACCGCTCCACCACAGGTCTTACAAGAGGCGGCTGAAGCAGCTTGCGTCCGTGGGGAAAAGACTCGGTCCGAAGCATACCGGACAACGGCAGCGCACCGGCGAGTCCCCGAGAGCTCTGGGGGGAAAGCGATCTCAATCGCTCCTCCCTGTGGGGGACAGCTCTCTGTAGTCCTGCTGCAGCTAGACGGCCAGACGGTGAAACCAGGGAATCAAGCAGGAAGTGTTTATCCTTCGCCCTGATCCCCGACAGGTTCAGCCATAACCTGTAGGGCTGGTAGGCGAACTGAAGAGGGTCCAGGAGGGGTCTGAGCATGGGCCACAGCTGTTCCAGTACCAGTCTCTCCAGGGTCTTCATTATGTGGGAGGTCAGTGCCACCGGTCTGTAGTCCTTGGAGCCACTGGAACGCGGCGTTTTCAGCACAGGAACAAGGCAAGATGTCTTACACAGAACAGAGACCCTTTGAAGACTCAGGCTCAGGTTGAAGACATGTTGAAGAACTCCGCATAGCTAGGGGGGCACAGGCTTTTAGCACCCCGGGGCTAACTCCATCGGGGCCAGCAGCCTTGTTTGAGCGGAGTTTCATCAGCTTTCTTCTCACCTGGTCAGTAGTCAAGCACACAGCAGAGGTTACAGGCGGGGGAGGGGGGGGACATCAATGTCAATCTAAAGAGGGCCGTTAGCCTGAGAGACAGTTGGGGGGGGCTGGACTCTCCCAGGACAAAGGGGGAGGGGGGAGCAGTTGATTCACAGGGGTCTGAGGGGGGGCAGCAGCTGAGTTAGTGGGGGGATGAGCAGGAGCCGGTGTGTTGAATCTGTTAAAGAACAGATAAGTTCGTTGACCCTGTCTAAGCCGCCTTCAGCTCCTCTGCTGCCAGTCGGCCTGAAGCCAGTGATGGTCTTCATGCCGCTCCAGACCTCTCTCATGTTGTTCTACTCCAGCTTCCTCCTGTACTTCTCCTTGGCCTCCCTGATCTTCACCATCAGGTCAGCTTGGATGGCCCTCACCTGCTCCCTATCATCCTTTACCATCTGTAAAGGCCCTCCTCTTGGCATTCAGGATGTCTTTGATGTCCTTTGTTACCCACGGTTTATTGTTAGGATAACAATGAACCATTTTACTAGGGACATTGCATTCCACACAGAAGTTAATGTAGTCAATGATGCACTCAGTGAGCCCGTCGATGTCCTCTCCATGAGGCTCACAGAGTGCATCCCAGTTTGTCACCTCAAAACATTCCTGCAGTGTCTCATAGGCATCCTCCGACCATCTCCTCACTGTTGTGGTCACAGGCTGCCTTTTAACTAGAGGCATATAGCAGGATTTGAGGTGAACCAGGTTGTGGTCTGACCTGCCCGGGGGAGGAGAAGAGCTGGTCCAATGTCCACTCCTCTCTAGTAGGACAACTCACGTACTGGGTGAAATTAGTCAGTGTAGTTGAAACACTGACATGGTTGAAGTCACCCGATATTAATATGAGTGCACTCGGGTGTTGAGTCTGGAGTTGTGATATGGCAGAGTGAATGGCGTTGCACACCGATACAGAGTTAGCAGAGGGGGGGATGTAAAAAGCCACAACAATGGCATGTGAGAATTTGCATGGCAGAAAATATGGTCGGAGTCCCACAGCTAACAGTTCAATGTCCGAACTACAGATACTCTGCTTGATACGTGACCAGGTTTACGCCACCTGTTGTTTTAACCAACACAGCAAGCCTGCCGCCTTTCCGCTTATCGTTCCCGGTGTAATCCCTTTCGGCCTGAACAGTCTGAAAGCCGTCGATGGAACCGTATGATCCGGGATATCCTGGTGTAGCCATGTCTCCAAGAAGCACATCAAACTACACTCACGAAGGTCCGCCTGACTCCGTGCTAACGTCGTTAGCTCGTCCATCTTATTCGCCAGTGATCTCACATTGCCCATAACGAGAGAAGGCAGACATGGCTTAAATCTCTTCTTCTTAAGTCTCTTTTGTCTGCACCCCTCTCATTTCCCTCGCCGCTTCGTTCCACCTCTGCATCCTCCAGGTCTCAGTGGGGACATCGGTTGTCCTGGGCGCCATGCCGCTCGGCTTCAGCGTGATCAGCTGTTCCCTGGTGTAAACAGTGCGGCCAAACAGCTGTTCAGCAGTGGTGCCCTGACCGAGTAGCAGGAGATGAAGTTCCACGGCGAAAAAAAGTACTAAAATACTTTCTAACCTCATTTTCTTAAAGAGCCTAGTTTAATTTATACTTACACACAAGTTACTCAAGTTTGGAAGAAAAAGGAAGCTAAAAGTTAGAAAAAGTAAGACGACGAGACGGAGCTACGGCAACAGGTAGCATGCATGGTGGCGCATGCGCACTAAATCAAAGACCCTGTGTGTAGCGTAACAACTAACATAATTTAGCAGTGGCTAACCTAACTTGAAAACTCATAACAATACATCTTAATGAAATCACATCACAATCTGATTAACAGCTTCAGCAAGGTTTCTGGCTATCAACTGGTCTAAATCCGAGATTCTGCCTCTAAGCCATTTTGACTGGGACGTTGAGGTTGGGGATCTACCCTATAACCACACATCTCAATCCATTAAATACCTCGGAATCCTTGTCCCTTATCCCTTATCCCATTACTACACAGTAGTAAAGTCAAAGAAGACTTGGATAGATGCAATAAATGCCCACTCTTTAATTTACTGCATTTCCACCATCAAAACGAAAATTCTTTTGAAAATCTATTTTTCATAACTCCAGTTAATCCATCCCTGGGCTGGTTCTCCTCTCTAAATTTAACAGTAAATACATTTTACTGGAAAGGCAAAAAGCCCGGGATCAAAATAACTACACTCCAAAAACCCAAACAATATAGTGGCCTCGATGCTCCAAATTCTTAAGACTACTTTCTCTCCAACCAGCTTCAGTATATTCAACACTGGTCAAACAACTCCAATTCTGCCCTGCTTGATAATCAAACAGACCACCTGTAAGGATCTCCCGATTCAGCACATTGCATTCATAGATAAATCCATCAATACCCAAAGCTGCTTCAAATTAAACACCATAAATACTATTCTCACTGAATGGTGGAAGGCAAATGACATACTAAATCAGAATCAGCTTTATTGGCCAGGTATCTGTACACACAAAAGGAATTTGACTCCGGTTTTCTGTGCACTCTATGTACATACACAGAAGTACGACATGATGCTGAGATAAATATGATTAATGTAACAGGTAGCTTATGTACAAGAGGTAGATGGATATACACAGTACGTCTCTGGGTTGTACAGCGAGCATAAAGCTTTAAAACTATCAATATTCACATAGACCATGGGAGAAATGTACAGGTACAGTGGATGTTAATGTGACTGGTGATAACTGTTCAGAGTGACGGCCTGTGGGTAGTATCTGTTCTTGTGTCTGGTCAAGTTGGCGTACAGTGCTCTGTAGCGTCTACCAAAAATTGGAACAGGTTGTGTGCAGGGAGTGACAGATCTGCAGCTATGTTTACTGCCCGTTTCCTGACTCTGGAGTCCTGAATGGAGGGCAGGTCGGCGCTGATGATCTTTTCTGCAGTCCTGTTGTTCCTGTCCTTTTTTGTGGCCGATGTAAACAAGACAGTGATGGAAGTGCCGAGAACAGACTGGATTATTGCAGAGTAGAACTGGATCCGCAGCTCCTGAGGCAGGTTGAACTTCCTGAGCTGGCGCAACTTCCTGCTGGGCCTTTTTCATGATGGTGTTGATGTTGGATGGTCCTGGGAGATTATGGAGCCCAGAAACCTGAAGGCTTCCACAGTAGACAGTTTTGTCAGAATGGTGATGGGGGTGTTCAAAATAAATAACCAACCATAAATTTCCCGTCATGGAAACAGAGAGGAATTACCAACCTGGGGCACCTGTTCAATAGCAGCTCTCATGACCTTTGACCTCCTCAAACAATCATACAATCTATCACAGCATTGCCATTATCAATATCTACAGTTAAAAGAAACCCTAAAACAGCAATTGGACATTAAGAACTTTACACTCCCACTACTCTTAATATTACACTCATTCAAATCCCCAAAACGTTTATCACAAATCTATAAATTACTCACTTATTACGACACCACCACTGCAATACCAACAGACAAATGGACACAAGACCTAAATATCTCAACACTCAGAAATCAATTGGCACATCATCTGCAATAACACATTTTCTATGTCAACCAACAATTAAATACAGTTAATCGAATATGAGATAATCCACAGGAGCTACATCACTAACAATATCATGGGATTTTCAGACTCTAACACCTGCGTACACTGCCCCACAGAAATCGACAAACATTTCCATGCACTTTGACTGTGTAAACCAGTTAAAAACTTCTGGATGGGGGTCATGGGGGAGTGTCTACACCTCAAATTTCGAAACATAAAGAAAATGTTCTTAATTTCACTAACAATTGCCAAAAAAATTTCAAATCAATGGCTACACCTTCTTACAGATCATTCAATCCTTGAAAAACTAAACACAAATCTGACTACAATGAAATATGGGCACATTTTCTACACTTTTTGGACAGCTGATGCCTCTAATTCTTACCCACAATATGGAAAATAATGAGGCCATTGACCGTTGTGTCATCTGCAAAATTCAGGAGTTTGACAGACGGGTCTCCTGAGGTGCAGTCATTGGTGTAGAGGGGGAAGAGCAGTGGGGAGTGCTGATTGTCCGGGAGCTGGATGTGATTTTCTCCAGCCTCACATGCTGCCTCCGGTCTGTCAGGAAGTTTGTGATCCACTGACAGGTGGGGGCTGGTACAGAGAGCTGGGTCAGTTTTTTATGTAGGATGTCTGATATGATGGTGTTGAAAGACGAACTGAAGTCCCCTAATTAAGGATCCTTCCATATGTCCATATTGTAGGATGTAGTCCCGTGTTGACTTCATCCAACATGGGACTGACCTGTTTGCCCGGTAGGAAAACTGCAGGGGGTCCAGCCGGGGTCCTGTGATGTCCTTCAGGTGGGTCAACACCAGTCTTTCAAAGGACTTCATGACTACAGAAGTTAGGGCAAAGGGCCTGTAGTCATTTAATCCTGTGATGGAGGGTTTTTGGGGGACCAGGATGATTGTGGAGTGTTTTAAGAAGGCGGGGACTTCATACAGCTCCAGTGATCTGTTGACGATCTGTGTGAAGATAGAGGCCAGCTGGTCAGCACAGACTTTTAGGCAGGAGGGGGCCATGCAGTACAGTCCTGGTGCCTTCCTGAGCTTTTGCCTCCGAAAAAGCCGACACACATCTTATCAAACCTACAGTAAAACAAATTCAGGTCCTCAGCCAGTTGGTGAGTCCCCGCGGTGGGGGGATGGTTTCCTGTAGCTCATTATCTCCTTCAGGCCTCTCCACACTAACGCAGGGTCGCTGGATGAGAACTTGTTTTCCAACTTCTTAGTTTAGCACCTCTTGGCTACCTTGATCTCCTTTGTCAGTGTGTTTCTGGCCTGGTTATACAGGACTCTGTCCCCACTTCTGTAAGCCATCTCCTTGGCCTGACGAAACTGCCTGAGTTTTGCTGTAAATCAGGGTTTATTGTTGTTGTATGTGCAGAAGCTTTTAGTCGGTAGAGAAATGTCCTCACAGAAACTGATGTAAGATGTTACAGTGTCAGAGTTCATCCAGGTCTGTGGCTGCAGCTTCAAAAACACTCCAGTCAGTGTAGTCTCGTTGGTCCATCTCCTCACAGTCCCTGACCACAGGCTTTGCAGATTTTAGTTTCTGCCTGTATGTTGGGAGGAGATGAACCAGACAGTGATCAGAGAGTCCCAAAGCTGCACGGGGGACAGAGCAATAGGCGTCCTTTAATACAGTATAGCAGGGGTGGCAAACCTGTTCAGCATGATGAGCCAAATAAAACACCAAAAAAAAAACCTCTTTCTTTCAGTGGCACAATGAAGCAGCTCTTCCTTAATTGTGCGGTCTTCAGACACAAATGGTACAAATATTGTCAACTGTGGCTTATCCTGAACATCGCAAGATTCATCCAAAGCAATGCTAAAATACCGGCACTTCTGAAGATCTGAATATAAATGGGTTTCAACTGAGTTGTTAATGTCCGATATTCTCTCTTCAACAGCGTACCGTGACAGCTGGAGGTCCTTTACTGAACGTTTCAAATGTTGGTTTTCGGGACAAAGAATAGCAACGACATCACTAAGGCACTTGTAACAAACTTCCCTTTGTGGTATGGTTTTCTAGCACGAGCAGTGTTCCATGCAAGCTGATATGATGCTAATGTCACGGTCTCTGAATGCTTGGTAACTTTCTAAAAAAGCTTACTTGCGAAGTTCACTGCCTTTGGGAAATTCCCCTGCAGTATAGCAATGGTCCAGAGTGTTAGTTTCCCTGGTGGGACACTTAATGTGCTGTCTATATTTTGGCAGCTCATGGCTGAGGTTTGCTCTGTTAAAATTCCCAATGAGCAGGGAGTCAGGATGTTTTTTCTCCACATTAGTTATCTAGTCAGCCACTTTCCGGTTTGATGAAGACTGCTGGAAATGTATGACCAGTGGCCAATGTTTAGAAGTTCCTCCCTGGTGAATGTGACCAGAGAGGGAGCACATAAACCTCAAATGATCTCCTACTCACCACTATCTGGCATAACCCTATGTTTAAAATCAATAAGGAACCCGTCAACTTCCCAGAGCAGAGTGACGAGCCTGGGGTACCATTGCAGTGGCAGCTCTTTCATGACCTTTGATCGTCTCAAAAAAAAAGAAAAACATAGAAGTTACTCCATCATAGTCACTACCTGTAAATACAGTTGTATGAGACCATAAACAAGAAAATTGATATCTATAACTTCCACAACTTCACTGCTCTCTTAATACTAAAACTATGCCCATTCTTACCCAAAACATTACTATCACAGATTTACAAGCTCTTTTTGCACCATGACAATACTGTTTCAATACCAATAGACAGAGTTAAGCAGTTTTGGTCAAAAGTCATGGGAAAGCTGTCCGAGATCCTCAACCTCAGCATCCCCCATCTCCCCCTCCATGGGCGATTGCTAAATCACTTAACTGTGGCCAAGAAAAGCATATTACTCAACTGGAAAGACAGAACAAAATTATCAATAAGCCACTGGCTCAATCTGTTAACAGACCACGCAAGCCCAGAAATGCTAAGATCAAACTTAAAGGACAATCTGACCCCATTCAAAAAAAACCTGGTCTCCTTTCCTGCAGTTCATCCAGAGCGTTTTCCTCTCCATATCCACTCAAATCTTCCCAAACCCAATATGACAACTCCAAATAACAAATAACCCCTCTTTCACCCCTCTTTTTTCTTTTTGCTGTTGTTCTATTCTGTTGTTTTGTTTGTTTATGTCTTAGTGCTTCTGTCGATGTTCTGTAAATACCTCTGTTGTTTACCTGTGGTAAAGAATACAAAATAAACAAATGAACTTCCATGACCAAATATGGGTTTTCCTACTATTGGTGGGGGCAGGGGGTTGGGGGCCATGGGAGACAAATGGCTCCAGCTCACACACAAACGAACACATACACATGGAAGAAGGTTATATATACTGCTCATTGACTTTTCAGTCAGCATTAGGTTTGCTAACAGGCTTGCTCTCAGCAAGACTTTGATGGCAATTGTGGTATTGTATAATTTCTTGTTTGATTACTGCCCCTACATTTAAGCCACCACAATAGTGTATAAGGCAAAACTATATTAATAGTAAAACTGATTAAGAGTGAGCATTTAGCACAAATTTGGTCCTTACATGGTGACCTTACAAGGACCATCCCTGAGCTGGAACATGTTGAAGACAATTTAATGCCAACAATCTATAATATACAATGTGGCTAAACATTTTCCAAAATACACTCTATTCGTTTTAAGTCTTGTGAGTTAGCTAGTAATTTTTCGTGCACGGATTGATTTAAAAAAAAATCTCCCCTACATCATTTAGGGATGCAATTTTGTGTACTGGGGTGTAATGGGTAAATATGGTTTGCTGGATATAAGAAAACACATTTAAATAAATATGGTGACAATACGTAAACTATGGTATGATTTAAAAATTCAGCACTAATGTCATAGTCCTTTAAGACCAACTCAAAACTTGAGATGCATCAGTCTAATACCTGACATATTATTTATATATCTCTCCCATGGGCAATCTTGTTAAGTTATTGTTATTGTTGATTTTCTGACTGTTTCCAAGACTACATTTAAACAATACACATTATTGTGGCATGCATGTCATGTTATTCAACTGCAGCTGCTTACATCTTAATCACAGCTGCTCTCTAGAGGTCTGTACTACTGCAGTGCTGAAGTTGTATCTGGGGGATATCTAGGGGTTATAGTATGCATCTATTAACTGTGACATCTTGATATATCTTTAACCTTCACATTCTTTTAAGATTCTCATCACCCTCTCCAATTGTGTTGTGGTAGACGGTTTTGGCCTAGGTTGCATCATCATTGCTAACATCAGCTGTGATGTAAGGCCAATACGGCTCGTGTCATTGTGGAGAAATAGGCTGTGAAGCAGCCTTGTGCTGAGTCTCTGGGTGCATATTATTACCACAGTGAATACTTCCCCAAACATACATACAAATATGTTAGATGTTACAACACAAAAACAGACAAGGTCACTATTACCACAAACCCTCCGCTAACAAGACTAATAATGGATTTTGAATAGCTATATTGTGTTCATTTGAAACTCACAATATCCGTTATTGAGTGTGCATGCACATGCCAGCTAATGAACTAATACAATTTATGTATGTTATCTTTCCATTACAGATCAATTTTTTCACTCAGTAGCAAGGTTCTTGACTCACCGACGTGAAGAGTTAAAAATACAAATGTTAAACTGCCAGTATACTCCTTCAGAACTGCTTGCCATACAGTCAAATAGGATGTGCCTGTTCTGAACAACGCAATAATATACAAAAATGTATTAAGATAGAGATTTTTGCAGTTCTTATAAAATGGAGAAGAAGCTAGTGTAGTCGAAAGTTCTGGAAAATGTTTGTAATTGAACCTTGAGTTCAGAATATATATCAAAGAGTTATTTTTTGGATGGTATTTTCAACTATGGTGTGGTGTTATATTTCCAACTGTAATGATGAAGCATTTTGATTTGCCACAGCTCTGAACATGCCTCTTACTGATGTCCTCTCCATTACAATGGCAGCTGAGGCTCATGGCTGTGCTATGTACCATACAAAACTGACAGAAACAAAGTCAAGCTAATTTAAAACTGATGGTCAGAACATACATTTATATTCTGGTTACATTACCCAGGAGACTCGTTTCTATGTTGAGCAACATTGAAGAGATTTTGGAATTTACAACTGGGGAAATTACTTTCAGAACCAGCAGCTCATCACACTTTAAAACTCTGTTTTCAGCATGCATTGTTAACATCTCTGGGACTCAACTGTGATACATTTATTTAAATCACAATAAAAATTGCTTCAAAACCCCTTCCCCATTAACCTTTTTAAAATTGGATTAGTAGCTATTTCTGTTACTTTCTGAAAATGCCAATCCACCAATCACATCAACTTCTTGATGTATTTGGCCAGGTATATGGAGGTAGGATTGAAACTTCGCTCTCAAGCTGACAACTATTTGTCAGTTTTCATGTGATCAATTGAGTGCAACACTGTAAATGTCTTCCCGGAGAGACTGTCTGAAAATATGTGGCTATATTCAAACAATATCCCCATATTTAAACAATATTGGGTCTCCCCCTCTCCATGACGGTTGGCTTTTCTCTCTGCCTTTGAGTGCGACCGTTTGGGAGAGGTATTGACACTTGATTTCTGACGTGGTTGGAAAACTTTCTGATGTGAAACATGGAGTATCTCAGGGCTCTGTTCTTGTCCTTGTACTCGTCTCTCTATATATTTCAACTCTTCTGTCTTTATATTTCACCTCCTGGCCAAATTATACACTGTCATTGCTATGCTGATGATTCTCAGCTGTATGTGTCTATAAAGGCAGATGAACTTGACAGCACATTGTACTCACTAGCTATCAGTGGGGGGGGTGGAAGTACTTAATCTCAGTACTTAAGTAAAAGTACAAATAACCAGAGATATATTTACTTTAGTAAAAGTACCGCAATGACAACCCTACTTAAGTAAAAAGTACCTGAAAAGTACTTGCATAACAATTTATTCTCTTAATGTATATATTCTATTATAAATAGAATATAAAAAACAGTATGGGCTGTGGAATTTTATTTATAGATAACCAGTGGCAAAAAAAATATTCATAAATTGTTGATGGGTGCAAATATTGAAAATGTGGCTAATTTAGAAACCACTACGACTATACTGCAGTACGTTATGTCGTTTTGGACAAAAGCGTAAACTAAATACCATAACCATCCATAACTATGACTAAAGCCTAAAAAAATATATATATATATGCCCCCCCCACTTTTTTTTTTTGGCTACACATGCTATATGTCAAGATGCATTTCGCATGCTTGCACCACAAATAACAAGCAGCAGGGACATAACTATCATAGTACTAGCTAACGTTAACGTTAGATAGCAACATGTTTGCTTAGTTCAACATGCTTCTTCAAATTTGAAGAAGAGTTCTTGAAGGCCAGCAGCTAATTTTTTCGGGGCAGACATAGTTTACATAGGAACCTCCACGAGTCATTTTTCTCAGACTCCATCTTCTGCTCAGGTCACAGGCACCACACCCACAGGTACCTGAGCACACCAGACTGTGCGGCTGTTGGAAAAGCGAAAGAATCGATGGATCATTCATACCTGATTGAGTCCAGTCACAGCCTTATAGGACTCTGAGTCCAAGACTAGCGTTCTAGAATCTTTTGTAGTGTAGGAACCCATTTCTATGGCAACCAAACTTCAATGGTGAGACAAACATGTGACGACTTGTGGCCATTATTGGTCATAACATTTTGAGCCAACATCATACATATTGTTACAATAAGTCATCCAAACTAAAAGATAACAAGTTGTTTGTCAATGTCTCATAATGGCAGGAAGGCAATGTTTGTCACCATCCAAAACCGTTACAAATGACAGTAATAAAAATGATTACCATAAACGCTTGCTGGTTAGCCAACACTATGGTCGTTGTGTTACGGGGGACTGTCGGTGAAGTAAAAAAGGACCCAGATGCAGACAGTAGTGAGGGATGGAGTCTTTATTATCTCTTACCCAGTGGTGGACAGGCGAACTCGAAAACACAGACAGGAAACCAGGAGAACCAAGAAGCACGAGGAGGTAGCGAAAACCACGGAGGGAAACACTTGGGAAGGCAGGGAAGGCAACAAGCAACCATCCAACAATGAACCGAGACACTGACAACGCGACACCAACAATGAACCCACACCAAGACAAGGAAACATGTGAACAAAATACACTCCGGGGAGGTGAAGGCAACGAGACACAGGTTCAGGTCAAACACAGGTGATCACAATCAGGGAATCAGCGAGGGACTCGGGCGGACGGCCAGGGGAACGGCCGGGAGCGAGGGACTCGGGCGGACGGCCAGGGGAACGGCCGGGAGCGAGGGACTCGGGCGGGCGGCCCGGAGGGAAACCGAGACTGCGGGTGCGGGGTTCGGGCGGTCGACCCGTAGGCCGAAGCGGAGGACAGCCGGGACCAAGGGGCTGGACGGAGTCGGGGCGAGGGACAGAGGGCTGGACGGAATCGGGGCGAGGCCGCGGCGGCGGCGGCAGAAGCTCTGGACGAGGGTGCTCCTGCGGCGGCGGCGGCGGCAGAAGCTCTGGACGAGGGTGCTCCTGCGGCGGCGGC
>CM022480.1:2879234-2891162 GCA_011952105.1 Coreoperca whiteheadi
GGCGGCGGCAAAAGCTCTGGACGAGGGTGCTCCTGCGGCGGCGGCGGCGACTATAATTTGATACCAGAAAGCCTGTGTTACAAACTGGTACTGTGGAGTTTGACAGATGTGAGCATTTACCAGGTAGGAACAGTCAAATGATAAGAAGCTGTTGAGTGCAAATCAACAGTGAAATGCTGGATCCAGTGTTTTTGGTGTTTGACCCAGTTTGACTTAAGGCCTGGATATCTGCTTTGATTTTGACAATTGTGAGTCCTGTAACACTATATGGCTGGACTACCCCTTGAAGGTTTGATTAGGTTATTGATTCATTCATTTCATTTTGTTATATGCCTACAGTGAAACCAGAAAGCCCATAGTGAAACTAAGTGATTTGAATTGATCATTATAGATATAGTTTGCAACTTTACGCTGGAATGTCATAATGGGATTGTCATTAGTTTGCAGGTAATTGGCCATAAACCAAAGTATTGGAAAAAATGTCACCAAAAAGAGATCATCAAAGTTAATACAAATAATCTTAAGGAGAACATGAATGTCTCAACCAAATCTCATGGCAATTTATTTAATAGTTGTTGAGGCCTTTCAGTCTAAACCAAAGTGGTGGATGACTGATTAACATTGTCATCCTACAAGCTCCCCTCCTAGAACCGCCACCTTACTGTGGTGGAGGGGTTTGCGTGCCTGAATGAACCTAGGAGCTATGTTGTCTGGGGCTATTGCCCCAGGTAGGGTCTCCCAAGGCAAACAGGTCCTGGGTGACAGGCCAGACAAAGAGCGGTTCGAATCCCCCCTCATGGCGAAAATAAAAACTAGGTCCGTGATGTCGCCCGGTACGGCGCAACCGGGGCCCCACCCTGGAGCCAGGCCCGGGGTTGGGGCTCGAACGCGAGCGCCTGGTGGCCGGGTCTTGCCCCATGGGGCCCGGCTGGGCTCAGCCCGAGCTAGCGACGTGGGGCCGACCTCCCGTGGGCCCACCACCTGCAGGAGGAACCGTAGGGGGCCGGTGCTTTGTGGATTGGGTGGCAGTCGAAGGCGGGGGCCTCGGCAACCCAATCCCCGGACACGGAATCTGGCTCTAGGGACATGGAATGTCACCTCGCTGGGGGGGAAGGAGCCTGAGCTGGTACGGGAGGTTGAGAGATACCGACTAGAGATAGTCGGGCTCGCCTCCACACACGGCTTGGGCTCTGGAACCCAACTCCTTGAGAGAGGCTGGACTCTCTACTACTCTGGAGTTGCTCGCGGTGAGAGGCGGCGGGCTGGTGTGGGCTTGCTTATAGCCCCCCAGCTCAGCCGCCATGTGTTGGAGTTCACCCCGGTGAACGAGAGGGTCGCTTCCCTTCGCCTTCGGGTTGGGGATAGGTCTCTCACTGTTATTTGTGCTTACGGGCCGAATGGCAGTGTAGAGTACCCGACCTTCTTGGCGTCTCTGGGAGGGGTGCTGGAAAGTGCTCCGACCGGGGACTCCGTGGTTCTACTGGGGGACTTCAATGCTCACGTGGGCAGCGACAGTGATACCTGGAGGGGCGTGATTGGGAGGAACGGCCCCCCCGACCTGAACCCGAGTGGTGTTCTGTTATTGGACTTCTGTGCTAGTCACGGTTTGTCCATAACGAACACCATGTTCAAGCATAAGGGTGTCCATCAGTGCACGTGGCACCAGGACACCCTAGGTCGGAGGTCGATGATCGACTTTGTGGTTGTTTCATCTGACCTTCGGCCATATATCTTGGACACTCGGGTGAAGAGAGGGGTGGAGCTGTCAACTGATCACCACCTGGTGGTGAGTTGGATCCGATGGCGGGGGAGGAAGCTGGACAGACTTGGCAGACCCAAACGTACTGTGAGGGTCTGCTGGGAACGTTTGGCAGAGTCTCCAGTCAGAGAGATCTTCAACTCCCACCTCCGGCAGAGCTTCAACCTCATCCCGAGGGAGGCTGGAGACATGGAGTCCGAGTGGACCATGTTCTCCACCTCCATTGTCGACGCGGCCGCTCGGAGCTGTGGCCGCAGGTGCCTGTCGTGGCGGCAATCCCCGAACCCGGTGGTGGACCCCGGAAGTAAGGGATGCCGTCAAGCTGACGAAAGAGTCCTATCGAGCCTGGTTGGCTCGGGGGACTCCGGAGGCAGCTGATGGGTACCGGATGGCCAAGCGGGCCTCGGCCCGGGTGGTTGCGGAGGCAAAAACTCGGGTCTGGGAGGAGTTCGGTGAGGCCATGGAGAAGGACTATCGGTCGGCCTCGAGGA
The DNA here is from genome assembly GCA_011952105.1 of Coreoperca whiteheadi. Classification (NCBI taxonomy): domain Eukaryota; kingdom Metazoa; phylum Chordata; class Actinopteri; order Centrarchiformes; family Sinipercidae; genus Coreoperca; species Coreoperca whiteheadi. The sequence continues at coordinate 2,881,485 of CM022480.1, forward strand.
GATTCTGGCAAACCATCCGGCGCCTCAGGAGGGGGAAGCAGTGCCCTGCACACACTGTTTACAGTGGGGGTGGGAATCTGCTGACTTCGACTGGGGACATCCTTGGACGGTGGAAGGAGTACTTCGAGGATCTCCTCAACCCCACCGGCATGTCTTCCATTGCGGAAGCTGAGGCTGGGGTCTCGGTTGCGGGCCCGTCGATCTCCCGGGCTGAGGTCACTGAGGTAGTTGAGAAGCTCCTCGGTGGCAGGGCACCGGGGGTGGATGAGATCCGCCCTGAGTACCTCAAGTCTTTGGATGTTGTGGGGCTGTCTTGGTTGACGCGCCTCTGCAACGTCGCGTGGCGGCTGGGGACAGTGCCTCTGGACTGGCAGACTGGGGTGGTGGTCCCTCTGTTTAAAAAGGGGGACCAGAGGGTGTGTTCCAACTACAGGGGGATCACACTCCTCAGCCTCCCCGGAAAAGTCTATGCCAGGGTACTGGAGAGGAGAATTCGGCCGATAGTCGAACCTCGGATTCAGGAGGAACAATGCGGTTTTCGTCCCGGTCGTGGAACACTGGACCATCTCTACACCCTCTCCAGGTTGCTGGAGGGTTCATGGGAGTTTGCCCAACCAGTCCACATGTGCTTTGTGGATTTGGATAAGGCATTCGACTGTGTCCCTCGCGGCGACCTGTGGGGGGTTCTCTGGGAGTACGGGGTCCGGGGCCCTCTGCTAAGGGCTGTCCGGTCCCTGTATGACCGGAGCAGGAGTTTGGTTCGCATTGCCGGCAGTAAGTCAGATTTGTTCCCGGTGCATGTTGGACTCCGGCAGGGCTGCCCTTTGTCACCGGTCCTGTTAATTGTTTATATGGACAGGATTTCTAGGCGCAGTCGGGGGCCGGAGGGAGTCCAGTTTGGGGACCACAGGATTTCATCTCTGCTTTTTGCGGATGATGTTGTCCTGTTGGCTTCTTCAAATCAGGACCTTTAGCGTGCATTGGGACGGTTTGCAGCCGAGTGTGAAGCGGCGGGGATGAGAATCAGCACCTCCAAATCCGAGGCCATGGTTCTCAGTCAGAAAAGGGTGGCTTGTCCCCTTCAGGTTGGTGGAGAGCTCCTGGCCCAAGTGGAGGAGTTTAAGTATCTTGGGGTCTTGTTCACGAGTGAGGGAAGGACGGAGCGGGAGATTGACAGGCGGATCGGTGCATCCTCCGCAGTGATGCGGTCGATGTACCGGTCTGTCGTGGTGAAGAAGGAGCTGAGCTGCAAGGCAAAGCTCTCTATTTACCAGTCGATCTACGTTCCTACTCTCACCTATGGTCATGAGCTTTGGGTCATGACCGAAAGGACAAGATCCCGGATACAGGCGGCCGAAATGAGTTTCCTCCGCAGGGTGGCTGGGCGCTCCCTTAGAGATAGGGTGAGGAGCTCGGTCACTCGGGAGGAGCTCAGAGTAGAGCCGCTGCTCCTCCACATCGAGAGGAGTCAGCTGAGGTGGCTCGGGCATCTGTCCCGGATGCCTCCTGGACGCCTCCCTGGGGAGGTGTTCCGGGCATGTCCAACCGGGAGGAGGCCCCGGGGAAGACCTAGGTCACGCTGGAGGGACTATGTCTCTCGGCTGGCCTGGGAACGCCTCGGTATTCCCCCGGAAGAGCTGGAGGAAGTGTCGGGGGCGAGGGAAGTCTGGGCGTCTCTGCTTAGACTGCTGCCCCCGCGACCCGGCCCCGGATAAGCGGTAGAAAATGGATGGATGGATGGATGGATGGATCCTACAAGCTGCAACAGTAGTGGGGCTATAAATGAAACCACATTAAAACAGACAGTTTTACAGTTCAGTGTGTCAAAATGTAAAAGATCAAAGGGGAACAGTTTTACTTATAAATTAGGAGTAGTGGTACTCAACATTTGGTGTTAATTTCAATGTATAAGTTGATTATGCTGGATACCTCAGCACAGTCTGTCCAACAGAAGCTGAGGAAGACAAATTTAATGCACTTCTAAGTGAACTATTATGTGCTGGACCTTGAGGCATAAGCAGCCTGGGTGAGGCTCTTACATATATTAGCATTGCAGTACCTATCAAAATTAATGTGCATATTAAGTACTTTAAACTATTTGGAGTTATTTGTTAAATAAATAGAATGTGGCATTTTGTGTGAGATGGATTTGATAAAGCGACTGCCTCTGTGTTCCAACCATGTTTTCCAGCTCTCTATAAATGATCCCAGAAATGTCAATACAAGTGGGAAAGTCATTATATATCCTGGGGGTCTTGCTACCACCTCATGTGGAGAGTGCTTTATCTTCTTCTACTGGAGAGAAAACATTCCCAGCTAATGACCGCTCTCAGAGCAACTAGCATGGCTGACTGAAGCCTAACTTACCTCTGAAGAAATTTGATTCCTCCTTCCCTCCTTTCCTGGAGCCTTTGTACATGAAGCAGTCTGTAAATGAAGCAGGTCCTTGAGCATTATTTTATTATTTACATCTGGAGGCTTAAAGCACAAAATAACAGACCTACCTCTGAGTGCTGATGAACAAGTCCTTAAAAGACCTCAGTTATTTAAGGAAACATGAGAGAAAACAGAAAATTTGAAGAATGGGCATTAAATTAATCAGTTAAAGCCACAGACTGAAATGTTACAATAATGGTATTACACTATTACCTGAAGGTATTTAGATCATGTTCGTTTTCTCAATGTGAGGTGGCTGACAGTCGGAGCACTTCTAGGCTTGAATGGTCATGAGCCTGGAGTCAGTAACACAAAAAATCACTGCAAACATCCTCATCTTAATAAGTCCTTTATGTCTATTATTACAGTTGCCCTGATGGTCAAAACACAAAGAAATTTCACGTAACACAACGGCATTTCAGAAAACATTTCACAAAACACAACATTTCAGATTATCGAAAGGGAGGGACAACACTTCTTGTCTATGATTGGACAGAACCCAAGTCCCTGGCGACAGTTGAAATTTCCTGTTTGTGTAGCCTAGCCTAGCTAGCCTAGTACGTGCAGCTTTGTCGTTGCAAAAATCCTAACCTGAGTTTGAAGGCATGGAAGGGAACATTGAAATCATAAGAGAATACTTTAACAAAGTACATATGATGCAGCCTAATTCTTGATATGTTTTTAATATATGACATTAAAATATCCAGTGGGACCTGGAAGCAAACTTGAAAGAATTAGAACTGAGGAGATGCAGCGATAGATGTTTGGATACATAACTGTCAGCCTTGCAAAGCGGAGGGACCCACGGTAGCTTACTCATATGACATTCAACAACATGACCGCTTTCATGATCAATCTGTCAACCATGTAAGGACAGAAACCTCACCTCTGAATAAAATCTATACATTGTCTTTTAAAACACTGACTGTGTGGACATTACAGTAAGGCAACTGTCAAGTTGTCAGTTCCCCTGCACTGAAACATTTACCATACTTTACTCTATCACTGTTTAAATAGAACAAATCTGTATGAAGACAGATGAAAACAATCATTTGTCATGTTTTGATTGGTCGCACTGATGGAACATTCCTATCATAGTTATATAATGTTGGAGATTGTGTGAGTATTTCTGAGTGAGAAAAATAAAACTGGGTTAAAGGTGAGTTTTCTAATATACAGTATAATACAGTCTTAATGTGTTTTGACAGCAATTAAGTGATGTGGAAATATAGCCTGGTCATTAAATGCTGTTGAGCCACTCTGATTAATAAGTGTAAATAAATACTTTGTGTGTGATAACAGTTTAGTTTAGTTTTAACACCTAGCACCTATGCGTTGTCCAATGTGCTCAGGGCTCTGGATTTTTGATGCGTTCCATGACTCTCTCCCCCTGACCCAACTCAACAGCACTGTGTAGTCCACTCATTCGTCCTTCAGACTATCCTCCAATAAGGACATATGTTAAATGTTTAAATATAGCCTATTTATTCAGCTGTAACTTGAAGGGGACAAAATGCAGGTGACCGCAACTGCCCATCAATACAATTCAAATTACATAGCCAAATATCACAATTTTGCCTCAAAGGGCTTTACAATCTGTACAACATACGACACCCTCTGTCCTTAGACCCTCGATTCGACTAAGGAAAAACTACCCAAAAAACCCTTTTAACAGGAAAAAATAAATAAATATAGAAACTTCAGGAAGAGCAACAAAGGGATCCCTCTCCCAGAATGGACAAACATGCAATAGATGTTTTATGGACAGCATAGATTCACAACAGCAGATGAAAGTATATACAATTATAATGGCAAAATGTAGTTTGCATAACATAAGTGTTGAGGACGGATCCAGAAATGATAGTACATTGTCGGGATTTAACAATATACCTCACATGGCCACACCCTTTGTTGGGTTTACCATGATAAAAGGGGCACCAACTTTAGGTTTGCCTATCAAACATAATCATAAATGATTCTTTAACTTAAGACCTCAGGGCACCATCTTTGGATAAAGGAAATGACAGCCAGTTGATTGAGGCTCATAAAAGACACTAAACTATCAATTTGGAACTCAAAATAATAATAATTTTAGATTAGTTATAAATGTAATTGATAGCTAGTAAGTGAGGGACTTAGAGTTCAACATTGAACCCATAGTTTTATCACATATGTTGAAGTCACAAGAAGAAATTGTACACAAGTTGCTCATGATAAACGAAACTTCACTGTCTGATACCTATTGTAAAGTCATAAAAAAGATGAGTAAGGAATCCTTGAAAATGTATCATCTGTTTGCTGTGTATACTTTATTTGTAGACGTGAGTTATTGTGTTCAAAACAACTTGTCTGTGAATACTTTACTGAACTGAGAAGATTGCATTGTGATATTTACCATACCGTAGGAGCCTCTGTGTTTAAGTCAGCCATAAGTAGACTGAGAAGATGATAAACAATTCAATTAATTTAATTGTATGTACTATGATTTTCTGTTGTGAATCTACTCTGTACAAACGACATCCATTGCTTGTCTGTCCGTCCTGGGAGAGGGATCCCTCCTCTGTTGCTCTTCTTGAGGTTTCTATCATGTTTTTCCCCTGTTAGAAGGGGTAGTTTTTCCTTAGTTGAATCGAGGGTCTAAGGAAAGACATGGAGGCAAAATTGTGATATTGGGCTAAACGAATATTAATTGAATGGAAGAGGTTGGCAAATGATTTACTCTTGAGATACATTAAAGAGACAAGCCTTTATTTAGAAAGAAACACAGCAAAAACAGACAATGTGAAGACTAAATACACTAGACTACAGACAAACAGGTATGTAGATGAGTGCCCAAGATGGCTGCTTGGACGTAAAAGAAAGAACACTAAGTCAAAATGGCGGTGATGCCATACAAAAGGTAGAGTGTCATGAAGTTAAAGTTACATTAGCACACATGTCGCTCTGCAGAAGAGCGACTAGAGGTGTGTGTGCTAGCAGGTAAAGGTGATCTGTAAGCTAATAGTGCCAAGTTAAAATACAAGGCCAGGGGGGAGCATGGGGCCCATCTGCTCAGAGGATGAGAGAGATGGTGTGCACCTTCCACTCAGGATGAGCAGAGGGAGAAGAGAGACCAGGGTTGTTACCTGCTTTATGGACTTTTTTACTTCTGGGGTCACACGACTGTTTGACGTGACCCCAGAAGGCAAATGACATTGAAGGCACAGCTATCAGGAGCAGTTTGGGGCTCAGTATCTTGCTCAAGGACACATCGTCACGTGGGCTGGAGGAAGCTGGGATTGAACTGTCACCGAGCCACAGCTGCCCCAATTAATTTGATTTTCATAAAATACATTAATTTGGAGCTCAGAATAATAATTAAATAAAACAGAATTACCATTAATAGCGAGTAGTTCAAGGATTTGGAATTCAACATAGAAGTTGACAAGTGATTCATTCTTGTGCAACATTATAGACAAGCATAATTGTACTCAAGCATTTAAGATTAATAAAAGCAAAAACACAATAGGAACTATACACTAAACTAAGGAACAGAAAGACGTGTGTGCAGGAATATCTAGCGCAAATGGCTAGCAGTAGCTGCATGGCTAGACAAGGGAAATAAAAAAATGGCAGTAAGGCCATATAGGTCACAACTATGGCTCTGCTGAAGGCCAAACCAGAGGTGTACCCGGTGTGCTAAATATCCTGTTAAGCTATGCTGAGCCCGGTAGTTGAGTTACCAGTCCGTGGGGAAGAAGTGAGGTTGCTATGGAACGTTGCTGTGCCATTAGCCAGCGTCCATCCGTCGTGTAAGGGCCAGGTGGGGAAGAGTGCTGTGGTTCCGTTGAAGAATCTGTTGCGCAGACAAGGAAGCCAGTCGCCTATCAGTCATTGGTTGTACTCCTTACAGTTAGCTTGGTGCTAACATGCTCCGTTGCTTCTTAAAGTTAGCTGGCAGATGTATATAATAGCTGTTGGCGCTAAACTTTGTTGCAGGAATCTGAAGCAGGCGCTGTGGTAAGACAGAGTTTCAGTCCTGAAGGAAGGAAGGCTTCTGTGTTGCAGCCTTAACCTGCCTAGTTGAGTGTAGACAAAAGAGAGAAGGAACAAAAGATTGTTGACCTAGTGACTTCCAGGTCACACTTCAGACTGTTGATTTCAATGTCTCTCAGGACTGTGAGACAAAAGAGAATGCAGTCTCCTAATCAAAGTGAAGTTAAAATGACCCACATAAATGAACTCATCTGTTGAGTTCTAAAATTCCCACATTTGGTTTCAGGGTTACACTTGATGTGTGATTTGAGAGCACAATCGTCCTTGAGTAGTAGTAGCACTATTGTAGATGTGTGGTCACGTGCTACCCTTTTCTCTCGTTGAGAGGCAGGGGCTGAATAGCTCTGAACTGTTCCTGCTTTTGGAGGGATGAGCAGTGGTGACAGGGTCCTGCATAAGTGCCCTATCATGTTATTTTCAGCCAGAGTATCTACTAGAGGATAAACTACATATATCCTCACTTGTCTCAGAGAGATCGAACTGTTGCCATCTGTTAAGTGGAGGGGGAGTTAATCTCTCATTAAGGAAGGAGTGTAAACCGGATTAACCTGAGTCAGTGGCTGAACATAAGTCCAAGGAAAGACGTTCTAATTTAATCCCTAACAATTTCTCCATGTGTGAAAAGAAATCTGACTGCAGGTCTTCTAAATAGGGTATGGAGGGTGAAATTAAATTTGTTTAAAACAATGCAATGTGATTTGGTATGGTGTTGCATTGGCAGACACCTTGTAGTGTCGTTTGGGCAGTACACTGACCTAATCTAACATTGTGGCCAACACTATTAAAAGTAGCTCTCTGTGAAGAGGGCTAGCTATAGCACCATCTAGTGGGCATCAGATTGGGGACACTAGAGGCAAAGCAGGTTTACAAAAGTAACTTTTCTAACCAAAAGTTTAAAGAGACTAGAACACGATGAAGTTACAGCTGGGTAAAAAAAAACTACAAGGCTGAAAGCATGCTGGGGCTCTATTCTCAATCAGGCTGAAAAGCATGGCACTTCCAACCAGGAACAAACAAAACTGTTACACAGGGCCGTGTCTTAAAAAAGGAGGAGCACTTAAAACTACACAGATTTACTAAATCGTATCGAATGTGGAATATTCCAATTCCTACAGAGTAGGGTCAACTTTAATGGCTAGGAAATGGAAATGTAAATAGGCTGTACTTGTATAGTGCCTTTCTACTCATCTGACTACTCAAAGCGCTTTCACACTACATATCACATTTGCCCATACACACACATTCATACCCTGATGGCAGGAGCTAACTGCCCATCAGTACAAATTAAACTAATCATTCACACACACACACACACACCAAAGGCACAGCTTCAGAAAACTTATTGGACCAGGAGAGCCGCTGTCTATCGCGCTGACCGGAGTTTGGGAAGTTCTATGAAATGAACAGCTTTAGAAAACCGGTCAACAATGGTGAGAATGGTAGTGTTACCCTGAGAGTGTGGCAATCTGGTTATGAAATCCAAGGCGATGTGGGACCATGGGCGGCTGGGGACCAGGAGAGGTTGGAGCAAGCCTGCAGGTGGTCGATGAGAAGCCTTTCCTCGAGCACAGACTTCACAAGCGGCTACAAAGGCCCGGGTATCCGCCTCCAAGGTAGACCACCAAAAGTGTCTCTTTAACAGAGAGAGCATGTGAGTCATGACTGGGTGGCATGCGAAGCGAGAGTTGTGGGACCACATAAGTACCTGGGAGCGAACAGAGTCAGGAACAAACAGGCAATTAGGGGATCCGTCCCCGGGGTCGGGCTGGTCTCGCTGTGCCTCACGAACTGCTGACTCGATCTCCCAGGTTAGCACAGCCACCATGCAGGCAGGTGGGAGTATGGTGTCAGATTTGGGGTTGCTATCCAGAAGGCGGTCTAGACGGGATAAGGCGTCAGGCTTGATATTCTTGGACCCAGGACGATAGGTAAGTGTGAAGTTAAAACGCCCGAAAAACAGCGCCCAGCGTGCCTGTCGGGAGTTCAGTCTCTTGGCAGTTTGGATGTACTCCAGATTTTTATGATCCGTCCATACAATAAACGGATGCTCAGCCCCCTCCAGCCAGTGTTGCCATTCTTCTAATGCCTACTTCACTGCTAGGAGTCATAGTTTTGTTCGGCGGGGTTGAGACGTCGGGAGAAGAAGGCGCAGGGATGGAGTCTCTGGTTGGTGTCGGAGTTTTGGGAGAGCACGGACCCTACCCCCACATCAGAGGCGTCCACCTCCACCGTGAACTGTCGTCCGGGGTCAGGTTGGATGAGAATAGGGGTCGACGTGGCTTGCTCTCGCTCTCAGGTACCAAGGTTGGGGAAAGGGGAAATTAATTGGTTTACCATACTATTGGAACATTCAGACCAACAGACGCTGTGGACCCGTGACGACGTGCTGACGTAAGCGTTTTGTCCCCTTTCCGGTTACAGGTGTTTGTTTGTTACCTGTAGCGTGTAGTTTGCTGCTCTAGCTCAACACAGCTAATTTGTGCGACTCTTCATTACATTGACTATCTGCTATAACGTTACATTGAACGTTTATTAGTTTTGCCTAAGCTCTTACGGCGCTTCAGTGTTGCTAGCTACCAGTCTCTACCTTAGCAGCTAGCAATGGCTTCTCTCCCTCTCTCTCCTTCTTCCTCTCCCGCTCTCTCATGCTCGGTGTGTCAAATGTTTAGCTATTCCTCTGCCTCCTTTACTGATAATGGTACATTTAATAAATGTTGTTTATTTGTAGCGTTGGAGGCTCGGCTTAGTGATTTGGAAACGCGGTTCCGCACCATGGGAGCTCAGTCGGTAGTTGCTAGCCAAGCCCCACTAGCCAGTGCGGACCGACTAGAGCTAGCTACTGTTAGCCGTTCCCCAGCAGCTCCCGAGCAGCCGGGAATCCAGGGCGGCTGGGTGACCGTCCGAAGGAAGCATAGCCCTAGGCCGAGGCCCACGGTTCACCACCAACCCATTCCCGTTTCCTACAGGTTCTCCCCACTCAGCGACGCACCCGCTGAGAAACCAACTCTGATTATTGGCAGCTCCATTTTGAGAAACGTGAAGTTAGCCACACCAGCGACCATAGTTAAATGTGTTCCTGGGGCCAGAGTGGGCGACATTGAATCATATTTGAAACTGCTGGCTAAAGATAAACGTAAATACAGTAAAATTGTTATTCACGTCGGCGGTAATGACACCCGATTACGCCAATCGGAGGTAACTAAAATT
>CM022480.1:2891855-3177812 GCA_011952105.1 Coreoperca whiteheadi
TGGAGCTGCTCGGTTGTCCGTCTGGACCCATCATCTTCCCTTATGTTTTACCACCTAAACATTTCTAACATAATCATATATATATATATATATATATATACAACAATTCTGCCATCATGGCTGTATATGTTATAGTTTTGATGCTATAAATCTATTCTGTACTTACGACATCTATTGCATGTCTGTCCGTCCTGGGAGAGAGATCCCTCGTCTGTTGCTCTTCCTGAGGTTTCTATCATTTTTTCCCGTTAAAAGGGTTTTTTTGGGTAGTTTTTCCTTAATCGAATCGAGGGTCTAAGGACAGAGGGTGTCGTATGTTACAGATTGTGAAGCCCTTTGAGGCAAATGTGATTTGTGATACTGGGCTATATAAATAAAATTGAATTGAATTGACGTGAAGAGGATCTTGAGTTTAGCCAGGGCAGAGGATCGAACCGCCGACCTACCGATTGGCGGACGACCGCTCTGCCACCAAGCCACAGCCGCCCCATTGTCTAAGTAGACGAAGACAAACCGGTTAACAAAGTCTTAGAACATCGTTCACTTGAGCCTGGAAGACGGCTGGGGCCAAAAGGCATGACCTTATATTCGAAGTGGCCCAGCGGGATGTTAAAGGCGGTCTTCCACTCGTCTCCCTCCCGTATCCGGACCATGTGATATGCGTTCCGGAAATCGAGTTTGGAGAAGATAGTGGCTCCATAAATGGGTTCAAAGGGGGAGTTAAACAGTGGATATTTATTTTTGATGGTGATTTGGTTGAGACCCCAGTAATCGATGCATGGGCGTAATGTCTTGTCCTTCTTTGTCACAAAAAAGAAGCCTGCCCCCATGGGTGAAGAGGAAGCCCGGATGAGTCCTACCTGTAACGAGTCTTTGATGTAGCTTTCAATCGCTTCCCGTTCAGGCCGGGAGAGGTTGTACAGGCGGCTAGATGGAAGAGTGGAGTCAGGGATGAGGTCAATGGCGCAATTATAAGGGTGATGTGGTGGTAAAGACAAGGCGAGATCCTTTCTGAACACTTCCTTGAGGTTGTGCTATTCCTCCGGTATGAGAGTCAGATCCAGGGGTACCGAGGGAAGTGATGGTGGGCTGTCCTCAGGTGGAGACCGTGCAGATTGCAAGCAAGTGGCGAGACAATAGGAACTCCTATACTCAGAATTCTCCCTTGGACCAGTCAATGTGTGGATTATGTTGTTGTAGCCATGGAAACCCCAGTGGTGTGTTGGGAGACAAGATGAGTTGAAACTGGATCCTCTCGCTATGATTGCCGGAGAGGAGCACAGACAGGGGAACCGTGCGATGTGTAACTTGGTCCAAGGTTCTGCAGTTCAAAGCCTCCACATTCCGGGGCAAACTTAACGTTTCTGTGGAGAGTCTTTTGAACTAGGGCAACGTCCAGGAAGTTACCCTCAGCCCCGGAGTCAATGAGGGCTAACAGGGGAAGGGAGCCCTGAGGATAGTAGAGGGTTGCTGGGACTATTCTTTTGGTCTTATAGGACAGGAAACTATGAAATGACCTCGCTTTCCACAGTACACGCACTCTCCGGCTGCGACTGCACTCTGCCGGAGTCAGATGAGTCCAACCTAGTTGCGGGGTAGTCCCCAGGGTTTGGTTTTGGTTCAACGGTCTGGTGTGATTAAGAGCAGTCCAGTTGCATGCAGCCTGGGAGATAGGTCGAGTGGTACGCTGCTAGCGTCTTTCACATATGCGGTTGTCCATCTTGATGCATAATGAAACCATAGCATCCAGGCCGGTGGGTTCATCCCGTGCTGCCAGTTCATCCTTCATTTGCTTGCTCAGTCCGTTTACAAACGCACTGATCAAGGCTTTTTCATAGTAGTAACCCCACATTGTAATTTACCTTGGACTTGTCGGAAGCAAACGTGACGGGACGCTGGCGGAACACCAGTGAACACTGCAGCAGGAAACCCCGACATCTGGTGACGTCCCCAGTGAAGGGGTGTGGATCAGAAGAATAGGAGTCCTGCAGCATAGGTGAAGGCAGTGGGTTGGCAGGGGTAGCTGGTGGATCTGGCGCAAAATCCACCGTCACGGAGAGCTGAGTGGTTAGCCTGGAAACATGGTGGGTGAGTTGTGTAATCTGAGTGACCATAGCCCGGTTGTTGTCGGAGAGTGCCCGGAGAAGCTGTTCATGTTGTCCAAGGAGAACCCCTTGGCTGGTTAGCGCATGGTGGAAAGGCGCTACTTCCGGGTTGGTGTCTGCTGGGTCCATTGTGGCCAGATAGTTCTGTCGTAATGTACTGACCATAATGTTGACTGTGGCTGAGATCACCGATGCAGAAGGTCACTGTGGCAGAAGCACACCAGAATTACACACAGGAAAACTAAACTGAGTAAAAAACAGAGAAGTCAGGAAGCCATTACGTGTCGAACAAGAATACGGAGACGATCTGGTACTGGTAGTCTTCTTGTTCTTCTAATTATTTCCGGCAGGCTATACGCTACAAGGTGCAATGCTGCCCTCCACAGTTATATCCAGATGCCGTCAGATTCTTGCATATATACCAGAACGGCGAAGAAAAGACAGCACGGCTTTTACAACTTGCTTTACACATGAAAACAGCATGGACTTATATGAGAAAACAGTTATGCCTAGATCAGCTAGCTCCTTAAAGAGCTGCCTTCTCTCTCTGCTGTATTTACTGCATGACAACTTAACATGATTTACTGTTTCAGGATTTCCACACTCACAAAGCCCACTAGGATGTTTGCCTATTCTACACAAGCAAGCTGCAAGACAGCAATGACCAAATCTCATTCTGGCTAGAACAACTTCATCCCTGCGACTAGAGTTTACAAAACCACCATTATTTACAACTGACGGTTGACAAGAGTAATAGTGCCTGCCTCTCTTTTCTCCCTCCCATTCCTTTAGCCACTCCTTAATAAGAAATTCTTTACAGATACTGTAGCCTTCCTGCTTTGCCAGTGGACGAACAAGATCTATATGCTCTCGTCACAGCGATTCTTTGGGCAAAGTATCTGCCACCATTTCCCATCACCCCAGCATGCCCTGGCACCCAAACAAACAAAACATTAGATCCCATATCCTCAATTCATTTAAGACAACATAGCATTTCAAAAACAAAATCCAGACGAGCTTCTGATCCTCTATAGCTAAGGGCAGATAAAGCAGCCGCAGAATCTGAACAAATTATAAATTATGCTGAAGGAAGTCCTTAAATCCACTGTAATGCCCAGAACATAGCAAGCAACTCTGCTGAGAACACAGAGAGTTTGTTTGACACACGTACGCTTTGCCTAACATGGGGCTCACCCACATACATGCCAAAACCTACTTTTTCACCCTCCTTAGACCCATTGGTGTAAATATGGATCGCATCACTCTGACCACTCAGATAAGTCTTAAATCTCTCACTTGCCACTCCTTTTTCTAAACCCAGCCACTCCATGTTTACTTCTGGCTCAGGTAGAGTCCATAAGGGCATAGGGGGCCACACCAGACCAATCACCCCTTCGTTCCGGAGCCCCATGGCTTCTGCCACCTTCACTGTATGAGTGAAAAAACAAGCTTTCTCTGGCTTTTTCGCAAACTCCCAGCACTCATCCAGCAGACATTTTGATGCCAAGTGCCCTTGGAATCCTGTCACCCTAGCCCAATAATGGACCCCTAATTTGTCCCGTCTAAGTTTTAGAGGAGACTCACCCATTTCAACCAGTAATGCAGGTATAGAGGTTGTTGTAAGAGCGTCACAACAGATTCTTAGGGCTTTTGATTGTACCCCATCCAGTCTTTTTAACATAGATTTAGATGCAGCCCCAAAGACCACACTTCCATAATCCAGTATAGGTCTGACCATAGCTCTATAAATAAGATGAAGAGTATACCTCTCTGCTTTCCAGTCACTTCCTGAAAGACTCCTCATAATATTTATCACTTTCTCACTTTTACATATACTCTTGTCTGTGTGGACTTTCCAAGTCAGCTTCTCAAACCACAGGCCCAAAAATTTTAAAACTTTCACTCTCTCAATAGATGAATTATAAATATTAAGACAATCAAATGGCATCTTCTTTTTAAGACCAAAAATCATAAACTTGCTTTTTTCAATTGACAATTTAAAACCCCACTTATTTCCCCACTGAATAATTTTATTCAGAGCCTTCTGAGTTTCTGCAAACAAAAATTTTACATTTTTCCCACTCCTCCACAAGGCCCCATCATCGGCAAACAGTGACTTTCCAAATCTGTCATCATAACAGTGAAACATGTCATTAACCATAATATTAAATAAAACAGGGCTGATTACTGCCCCTTGTGGCGTACCATTTTCTATTTCAGCTATTTCTGATAATGTATTACCTACCCTTACATGAATTGTCCTTTCACATAAAAAATTCTTTATCCAGCCAAATAACCTTCCGTGTATACCCCCATCATGAAGCTTGAGAAGTAACCTCTCTCTTCATAGACTGTCATATGCCCTCTCAATATCTAAAAAAACTACTAAAACTTCTTCCTTTCTTATTATTGCTCGTCCCACATTTCTGTCCAATACTGCTGTAGAGTCAATAGTACTCCTCCCTTTTTGAAAAGCATTTTGGTGATTTACAAAGAACCCACTAGTTTCAAGAAAAAACTCCAACCTTTTTGTAACCATTCTTTCCATCACCTTACAGAGCACAGAAGTCAGAGCTATTGGCCTGTACGATGATGGAGATGATGAGTCCTTTCCTGGCTTTAAAATCGGGATCATTATTCTATGCTTCCAGGATTTTGGAAGAGTCCCAGATTCCCACACACAATTATACAAGGCCAAGATTTCATCAAGACATCCTCACCCACATGCTGCAGCAGCTTATAACTTATCCCATCTTCCGCTGGGGTTGTATTCGCACCAGCTTGAATTGCCTCTTCCACTTCTTTTAAGCAGAAAAACTAATTATACTGATTATTAGTTTTAATCCTGCCAACAAATTTAGATTTATTCTCATTTAAGGCTTCCCTTCTCAAACTGAGGATTTCCTGACCCAAGTACATTTAATTATGAACATCCTTGAATACTTCAACACACATGTCAGCCTTTTCTTTGTTGTTAACAGCTTCTCTTTGACCATCAGTCAGCACCGGCATTGTGAAATTCACCCCTTTTCCAGACATTCGACGTATCCTTTTCCAGAGCTGTACTGAAGGAGTATCTGGACCTAATGTGCCACAGAATTTCTTCCAACTCTTTTTCCTTTCAGCCTTTATGGTTTTCCTTGCTACTGCTCAGCATTTCTTAGTTCCACGGCGAAAAAAAGTACTGAAATACTTTCTACCGTCATTTTCTTAAAGAGCGTAGTTTAATTTATACTTACACACAAGTTACTCAAGTTTGAAAGAATAAGAATAGGGAAAGAATTTAGTACCAAATATTTAGTGGAAAATGGAGGGCCTCAAGGGTGTCTAGTTAGTCCAGTTTTGTTTTCAGTAATAATGTTATGGAGTGTTTAGTAAAGTTGACAGTTGCACCACGTCATCGAGATGACAGTTTGGGGGGAATGCCCCCAGCGTAGTGCATCTGAAGCTTGAATGGAAAAAGTCCAATCCTGTTTGGTGTTGTGTCATGACGTAATTATTAGACGGCGTACCCAGAAGGCATAAAGGGACGCTGGAACATAGCACAGATAGCTTTTTGCTCTTCAGCTTTAGCGCTCTGTGTTTGGAAGAATGAGAAGAAGAAAAAGGAGAGCGAGGGGAAGAAATAGAATATAGTGAGGAAAATGCAATTTGGGACGGAAGGTGTTGGGGACTGGAATGGGGTTTTATGTTCTGTGGCAGAGACCAAAGTCATTTGTTTTATAAAGAGGAAAATTCAGGAACAGATTCAACTTAAACTTTCTGGAAACAATTTAGAGTGGAGTGTATTAAGTATCTTGGGATTTGGTTTGCTAAAAACCTTAGTTGGAAAATTGAAAAATGTAAGTGAATACTAAATGTTGTAAGATGTTTGAGAGGTAGAGAGTGGAGAGCAAGTAGAATCTTTTTGAAAGCAGTATACATTTGATTAATTAGGGCAGTTCTGGATTATGCATGTACAATTTCAGTCTGCATCAAAAAGTTAACCCTAGTAGCAGCTTTACTAGTAGAAATGAATAAAATGCCATTGAATATTAGAAGAAATCACATTAACTTACTGCGCAAACTTAAAAGGGCATAAGGAAAATCACCTGACTCAGAAGGTGTTACAACCTTGTCAAGAGAAGGAAAGACAATGGATTAAGAGCTTTGGTTACATAATAGGAGATGCAGTCAATGAGATGGGGATATAAAGTTAATTCCCTCTGTGCCATTGTCCAGTGGCCCGCTGGATTCAGGTTGTTCAATATTTAGAGGAACAGTATGCTATGTTAGGGGTGCACGGTGGCAGAGCTGTTAGCGCCCCCGCCTCCCAACAAGGAGACCGTGGGTTCGAATCCCGGACCAGACCACGACCTCCCTGGGTGGAGTCTGCATGTCCTCCCCGTGTTATCGTGGGTTTTCTCCGGGTTCTCCGGTTTCCTCCCACCGTCCAAAGACATGCATTAGGTTAATTGGTGACTCTAAATTGTCCCTAGTGGATGAATGTGTGCGTGAATGGTTGTCTGTCTATGTGTCAGCCCTGCGATGAGTTGGCCACTGTCCAGGGTGTACCCCGCCTAAGGCCCGAAGCCACTGGGATAGGCTCCAGTCACCCGCGACCCCCAACGGGAACAAGCGGTAGAAAATGACTGACTGACTGACAGTAGGCTATGTTTTTTAAAATATATACAGATGCATCAAAAACAGAGTAGGAGTTGCGTTCGTTATACTAGAATTAAATGTTATGTTAAAAGAGTTGGTGATAATTTCAGTGCATACAGGTGAAATGTCTACAGTCTTTTAGTTCTTGAGTGATAGAAAATCATAAGCCAAACAGTGTTAATAGGGTCAGATTCTATCAGTGCACTAATGAGTTTCAAACACATGTAGTCAGAAGTAAGACAGGACATTATATTGGAGATGCAAAATCTGTCTACGGAGTTAATAAAGCAGGAGTAATTGTGAAATTAATCTGGATTCCAGGCTATATGGGAGTAGAAGGAAACAGGTTGCAGACAATTATGCAAAAAGTGCTACAAAAAAAAAGGTAAATATGGCAGTAAGTTATAATAAGGCTGAAGTTAAAAGCATAAGCAAAGCAGAAGTGGAAAACGTGGCAGGAGGAGTGGAATATGGAAAGGCATGCAGTATTAGATAAAAAAAAAACATTAAGACATCACCATTGTAAGTCTTGTCTTTAGGAGGTTAAATATATAACATTTTGAGAATGTAATTATGTACTCAAATGTAAGGTTAATTTTTAAGATCCTCAATAATAGCACACCTCCACCACTGAGGCGATTTGTACAGCTCTGCTCAGAACAGACTACCAATCTAAGTCCACAAGTGCAGATTACCTAAAAAAAGTTCCGCCTTTGCACTGACAGCCTTTTCATTTCAAGCTGTTAAACAATGGAATAATCTTCCAGATAATCTGAAATTATCCGCTGACCTAAGGGACTTCTCTCAAAACGTTAGACATTAGAAAACCAACTATGTCACCACTGATTATGTTTATGGTTTGTAAGGTTTTACTGTAGACATTTTAAAGAGTTGATTGTAGACAGTAAGTACCGGGTTAGTTTAGGCTGAAGTGTGAATGTAAATGGGGTTTTAAACAGATAGAAAGTTATATATTTTGATGTTTAAATGTATACATTTTATGTGTTTTATCTGCCCAGGGACTGTGGCTGGAAATTAGCTGTAGCTAAATCTGGTGTAAAGCATCTTTTCTTTTGTAAGATGAATGTACTTGCACGCGGTCCCTGTCAAATAAATAATAAACTAAACTAATGCTCTACAGCAGGGGTATTCAACTAAAATTTTAAGAGGTCCAGTTAGAGAAAATTTCTTGAAGCAAAGGTCCGGAAGGTCATAATGTCTAAACTATTTAGTGGGATATACAGTTAAGTAGCCTAGTAGTTGTATCAAGGTCTGCATGTAATCAATACCTGACTGTCAAATCAAATGAATTCAGTACAATTTAAAAAAAACCTTTTGACAATATTTATTGTCACGTAACATAGAACTGAACACATACAGTATTTATGACTGTAGATATGTATAATGTTCTCTCATTAGCTAAATAAAAGTAGGGCTGCATATTGAAATAAGAGAAAATAAATAAAATGGGAAAACTGTGCACTTTCAAATAAAGTGGCCGATTTTACCGGTCTGTCGTGGTAAAGAAAGAGGTGAGCAGCAAGGCGAAGCCCTCTATTTACCAGTCAATCTACATTCCTACTCTCACCTATGGTCATGAGCTTTGGGTCATGACCGAAAGGACAAGATCCTGGATACAGGCGGCCGAAATTAGTTTCCTCCGTAGGGTGGCTGGGCGCTACCTTAGAGATAGGGTGAGGAGCTCGGTCACTCGGGAGGAGCTCAGAGTAGAGCCGCTGCTCCTCCACATCGAGAGGAGTCAGCTGAGGTGGCTCGGACATCTATTCCGGATGCCTTCTGGACACCTCCCTGGGGAGGCATGTCCAACTGGGAGGAGGCCCCGGGGAAGACCTAGGACACGCTGGAGGGACTATGTCTCTCGGCTGGCCTGGGAACGCCTCAGTATTCCCCCAGAAGAGCTGGAGGAAGTGTCTGGGGAGAGGGAAGTCTGGGTGTCTCTTCTCAGACTGCTGGCCCCGTGACCCGGCCCCAGAAAAGCGGTAGAAAATGGATGGATGGACAATGGATAATTGAACAGTTAAAGAGTATCAGTTTCTTCCCCTCTTATATCCCACTCCCCCACTTTTTGCTCAGTGAGAAAATTGAACTCTAGCTTGTCCTGCCAAGATTTTAAACCTGGGCTTGAATGGAGTCAGAGCCATTCTCAAACACATGAGGAGATGCTCATTGGTGAGCTTGGCACGATATTTAATTTTGATTATGTTTATTGTGGAGAAAGCTGCCTTGCAGTTGTATGTGGAGCCAAACATGGTCAAGATGTATAGGGCTACTTTCCTCAGACCTGGGAAAGCTCTCTCAGGGACCATTTGCAGCCAGACAGTAGATGGGTCAGTTCTTACAAACTGCTCTTTCAGGGCCACAACTGCTTGGAGATCAACCAATTGCATCTGGAGAGGCCCAGCATTTACCCACTTAAATTGCTGTGTGACTTCCTTTGAGAACCATCTATGATGAGAAATTGGTTCTGAATGAACATGGTGAGCTCCTGTCCAAAGCTGAAGCTGTCAAAACGGTTGCTGAAGTTTACAATCAGCTTATCAATAAAGTCAATAAAAAAAGACACATCTCTCTGTCCCTGAACCTGTTCCTGCACTGCTGGGAAGTGTGCACAGTCTTCCTGCAGGTCTTCAAGTTTACTCTGAAAGGAGCGGGCAGCTGTCATCAGTTCACAAATTGAATTGTCCTTGCCCTGTAGCCTCACAATCAGTTCATTCAGATTTGAAGTGATATCAACCAAAAAGGCAACATTATCCATCTGTTTCTCATTTTCTAAAAAGAGAGAAAACTGTGTTGCCTTAGCTCTGCCAAAAAAGATCCTACTTCCCTCCTGATGGACCAAAAGCACGCTAACACCCTACCTTTGCTGAGCCATCTCACATTGTTGTGCAGCAAAAGATCATCAGCATTGGCATCAACTTCTCTGAGGAATTCCCTAAGCATGCGGTGCTGGTAGGATGACGATGCACTGAGATAATTGATCATTTTCATCATTGTATTCATTACCTCAGCATGCTCTTCTGACAGGGAGGCACAGAGGACAGATTGATGAATGATGCAGTGGTAAGCTATGAGCTCAGGATTGTCCTCTTTCAGTCTTGCTACAGCTCCTTTTTCCCTTCCTATCATGGCAGGGGCTCCCTCTGTGGTTATTGAAACCACTTGTTTGAGCTCTATTCTTCTCTTTCTTAACATGTCCTTAATAGCCAGGTAGATGTCTTCTCCTCTTGTACTGGTCTAAAGGGGAGTGACACATAACAGGTCTTCACAGAATGCTTTCTGGTCTGTGTTAAAAAATCTTACGTACACTAACAGCTGAGCATTGTCACACATCAGTGGACTCATCCATAGCTAGGCCAACACATGATGCCTTATGCATGGCTTCACCTAGCTGGGTTAGCACATCCTTAGTTAATATTTCACCTTTCTTTGTGGCAGGTGATGCTGATATGGGTATTTGCTTTATTTTATCACAAAGCTCTTGTTGTTGTTTTCCCTCAAGTAGTGTTTCAGCTACTGACACTCATGCATTCTTTAACAACCCCTCCATCAGTAAATGGCTTTTTGTGTTGACCCAAAATCCAAGCAACTCAGAGAACACTCATGAGCACGTTGTTGGGCAGTGAATGTGTGGCTCAGGCTCCTGGTGGATTGGTCATACTGGGCTCTGAGACTACTTATTTTCTGTGATCTCACTTCAGATGTTTGTTCATAACCTTTATGTTTTGTCTCATAATGGCGTTTCACATTGGCACTCTTAATAAGAGCCACGGTTTCTGAACATATGTGACCCGTCACGGAAACCAGTGACACAAGTCGGCAGCACAACTTTCGAGCAAAATGAGAAAGAAGCATTTTTTTTCAAAATCGGTGATTTTCGCTTTTTTGCAGAATTTGTTAGAGATCACGAAGAAGCCTCTCCATGTTTGAGATAGCAGTATTGGTATCTTTAAAAGCATACATTTTAACTTTGCAATTGGCTTGTTTTTTGGAGATTGTATCAGGTAGTAGGGGCTATGTGTATTTCCATACTGGATGAGCCAGCTTTTGTTTCTCTGTTATTGTCCTGCACTCCAAGAGAAGCTTGGCTACTTATTATGCAGCACTTTGGCCGGCTCTAGCTGATATCACAATTTAATGAAGATGGAAGATTATCGCAGACAAGCTGAACTGTGGCTATGAGCGACGATGAAAGCGGCATAATAAGTAAATGCTACATGAGGAGAAAAGAGAACTCTCTGCATGGGAGACAGTCCTGTAGCTAGACGCTTTCTCCAGACATTATGTACCACATACAGCAGGATTCTGTAGCTGCGGAAAAAGAGTGGCAGGACATGCGAATTATTGGGCATTTAGAGGCAAACAGATGCACAGTGCAAACTTCGGAGATGGTTAGATCCACAAAGAAGACCCCGACAAAGAGAAAGTGCGCCCAAACGACTTATTTCATTGGAGGCAGCGAGATCTGCAAGAATACTTTTCTGTTTCTTATGGGGTGAGTTTCCATAAACTCCAAAGTTTGTCGTTTTGTGTTCATTCAAAGAACATGTAACGTTACATGTTATCTCATGTTTAGTCCATGTTTAGACCTTCCCATGCCTACCTATTGTTATTAGCAATTGTTTGCATTGTATCACTTGCCAAAAACCCCCATTACTATAATGGGCTTTTATATGGTAATGTTAGTATCTGCTATTAATTTGAACAATGCTTCAATTGCTTGCTTGATTGCTTGAATTGACAGGTGTTAATGACTTAGCCCACGTAAACCTGCCTGTTAGCATTCTTGAATTGAATGTAATGCTAATAATCCTTTATTATTAATAGTATGCGGTTTGATCTTTCCCGTTGTGTCTGTCGTTGCTATGCAACCATGCAGCTTTGCAGGGGGAGCTTTACAGGGGGCATGGCTTATCTAAATGAGATGTAAATGAGCCGTATTGTCACTTCCAGCAGGTGAGAACTGTACAATCTTTAGAGGCCATTTTCTCCCTCACCTCCTACCTGTCCCTTTTTTTCCCTACAGAATAGTCCACTCTTGCAGGGGACTGAGCGCTCCCTGTTCTTCACCCTGGTCTACTTCTCCTTCTGTGATGTAAGTAAACAGTGCCATCTGATAAGGGGGAGGATCTTTTTCTTTAGTAAGAGCTGTGGTAATGAGACGATTAATGAGAGCACAAAAACAAGGAATACAACAACATTCACAACAAATAAGAATAGCTACGAAGCAACTAATAGAGATAAGCAGAGACTTAATTATAGCCTTATATTTACCAAAATGACTATTGAACCAACCTCCAAAGGTGTCCTCAATATCTGAGTTTTCAGCCAATTCATTAGATAGGGAAGTCAAACCTGCCAAAGCCTTTGAGATGCTTCTATCAGGAGCTGTGTTATTGGGGATGAAAGTACAGCAAAAATCTCCAAACATTTTGTATACCCCTCCTTTTTCAGCTAACATGTCCAAAGCAATTCTATTTTGCCAGGCCATGAGGGAGGTGGGACCAAGTTGCTCAGAAATGCCTTTAACAGCATCTCTAGTGTAATTAACAAAACACTGCTGATTATAGTAAAGGTAAATAATCTAATCTACATTCTTTACTGTTTTTCACCAGAACAATGACTCAAAACCTGTTGCAACTTGATTCCGTACCTTGTAGTCATCGGGGACACCTCTGGGATCACCAATTATGTCAACATACACTTGGGGATCAAAAGAGTCTCCGGGTAGGCTCCTCCTATAATGGCCTTTGGGTAACAGGGGTGCGTGACCGGGCAGTCCACTAGAATCCACAGGCAGGATCTGGAAAGGCATAAGCAATTGAGTTAATGCACAAGACCCCACCCAATTATCAGGGAGTTGGGGGCGGAGTTTACCACCACAGGTCTGCTCTAGAAATATTATGTAAGAGAAAGCAAGAAGCTAAGTCACCATCAGTATTGGTAATGACATTAATGGTGTCTTTGCAGTATGTTAGGGGAAGACTGCCTACCTATAGGTCAAGTTCCATACCGGGTGAAACAGGTATAATTACCACCATACGTCACCACAGAGGGTGGGACATCAGGAGCAGCCGTGGGTGGGTGGAACAAGGCTAAAGTCTTACACAGCTGGTCTCCTGGAAGAGAATCAGATTTGAACAGATTAACAGTCCAATTCAGCCCTAAGGGGTCAGTTCGATTTGTCAACCTAAAAGGTGCTGTGCCCAGGACAGGCCTAGCTTTAGCACAAGCAATACAATTAGTCTTATTGGAACTGACTGCAGTATAGCGAACCCATTCCAACCACGTTTTTATCATCATATCCTGTTTATATGGCTAACTTATCCTCATACGTAAGGCTGGTAAAATACACTACTGGAGACTGGGGGTCAGGTGAACCTATAGGTGCCACTTTGGATGGTTCGGGGGTGATATTTCCATTAGCAATTACTTTTATCATAACTTGGCCTAGAGGGTCTGAGCCGGATACGTAAGCCCCCAGTATCATCACCCCACTGTCACTGGCCTGAGCGTTCTTCAGGGTGATGACTAGAGGATTACAGTGTCCAGGTAGACAACCATAATTTGCTGCGGCTCTGAAAATAGACAGCCGAGATTTCAAGGGGTTGGAAGTTTGATAGCCCCAATCAGACCCTCCTGTGTTAGCGATAACATGCTTCCAATTAGGACACCATCTATCTGGTGCATGAGTTCCTGGTTTCATTGCCTGGTCTGCGTTGATAGTTTAAGGGATTGGTGTGTGCGCCATGAGATAGACAGAGATACTTATCAGCCCAAATGAGATCCCTCTGGTGGTAACCACAATCTGCTACAGAGCACAAGTCTACCTGGGCAGTGTTGTTCCTGCCTGCTACAAAGGCAAGCATGACCAGGTCATTAGTAATTCTCCAAGACCTCGGAGGCCACAAAAGCCTGCATGGCAGAAAGGATGCCAAGGGCGTTGTGGGGACTCCATCGTGTTGGCTGTGGGGCTGTGTTTTTAGGGCCAAATGTCACCTATTCTTTGGAGCCCACACCAGTTTCCAAATCCGGTGTACTCTCCAAAGTGTGAGAGGATGGTGGGGCAGGTACACAATGTGTCGGGTGTTGCCAATTCGCTCCAGCTTTTCCTTTTACCTGGACTGCACGCAAAGTTACCTCAGTTACTTTGTAAGGTCGGGTCCACCTGGGTTCAGACCACTTTCTTTTGTGGATATTCACACGTACCCAATCCCCGACCTGGATCTCTGGAGACTCAGCTGGGGTTGCATCAGGTTCAGCCAACCGCACTTGGTCAGACAAAACTTGAGTCAGGTTAGTCAGTGCTGTCATGTACTCATCACAACTCACCTACCAAACATCGAGAGAGGGCATATGACCTCTTTCTCTTGGAGGGCCTGGCATGGGCCTGCCTGTCAGCAACTCATGAGGAGTCAAATGTGTTTTAACTCCTGGTGAGGTTCTCATTGACATGAGTGCCAGTGGAAGAGCTTCCACCCAGGTCAGCTTTGTGCCATGACATATTTTTCTTTTTAGAGTCTTTTTAGAGTCCCTTTGAGGCAGGATGATACACTGCACCAAACCTGTGTGTGATGCCTATAGCTTTCGCTACCTCAGCTAACTCTTTGCAGGTCTGGCAGTCTGTGATGGAGTTCTCCACCATAGCTGTCATATATGGGTGGCACCAATAGGCTTCAATGTTTCGTTGAGTGGTTCTCTTGCTTTCATGTGCAGGTCCATGTGCTGTTTTAGTAGCAGCTGACAGTTTTGCTGGTGCCACTATTCGCCCATGATGTGACCTCCAAAGGCTCTCCTTTTGAGTGGCTCCTTTGGTTGGTTCATTCACTGTGCTCATAGGCTCCAGGCTGTGCTTGGATTTTGATTATGTCAGCTTCAGTTTGTTCAGGCAGTTTATCTTCACTCACCATCACCATTTATCTGGAGTGTAGTTTCCAGCTATTTTTGCTGCTTTGTCTGCTGCATAATTTCATTCAGCTTATCCTGGAGTCCAGTTTCTGATGTCCTTTACACTTTTTCACTGCTACCAGTTGTTCGAGTTGGGCTCTGTGTTTCACAGGTGTGTTTGCTTTGGTCAGGAAATTTCTTCTGATCCATTGTGGTCCATCAACGTGGACTGCTCCATGTCCATACGCAGAGTCTGTGTAGATGTTCACTCTCTTTCCTTCTGATAGTTCCTTTGCTTTGGTGTGTGCTATTATTTCTGCTAGCTGTGCTGAGGCTGGTTGTGGGAAGATCCCATGGTCTCTAGTTTTATGTTGTCCTGTTTCTGGGTCTTGTTCCACTACAGCATAGGAGGCAGCATTTCCTTGGTCTCCTTTGTAGCAGCACCCATCTTTGAACAGAGTCAAATTTGGACTCTTCAGTGGGCCTGCCTCTGGTCTGGTCTGAGCTTTTTTTCTTTTCCAGCTAGTTCTGCACAGTTGTGGGGCTGTCCTCCTTCAGAGTCTAGTCCTCTACACATATTGACAGCTTCCATGTGGAATGTGCAGCAGTGCTTCAGTTACTTTGGTTTTTCTTGCTGGTGAGAAGGTAAATGCATTGGAGGCCAAAAAAGCCACCACACCATGGTCTGTGTTTACCTTTAGCTTGTGGCACATTACCAGATGACTTGTCTTTGAGATTGCTTTGGCCAATGCTGCCAAGTGTATTGTGCATCCTGCGTGTCCTGTTTCCATGTTATCCAGTTTTGAGCTGTGATACATTAGTACTCTTCTTTCCTCCTCCTTTTTCTGGAAGAGTACAGCATTGATGGTACCAGATTTTCCAGAAACATCCAAGTGAAATGGCTTGGTGTACTCAGGTGCAGAAAGTCCCACTGCTTGTGCAAGGGCCTGTTTAGTGAGGGTAAAGGCTTCCTCTGCAGCTGGTGTCCAATGCAACTTAGCCGTGAGGTTTTTGTTGCCTGCAACAGATACAAGATCTCTGAGGGGTTGGGTCAGGTCCACATATCCTGATACATGATTCCTACTGTAGCCAGTCAGTCCAAGGAAAGCTAACATCTGCTAGACCGTGATGGGCTTGGACGATTTTTGAGCGCCGGTGAGAGTGTGTCCGGCTTGTGAGATTTCTTGGCCCAAAAACAGCCCCTGTCTTCTGCATATTTGTACCTTTTCTTTCTTTACTTTGTAGCCGGTTTCTGCAAGGAGTTGGAGCAGAGAGAGAGTTGCTTTTAGGCAACTCCTTGGGGCAACCAGGTATAGGTGTATTGCATGCCATTGAAGGTGAAGCCAAAATGCTCATCAATTTTTCGTCAAGAGGAAGGCAGAAGGCATTGGTCAACCACCGTGAAGAACTGGTGTTGAGGACCAAGGTTTTGCATAGAGAAATTGGTGTGTGAGCATCTGACCTTCATGTTTCACTGTCAATGGCACAGTGAAAGTTTGTTGTTGTGGTTTCCCTGAGACCCCAATGACAGGTAGACTCTTTTCTGAGAGCTGGTGATATGTTGATGCTTGAGTAGGTGGCTCCTGTATCTGCCATCAAGGAGTAAGTCTTACCATTGACATCATAGGCCACCATTGGTTCTGATAGGGAGGAGCAGAACTGGCCTATTGTGGTTTCTGTGCACCTTCAAAATTGATCCTCTTCCTCCTCCCTCCAGTCCCGTGCCGGCATCTGATGAGAGTAAGGAA
This sequence comes from Coreoperca whiteheadi, assembly GCA_011952105.1. Classification (NCBI taxonomy): domain Eukaryota; kingdom Metazoa; phylum Chordata; class Actinopteri; order Centrarchiformes; family Sinipercidae; genus Coreoperca; species Coreoperca whiteheadi. The sequence goes on from CM022480.1 coordinate 2,908,258, forward strand.
GCCTGGGGTGTCCTCATCCTCTTGGTGGACCCCCTCTTTCTTGGTACCGGCGTGGAGGGCCTCTCTTGGGACAGGTTGAAGACCAGTGTCTAGTTTGTCCACACTGGTAACAGGTGTCATGGAAAAGCCGACTACCTCTGTGAGGGCCTTCTGGACTGGCTCGGGGAGCCCTTTGACACACTGCACTCTACACAGGGCGAGTGTTGCACTGCTGGAGTCATGCCTTAATCCTGTGTGTCTGTTCCAGAGCTGTCTTGGTCTCTTCAAATATTCCAGCATCCCCTCGGCCTCTTTTATCCTTATGTCACTTACTCCGGTCACATCTCTTTCAGTAGGAAATTGTCTCCTGAGGACATCCCAAAGCTGGTTTCTAAATTAATTCAATGGGGTGGTGTCAGGAGTCCTGGTGTTCACTCCAGCAGTCTTAGTTGACTCTTTGCCCCCCAGATTTCCTAGGAGCGCTCTCATGTCTCCAGCACCGAGTGACTCTCTCATGGTTTGAAAAATTCTGAAATTAAATCTTTATTATTCTTTAAATTGTTGTCTAATTCAGTTAACAGGGATCTAGTTCAGTAGAGCATCAGAAATATTTTTGACTGTAAAGAAGTTAATGAAATATTATATATATTTCTTTAGCACATAGGTTTCACATACACAGAATTAGCAAGATTCTATAGGTTATAACTGAAACCAACAATATTCATCATAGCAAGGTCCCAGATTGCAATAAAATGCCACTATCTTGCCTCTAAATTCTTAACACTTTCACAGAGAGACTCAATTTTTGTAATCAATTAGAGAATCACATTGTGAACCCTTTAAGTTATTAACTTTAATCTAGGTCTATTTTCCCCTCTTTATGCACGCTGACTCAGTCACTCATGTCAGTGAGGACAGCACATTCATTTATATCAGTTTTTGTTTTATTTATTTCATGCTTTGATCCACATTCATTCACAGATAAGACCGACGATTCCACTTAGGTTCCACTAAAAATTGTGCATGCAAAGTATCACTTCTCTCTGCCAATGTATATGTATTCTTAACTGCAGCATTTGTTTCTCATTCACAGCTTTACTGTAATTCAAACAAACCCAGGCATTTACAGAGGTATCCCATGTATTTTAATAATTTAACTTATTTTTGTATCTCTTATGGTGAAGTGGATCACTGCTTCTACTGAGTTTCTATAACCTTCTACCACATGTCAACATAACAGCAATGTGTGCAGTAAAGTGTTAAAGACCACCCTTTCTAGGGGCAGGACCACGATTGGTCCTCCTCTCGACTCCGGGCTCGCCGAGGCAAGGGCGGGGCGGGTTAGGCCCTCTTATTCGGCCACAGGCTCAACTTGTTCGGACCTCCCGTAAGTCTTTGGTACCAGCTGAAATAAAATGACCCAGTTTTGGGCTCATAAAAGACCATGTATAAATTAGTTTTACCAGCAGTAAGGCAGACTTGTTAACTTACGACATCTCATAAGTTCAAGTACTTAAGTAATCAATCTTTTGTCACACCACGCTCCTCTCTGAACACATTCACCAGCAATGCAACAATAATCACTTATATGAGGGCAGTTTCTCATCACATTTCACTTGATCATTTTTTACTTTAGACGGTCAGATTTCAGAGTTTCAATCTTCCAATTTTCTTCAATACAATCCAAATTTTTGTTTTAATCAATTCATATAAATTTGGCTAAAGTAACTCACAAAATGTTGTATTTGCCAATATGCAGAATTTGGTTTTAAAAAAAAAAAAAAGGTTTCTGCTTACCTTTTTTGTTGTGGCGCACTCTGAGTGGGAGGAGAGCGGAATCCCAGACCCTTCCCGCTCTGCTGAAAACCTTCCGTCTGGGACTCTGCCAATCACGTCATTTGTAAGCGCGTTCTTTTATTTGCAGGACAGAAAGCAAACTGAAACCGAATCCTTAATTCAAGTTATTTATCGTAATTAGAAGATCAAAATGAACATGTGCATAGATCTTTTAGTTCAGAAAACTGCAGTCTGCCATTCCAGTTATCTGCAGCCAACTTCCCCCAAGAGACATAACCTGTCTTTAGGATTAAACAGTATGTTAAACGAGAATGTGCTACTATCTGATTCGTCCAAACAAAACATTTGGGGGATGGGCCATGGATTTAGCCTTAGATCTCCCCACGTGGTGGCATCTTCCTCCAACCAGAGGAGGGCCCTTAAAAAGACGACAAACCCACACTGCCGTGTTTCAAGGTGACCTTTTCCCCCCTAGATGTGACCATCTTGCCTGATAGCTAACATTTTGCTCCCTCGAAAGTTTCTTATCTCTGAGGCGCCTGTAAAACTTCCACTCTGTCAGCCCAAGGACGTTTTCACCATATTCTGTTTATTTGAGCAGACACACGTCATAGCAATCACTACTCCAAAGGAGCTGTTTAACTATTTTAATAACTGCATATACATCGTAATCACAACAAGGCAAATTATTTCACCCTAGCAGTGAAAAGTGTGGCTCTGCTGAAGGACAAACTACAGGTGTATGTGTGTGCGCTACCAGATAACGACACCGTCTTAAAAGGAATTAATTAGCATCCAACAACTGTGCTGAGCATAAGTAAAATCAATTTAGCCGTTGATACTTGCTTAACCTAACAGATGGAAAACACATCACAATAAAACCTTATTGAAAACACATCTGTAACATCACATGTACAAAAGCTAACTAAACAGTCCAGTACTTAAGCTATGCTAATTACCCTGTATGCTAATCCCAGTGGTTGCGTTACTAGTCAGTCGGGAAGATGAGGTTGCTTTGGAACATTGCAACTCTGTTAGCCGGCATCCATTCGTCAGGGAAGGCCTGCTCTTCCATGCAGGGAAGAGTGCGTTGTTTCCAATGTGGAAGCATCTGTTGCTCACATTGTCCGTTGTGCAGACAAGTCAGTCACTCATCAGGTTAGTCGTGTTGCTCAAGCTATTTCACTTCTGCAGTCCAATCATGCAAGATCAACGGTAGTCCTAAGCTTCTGCAGCCATCTGTCTTTTCCATGTGCATGCCCTTCAGGTCTAGCATCTACTAAATATAAAGAGGAGCGCATAATTACTCAACAAGACACAGCTGTGACAATCAGCTCTCCCTGCCACTGCTCACCTGAGCCACTCCCCCATCTCTGCAGCTAACAGCTAACCATGGCCACCTCCAAAGTGAAGGAAACCTACAGCAAGCAGGTTCCCAGAAGTTACCTCTTTTTCTGGAATGGAAAAGATTTTCCCTCATCTCTCTTTTTTTGTTGTTTTAAGTACTTCGGAGGTTGTTGTTTGTTGTTCGACATTTGAGTGACATGATTCTATGGAAGAACAAACATTTTTTATTTGTCATTTACCCATCTACATGCTTACAATGTGTCCGTGACAAAGTTTAGTGTGGGTTCAGATCACAAAGAATTAGCTGTCTCCTTTTTAACACAGAGGCCATGTTTCTGCTTTAAAGTTAGCCAGTACTGTATCCAAACATCTGTCTGCTCTGATAGCCTGATGTTAGGCTAGCAGCCCCGTCTCCTCAGTCCTAATTATTTCAAGCGTGCTTCTGGGTCTCACTGGACCTTTCAATGTCATAATATGTTGGAACTATATCAAGAATTAGGCTGCATCATATGTCTTTTGTTAAAGTATTCTCTTATGATTTAAATCTCCCCTTCCATGGCGTCAAACTCAGTTTAATATTTGTGCAATATGCAGCTGTGAGTAGTAGGCTAGCTAGGCTAGGCTACACAAACAGGGAATGACATATGAACTGTGAACAGGGACAATCACAAACAAGAAGTGGTGTCCTTCCCTTTCCGTAATCTGAAATGTCGTTGTGTTTGCCAGAGTGTTCAGCTATCAAGCTCCTCTCCTGTGGAATCAGATCCCAGTTTTGGTTCGGGAGGCCATCTCCACATTTAAGAGTATGCTTTAGACTTTCCTCTTCAATAAAGCTTATAGTTAGGGCTGGCTGAGGTGAGTCCTGAACCATCCCTTAGCTTTGCTGGTAAAGACTGAGAATGCCGGGAGTCTTCCCATGTTGCACCTCTCTCCTCCTCTCCCTCTGTATGCATTCTTATCCCATAAATACAGATTAACTAACTCACTGTCTTCCCTCTCCCATAGTTTTGTGATGATGCGAGATCTATGGCAGCACTGTTCCAGCAGGTGTGCTGTATTTTTAAAACTATAAAAGAAAGTAAAAAAGAAAAACAACCAGGATAAAGTAAGGCATAAAATGGTCAGTATTAATTTCTTTTTATTTTTAATCATTTTAGACTTTAGTCATTTTAGACTTTGACTAGACCTTTAAAATTGTTCAGTCCCAAAATATTCGCCTGACTAGTAATATGCACTAGCAAGCAGTAATAAGCACTGGCTGTCAATCAGTTTTTCATTAAACTTGTGTGCACAGTCTACACTTATAGGAATGCATTTTATTTGGTGATTCGCATTACAGAAAAAAGGTCCACACTCGTACTATATGGAATGATGTGAGTCCACCGTTGGCTAGTATATAATAACACCGGTTCCCTCTTATATAGCATGGAGCGATAATCACAGTCCAGCATGGATGAATAAAAGAAACAAGCTAAATAATAATACTTATGAGAAAAAGATCATCTCAACTAAATAGTCTCTTGAAACATGATTTGTTATTATGTTTTTTGTAATTAAACATAATGTCTCAAGCTACAGACTGTATTAAAATGAAGTGCTACCCAGAAGGCAGCAGAATGATTAAGTATTTTCAAAACTAAAAAGTAAAACCAGAATAAAGTTAGAAATAAAATGGTCAATAGTAAGGTAATTTCTTTTCATTTTTAATCACTAACATTAGATTTTTACTATGCTTTCAAAATGTTTCAGTCCCAAAACCCTCCCCTGATGAGTTTTCACAAGCACAGGATTTCAATACATTTTTCAAAGTAAAGGTCTTTATATATTTATAGATTGATTTTATCTGTAGACTCGCATTACAAAAAAAGATCCACACTTGTATGGTATGGAATTCCACTGTTGGCTAGTTCATAATGACGCAAGTTCCCTCTTAGTAGTAGTAGTAGTAGTTTGGAGTGACACTCACACTCCAACATGTATGAAAAGAAGAAATAAGCTAAAATAATGATACTTATGAATAATCTCAACTAAATAATTAAATAATTATTCTTCAAACGTGATTTGTTATTATGTTTTGTAACAAAATATAAATGTTAAGTTTTAGTGGATGGCTTAACCATTTTCAAACCTGACACTGTATTAAAATGAGCATTAAGTACTTTAAAAAAAAAAAAAAAAAAGGGGGGGGAAAGAAGAAAAAACAACCAGGATAAAATAAGGAATAAATTGGTCAGCAGCAGGATCCCTCATTTTTAATTCATCATTAAAAATATATTTATTATCAGACTTTTACTAGAACATTGAAATGATTCAGGACTGAATCAATAAAATAAGGGTGTGGAGGAAAGTAGGCAAAGTAGCCGACGCAGAGTTAAGCCAAATTAAAAAACACTGGAGAAATGTAAAAAAAAATAGATAAGTAGGCATGTTAAGTGTCGCTCCATGTTACATGTTTACATACATATAATAAACAGTGACTATTTACAAGGTGAAGCAAAGGACTTCAGGGTGAACCCAGGCCAAAATAATAAATAAAAAGCTCCCTATTGGCTCGGTTAAATCAAAACAGGAGAAAATCAACGGTCACAAAAGAAAATGGCAGTTTACCCCTACAGCTTCGTGCTATCTTAACAAGGTTTCTACTATTTACAAAAATGTACCAACTGGCTAGTGCTGGCTTTGCCGCCACAGTGATACAGTTCATAAAATAGTTTACTCTCTACACAGGACTCTTCAACTCCACTGTCAACACAAAATCCTCCTCTCCCTCCGCAGAACCAGGAAGCTTAATAAGCCGACTACGGCATTCAGCCAATCCACGCTGGACCCAACATCTGTGAATGACAGAGCTGCTTGGGGAAAGGAAGAGGTTTCACTCCCCCTCAAAAACAGTTTATTGCAGACACAGAAGAAACATTAATACGGCTGGTTGTAACTCTCCTTAACATTAAACAGGGGGAACAGTGTCATGCTATACAGTCTAAGTGTGGACCAACGTTTCTATTTTAGAGTGCAAAGTTCCAAAAAAAAAGGTCAACATATAAAGCCCTATTCACAGAACTGTATCCTGTTGTGATGGTTCTGATTAGATGTAGGTAATTTCATGTTGTCAAAGGTTGTTTTTTTTTAACCCAGGGATGTAGACTCAGAGAGAAAGAAGAAGGTAGAATGCAAGACTTTATTTACAACTTGCTGAATGGTGGAGATGGGGGATTTGCTACGAGTAGAGCGTCGGTATAGATCTTTGTGGCTTTGCATGGCGTGGCAGACAATGGCAGGGGTGAGGAGATGTATCAGTAGGTTTAAAGTTTAGCAGTGTGGTTGACCGGAGGAGAGGTATGAAAGGCAGGCAGACTTAGAAGTGGACCTGAACACAGTGAAAAGGTAGGTAAATACAACTTGAGTTGAACAGGAAATAGTCACTAGTTTTTTTTTAGGGAGCCGATACATTACCGTGAAGTTTAACTAACGATCTGGTGCAAACATACACACAAAGAGAGAGGGGGGAGAGAGACACACCAGGAAAACAGCAGGATCATAACAGTGCCTCCTCCTCAACAGGAGCCTCCTGGCGATCCATCGGGCCTAGCAGGATGAGGTCTGTGAAAGTCTCTAAAGAGTTGAGGGTCCAAGATGAGAGCCCGAGGAGCCAAAGCTCGTTCCTCCTGTCCATAACCCTCCCAATCAACAAGATATTGGAAGCCCCTCCCCTACCGATGCATGTCCAGTAGGCGTCACACTGTGTAGGAGGGATGGTTATCAATAACCTGGGTAGGTGGAGTGATGTCAACATCTCATATAGGAGTCCTGCAGGGCTCAGTGCTTGGACCACTACTCTTTTCGAAATACATGACATCACTCAGCACGGTCATTCAGAAACATGGTTTTTCCTATCACTGCTATGCAGATGACACTCAACTCCACTTGTCATTTCAACCTGACGATTCAACTGTCTCTGCTCGCATCTCGCCATGCCTGAGTCACATCTCGCTTTGAATGAAGGACCATCACCTGCAGCTGAACCTTGGAAAAACGGAACTGATTGTGAACCCGGCCAACCCAAAGCTTCACCACAATCTCTCTATTCAACTAGGCTCATCAACCGTTATGCTGTCAAGCGCGGCCAGAAATCTGGGGGTGGTAATCGATGATCAGCTAAACCTCACAATTCATGTCGCCAGCACCACCCATTCCTGTAGAATTATCCTGTACAACATTAGGAAAATCAGACCTTTCCTATCTGAGCAGTCTACACAATTCCTAGTCCAGCCTCTTGTCTTGTCCAAACTGGATTAATGCAATGTGCTACTGCCTGGACTCCCTGCTTGCACAACCAAACCTCTGCAGATGATCCAGAATGTGGCATCAAGAGTGATTTTAAATGAACCGAAGAGAGAACTCTTCTTTTCATTAGGTTACACTGGCTCCCTGTTGTTGCCCGCATCAAGTTCAAAGCAATGCTCTTGGTCTACAAGACCACCACTGGTTCTGCACCATCATATCGTCACTCGCTTCTGGTGGTACCATGCCAAAAATAATCTTTCTAATACTTATTTCTCCATTGCCTTCTGGCTAGCCCTTTATATTTTGTTACAAAAACATTATAACAAATCATGTTTCAGGAGACCGGTTTCTTCACTCAATCAGCTTTTTTGTTAAATGGCTTGTCTTATTTACATTACCTAACCTTGCTTATTAAAGCACATTTACAATATATGTACATGTACAACGAAATTGGATGCAAGTGCAGAACAGGGATAAGAATATAACTATAAATATAAGAAGAACCTGTAAAAAGTAGCTGTAAAATAAATACATCCCCTCTACAGTCTGAAAGACTGCCTGGGGCTGCAAACCATTCGAACAACATGTGTGTGAGTGAGTCGTTAAAATCCCCATTCCAGCCTGCAGGGGCACTGCTGAGTATGGACTTTAACACTCACACACCTCTTGTCTTAAGTTTAAAAAAATTCACCAGAGGGTTTAAGACATGATTCTTTTAGACATGATTTTAGCATGAAATACACACAACAATTTAACAACTTTGTTGACCTAATATGGGTTTTCCTGCTAGTGGTGGGGTTAAGGGGTGGGGGGGCCTTGGGAGCCAAATGGCTCCAGCACACACATATGCAGACATGCTCTCACACACATGCCACACACAAGCACACACATGAATGTGTATTTTCTATACTACTAAGGTGTGTTTTGCTTAATTTTTAGTCTTAATTTTGGCACTCATCCTGCTCAGTTAAATGCTGCGTAGATGTGAAGGAGAAGGAGTTAATAACAAGAGTGAGCTGGAACTGCAAATATGTAAGAGAATTGTGGTAGTGAGAACCAACCAAAACCACATACATTACAAAGATAGTGGCCATTTACCATTAAAGGAGCAGTGGGTAGGATTTAGTAGAAATCAATTTCCCTCGGGGGACAATACGATTCTTATTTTCAGGTGATTATACACTAATGAATAATAACATACTTATGAAAATCATATTCCATTTCTGCCAATATATCCTCCTAAATGTTACACACTAGCCAGTAAGGACTGCAGCAACACTAATTCAACTACATTGTCCTCCAAAAGAGATAACCAGTGGTGGGTTCAGATGGGGTGGTGTTTTTTCATTGCTTTAATTGTTGCAAATTGTTTCCTGTTTTTCTCCAAATTTGGAGGAATGAGTTTCACTAGGAGGGTGTAATGTGTCACACACTATCCACCATTATTCACCACCCAAGTTTCAAACCTCATTTATTATTATGCCCAGACCAACCAGGAGTTACTTGTGCTGCAACAAGGTTTAGAACCCTCAGCAGCCTTCCTACTCACCAACACAGCAAATTATGTTTGCTAGAATTACTAGAATTTAAAATACTCCTCCTCACCTACAAAGCTCTTAATGGTCAGGCACCATTATAGCTTAAAGAGCTCATAGTACCTTATTACCCCACTAGAACACTGTGCTCTCAGAATGCAGGGTTACTTGTAGTTCCTAGAGTCTCCAAAAGTAGAATGGGAGGCAGAGCCTTCAGCTTTTAAGCACCTCTCCTGTCGAATCAGATCCCAGTTTGGGTTCGGGAGGTAAACATCATCTCCACATTTAAGAGTAGGTTTAAGACTTTCTTCTTTGATAAAGCTTATAGTTGCTGGCTAAGGTGAGTCCTGAACCATCCCTTAGTTATGCTGCTATAGCCCTAGACTGCTGGGGGACTTCCCAGGATGCACCTCTCCTCCTCTTCCTCTCGCCCTCTCCATCTGAATGCATTCTCATCCCATAAATGCATGTTACTAACTCGACTTCTTCTCTCTCTCGTAGTTTTGAGCTTTCTCTGCGCTCTCTTCTCTCTTACTGTCACTTTTAGCAGGTATTTCAGTGTCCGGAGATGTATCTGGATCTGTGTCTATGGTGGAGGGGGCGAGTGGCTCAGGTCCTGGAGCTGCTCGGTTGTCCATCTGGACTCATGATCTTCCCTTATCTTTTACATACTACACTTTTCATCACAATTATATATACTACAATTTCATCATTGTCATCATAATTGTTTGTACTATGATTTTCTGTTATGAATCTTTTCTCTACATACGACAGCTATTGCCTGTATGTCCATCTTGGCAGAGGGCTCCCTTCTCAGTTGCTCTTCATGAGGTTTCTACAATTTTTTTTCCCTGGTAAAAAGGTTTTTTTGGAGGGAGTTTTTTCCTAGTCGAGTCGAGGGTCTAAGGACAGGGGGTGTCGTATGTTACAGATTGTAAAGCCCTTTGAGGCAAAATTGTGATTTGTGATATTGGGCTATATAAATAAAATTGAATTGAATTATGTATATTCATACAAATCCATACTGTAGGTCACACTACCTGGAAAATGGCGATCATAACAAGTGGTAATTTGATTAATCATGTGGAGGAGTAGCGGCTCTACTCTGAGCTCCTCCCGAGTGACTGACCTCTTCACCCTATCTGTAAGGGAGCACCCAGCCACCCTACGGAGGAAACTCATTTCGGCCGTTAAATACAAATTAATCTGTTTGACATTTTATGACATGTGTTTCTCTTTTGATTAAATATCTACTGAGTCAAGAGCACAAGAAAAAAGGCTTAACAGGTGAGAATGACTTTCTCTGTTCTCATGCTATAAGAAAATCCCAAATTGGCACTCTGTGGGGAGCTGGAAGGATGTAATAAAATAAGATGACATCATCATAAATTGAACACAATCATCTAATCTCAAGAGTTTTGCTTGCAACACCGCAGCATAGTCCAAGAATCTAGAGAAAAAATGCAGCTGGATTTAATTTGCTATCTCTAGTATGAGCTCTCAGAGATTCTGAAGTGTAACAGTTAGCTGAGTGGCTGCTGGTGCTGCATGAGATTGATGTTATTAGATATTCAGAGTTAGGATTTTTAAAAGGCCCTTTTATATCCACCATGGATAATTGAAACCATTTGGATAAGGGGAGACAAAGAGGGGGCTCATTGTCTTAAGTGAGTTCCATGCAGGGAGCTCAGTGACTGTTTTCCCCCTATAGTGTCTATGTCATCAGTAGGTGACTGTCCAAACAAGGCAGCTCAGCAGCATGTTGTCAACATCAGAATCGCTCACTGAGATGAGAGAGTGGCTAATATCTGAAAAGTACTATATACTGGGTTGGGTTATATTTCAAATGAAAGCAGCACCAAGGCAGCCCCTTCCTACCTCCAAACCATGGTCAAACCTAGCTCCATTTGGGCTTGTCTCATCCACTGCATAGGAGACATGCTTCCCACAGAAATGTTTAGGAAAATGGCTGTGTGCTACTCCAGTCAAGGTGGCTGCTGCGTGTGTGAACATGTCTCAAGCTCAAGTCTGTTTGTCGTTTTTATAGTAGCTTTGTAAGTTGTCCTTTATCGTGATCCACATGTTTTTGATCTGATTTGACTGTTATTAAGTCAAGCATTAAAACTAAGTCACTCGACAAAGCCACATGATTTGTGTATTTGATCTTTTTGTGTCTGCTGCAATGGATGAGCAGGACATCTCACTCCAAACTTTGTGGGGCGCCATTCAACAGATCCAAGACTACTACTACTAATGCGTTTTGATGCAAAATGGATTCCATTCAAAATAGTATGAACTGCATTCAGCATTCCTTTACTACTTTGGGAGAACAAGTTCATTTTTTAGAGCAGCGTGTAGGAGCTAATGAGGACAATGGAAAGGATTTGGTCGCTTTGGTTCAACAGCTAGAGAAAGACAACTCCTACCTGATGGACAAAGTTGATGACTTGGAGAACTGGAGCAGACACTCTTATCTCCACTTTGTTGGAGTGCAAGAGTAAGCTGAAGGCAGTGATATCATCAGTTTCATGTCCCGTCTGATCCCACAGCTTTTGGGATGAGAGAACCGATCATTGAGAGGGCCTACAGCTCTCTGACTGTCTGAGAACGCAACAGAGCCAGTCCCGGGTCTAATATGATCAAACTTCTTAACTTCCAGGATACGGTCAAAATCCTTCATCTCATCAGGGAGAAAAAGAAGCTGAAGTTTAATGGGACTTGCAAGGATTACCTGCTGAGGTGAGGTTGATGAGTGATGCTCAGGCTAGCTGTAGAACACTTTCCTTCAGTAATAGTCCAACAAACTGACTCTTCCTTTTTCTGTGTATTTTTCTCTTTAAAAAACATGAGTGTGATGTTGCTTGAGGTGTTGTTGACACTCGTCTTGTGTTTTAGTTAGTTGTTGTTGGATACAACAGGTGATCTCTCTCAGTTGTTTGTGTACATCCTGCCGTCACAAGGTGATCGCATCAAATTTTTCCTCTTCAGTTTCTTCTTTGGCAGAGCCTGCCAGCGTATTACTACTGCCCCCTAGCTGTTAACAGTAAATGCTGCTTGTGAAGAATATACATCTTTTCAGTTTTGTTTCTTATTAATGCAGACTGAGCCTTGAATTTATTAGATGGTCTTTACCTTGACAGTTTAGTTTACTCACAGAAATAATCTGGGATGCTGGGTCATTCTTGAACTGTGTGATTGTTTTGGGTTTATTTTTTGAGTGTATTTATGTTGTGTGTGTTTGTTTTACTAAAACAAATGAATATTGCAATCTCCACAACCTTCTATTGCATGTTTGGATCCAACTACTTTCAAACCTATGTTTGATCAGTCAAAGTAGTACCATTGTTAGTTTTTGCTCCCTGAATGGATGACGTTAAAGGATTAAAAAACTCTCATTTGAATATTAGAAGTCTTGCGCCTAAAATTGACTTACTCCATGCATATGTTGTATTACATACGCCTAACATCATTACTTTCTCTGAAACATGGCTCAACAGTAACATCTCAGATAATTAATTAAATCTCACAAAATATGTTCTACTTAGATCTGATAAGCGTTCCAAGGGTGGAGGTGTAGCTATATGTGATTCCTCTTATCTTATATCCGAGTTAATCATACCCACAGTAGAGCCTCTACAGTTTGAATGTGTTTTTGTTAATGTCATTTTTCATGCAAATAAATGTATAGCTATCAGTAGCACATATAGGCCACCCCCTTGGCCTTCAGAGTCCTTTGCCTGATCTCCACCATCAATTCCATTTCTTGAAATCACCCCTACAACACAATCTCTGCTTGACTGGATACTAATTTCACACCCAGATAGAATCTGAAGGCCAGGTGTTATGTATGATTTCTTCAGTGATAACTCAGTTGTCTCTTGTATAGGAAAAATCTACCTAAATCACCACCAAGACTATTCAAAATCAGACAATACAAGAAATGGAATTTATATGTATTTATTAATGATTGTACTGCTTTTAAGTGGGTCAGATACCAACTAATACCTGATTCCCGCCATCAGGATTCCTGGGATTTTCTGTACACTGAGTTTATGTGGACAAACATGCTCGTTGAAAAACTGCTAAGGTCAAGGGTAAACATCTCCCTTGGATCATCCCTGCACTTATTTGTCTCTTTAGGCAGAGGGTATGTTGGGACACCACAGATGAGCTCATTTATTTGTGCAAACACTTACAAAGCATGTAGAAGTCGATAATTTTTATCATAGGTACTGTTCAACAATATGTATATATGTATGTGTTTCTTTGTGTGCATGCATTTATTTAGCATACTTCATTTTATTCATGAGTTTTATTTGTCTACAAACTGGAAGAATGTCCACATTCACAATACAAAATCATATCTTTAGTGGTTTAAGTTACTATAAGTATGCAATGGAACAGACTGTATCATATTTAATATACTGATTAATTCCTTTTTGCTTCTAAGATAATGCGTTGGTTGCAAAACATTTTGCGACACAGTGCTTTCCCTCACTTTCACCAGCAGAGGTCCTTGTGGAGCTCTGATTTGAAGAGCTTTGAGTAATGAACCTTTTTCTGATATAGTTGTGCTGAAAGCTTCACTGGTTCAGAAAGCCTCACCTCAACATCACTACTGTGCAGTCCTTCGCCTAGTTTCTCTCCAATCACCACCCACCTGGTTCCCGTGCTGTAAACCGGATCAGCATCCCCATCAAGGCTCTGCAGTATATTTCAGACTTCGACAGATCTTCAGTTTACCTCAGTGGTAACAATACGGCCAACTTTAAAACTAAGTTTTTGTGGATTCATTTTTTTTATTCTCCTAATACTGACTTGTGAGTCTCTTGTGTCCAGGACCTCTCCACCTGTACTGGTCAGCCTGCTCCAAGTCTCCGCCACCCCATACGGCCAGCCCTCCTCACTGCCAACGCCATTGTCTGCCACCTCCCCTCATCATCAAGATCTCCCTGCCTTGGAGACCTCAAGAACCCATCCACTTACCCCTCTTTCATCTGTGAATTAAATGGTAAATGGTAAATGGACTGTACTTGTATAGCGCCTTTCTAGTCTTTCTGACTACTCAAAGCGCTTTTACACTACATCACATTCACCCCATTCACACACATTCATACACTGATGGCAGGAGCTAACTGCCCATCAGTACAAATTAAATTAACCAGTCACACTCACTCACACACCGAAGGCGCAGCTTCAGGAACAGTTCAGGGTTCAGTATCTTGCTCAAGGATACTTGGCACACATGGCCGGGGGAAGCCGGTGAGCAGTAGCTGAGTGGTGGATTCATTGGGGGCACGCCCAGCTGGCACACACACACACACACACACACACACATGAGAATAAATCTGATCTGTCGTGGCAAATGTGTTGAGATCATTGTACCCCTGCTTTGCTTAAGCTGGGAGTAATCAAGAGTAAGTTAGATCTACTGGGGGCGGCTTGGTGGCAGAGCGGTCGTCCACCAATCGGAAGGTATGTGGTTCGATCCCAGCTTCCCCCAGCCATGTGTCGAAGTATCCTTGAGTAAGACACTTAACCCCAAAGATTGCTCCCGAACCTGTGCCTTCGGTTTGTGAGTGTGTAAGTCGCTTTGGATAAAAGCGTCTGCTATATGTAAATCTAGAATCCTGATGTGAATTGCATAACACATGAGTTATGTTAAAATTGAAAGCTGCACTGATAACTGAGAGGCTTAAATGTCTGACAAACTGAAGCACAGTTGTAGCACTGATAAGACCTAGAGAATGTTATGAGTTTGACTTCTGGACAGAGTCATAACAAGAGAGGGTCAACAAATGTGGGAAGTGACCTTCATGGTTCCTCCGGATGCCCAAATAAGGAGGCAGTTGGGGAAAGTAAGCCTCAACAATGGAGAAAATGTGTGTATGTGCTATGAGATGTCAAAAGTGTGTGTAACATGAGTGTGTCACATAGAATGATATAAATTAGTGAACCAGAGAGAGAAACTGGGTTATTTCCTTGTACCTTTTTATCTAAAGAGTTATAGGAAGGAGATCGTGAGCAGTAACAGCTACAAAAAGGAATTTCTAAGACTTTGTCACTGTCAGAGGACTTGAGCACGCAAAGGATTAACCATTTTACTCCAGTGACAGAGAATCACAAATTCGGACTGAAGTTCGTTTTTCCCACACTGTTGATTACTGACATGAGACTCCCAGAACATTTTGGGAGCTTTGGACGGAGCTGTGAATTGTTCATCAGAGACTTGGTCTGAGTGGCATCGCTCTGGCCAGAGAGACTCTGCTTTCTCTCCATCTTTCAGAAACAGATAACCAATTGAAATTTAAGACTCAGCTGTGTAGTTACTGTATGTTGTATTTGAATGATTAGTTAGGTTGTTGTGTGCATAACATTTTAAGAGGTTCTAACAGGTTACTCTAGCCAATCAAATTAACAGTCCCTGCGGGCTCACCAGAGCCACTAAAACCCATCCTAGCACACTGGACCACTTCTCTTCTTTATGTAAACAATGTACCATTAATTTTCAACAACTGCTGTGTTCGCCTTTATACACTTACCAGACAGAAATTCTAATCCAAACTTGGTTCTTGTGTAATAACCTGTAATGATGGCACTCCTCTGCATAAAGTTGATCATGTGTTACGTAAAGTCAACTTTGGAATCAATCTTTTCACATAGACCTCGAAACTGCTTAACATGCAGTGTCATATTGCCTCTCAAGTTATTCTCCCAATTCTGGACT
Source organism: Coreoperca whiteheadi (assembly GCA_011952105.1). NCBI lineage: Eukaryota > Metazoa > Chordata > Actinopteri > Centrarchiformes > Sinipercidae > Coreoperca > Coreoperca whiteheadi. Next base: position 2,923,927 of record CM022480.1, read on the forward strand.
ATTGTAATGTTTGTCTATAAAAACACTTAAAAATCAGACCTTTTTGTTCTGCTTAACAGAGCAAATAATAGACTGCAGATTTGTCCTTGGATGTCCATTTCTCACTCATCACTGTATGATAAACTTAAATGGCCATCTCTAAAAGTAAGAGGATTCACTGGCTTCAACTTATATTCAAATGTATTAATTTCAATTATGCTTCTTATTTAGAAGAGTATCTTGTAACCTTTACTTCTAATTTCCAAAATTAGGTGCTCAGCTCTATTTCTCCGTCGACAGGGGAGTCACATAGGGCTATTGGGGTGGGTGGGGCTGTGTTGTTCTGTAATTCACAACCATCTCCACTGTATTGAGAGCATCGAGCTCCAAGTTGTTCTGACTGCACCAGGTCACCAGGGGGTCAATCTCCCACTTGTAGTAGACTCATCGCCATCAGAGATGAGCCCAATGAGGGTGGTGTCATCTGCAAACTTCAGGAGCTTGATGGACTGGAGGTGCAGCTGTGGGTATACAGGGAGAAGAGCAGAGGGGAACAAATGCAGCATTGGGGGGAACTGGTGCAGATGGTCCGGGAGTAAGAGACATGTTTCCCCAGCCTCACATTCTGCCTACTGTCAGACAGGAAGTCTGTGATGCAGCTGTAGGTGGAGTCAGGCACACTCTGGACACACACACACACACATCTTTTTGTCTGTAGTTAAGTGTATTTAGAGTTAGTCTTCATATTGTCTCTTTTTAATTTGTTTACGTTTTTAAATAAATGCTTTTGTATAATTTTGCTGGTCTCTTTAATGTCTCACAAGAGTGAATAATTTGCCATTCACTTCTATACTGAATTCCAGATCCTTCACCTACTATCTATTAATGGTAATTCTGGTTATAGTTATTAATTTAATTATTCATCTGAGTTCCAAATTGATATTTGTATCTTTTGAGACTAAATTGGTTATCATCTCCTTTCAGTTGAAAGGTGGTGCCCCGAGGTCTTTATTAATTAGTCATTATTTATGATTATCTTTGATAATCTTGATAGCCAAATCTAATTGATTGCACCAACACAACTTGTTGCCCCTTCAATCATGGTAAACCCCAACATATTTTTCCCTTGAAGTGCTATTTATCCATCTAGATTGTTTTGGTGTGAGTTGTCGAGTTTTGGAGGTATCGGCCTTTGAGATGTCTACAGATTGATTGTGAACAGTTTCATGTAAGAAATATTTTCTTTCAACCAATAGTTTCTAGATGAAACTGCTCACAACAATGTCTGTGGATTATCTTGAGTAACCAAGTTATAATTTATGAAAAGAGACATTACTGTTTAGTTTTTTTAAATGTATTTTTGTTTAAGCACCACCAACCTAATGCAATGTAATCCCATTATAGTCAAAAAATGCAAACATCTCTACGGCCTATCTCCCAAACTCAGCAACTTACTACCAAAACAATTTAGGCGGATAAATTGCACAACAGGCAAGAGGAAAAACATGTATTTTTGATTTTGGGGTGAACTGTCCCTTTAAGCTAAATTGGGCCAGCTTGACTCTATTCCGGCTCTATCCTCTCTTGCGCTCCTTCTGGGGGGAACACAAAGCACCCACTGTGGTGTCTGGTCCGGTTGATCTGGCTGGGTGGATCATCTCAAGGTCTGCTGCTTTTTAATTCAAACTCCTGCTTCCTTTTCCAATAAATAGGTACTATGAGTTTTCAGGATTAAAGCCGAAAAAACAGATAAAAACTAAAATGTATCTGAGTTTGAAGGAGCTAGCCTACAGGCCGCAGCCTCTACATATATAGCCATTGCCATAGTCAAAATCTGCTGATCCAGTTGATTTGAACAATTTTAGCTTAGACCTTAATTCAATCAGACATTATTCAATGATGTCAAGCAATAAAACTGAAGAAAACAGTTTAAAACAAGCCCTGCGACGAGTTGGCCACTGTCCAGGGTGTACCCCGCCCAAGGCTCAAAGCCACTGGGATAGGCTCCAGTCACCCGCGACCCCCAACGGGAACAAGTGGTAGAAAATGACTGACTGACTGAAAGTTTAAAACAACTGTTTGAAAACATGCTATGGAAACAGAGTGGGAATTATCTGCTACATTCTGATTTCTAGGCCTGATACAGACCCCACAGAAGCTGACAAGATATGGCTTTCTGTGTGACTTCAGATGACAATCTGAAGTCACAAATATGTTAATCAAATTAACAAATTTAAACACCATTACTTTAATCAGTTCTTTATTAACATTCACCCCCTACCCACCCCCTGTCAACCTGTTCGTCAGGGAATGCTTTGGATGAGAGGAAGCTGAATCAACATGGGTCATGCCGTTTGCTCACCCCGTTTGCGGGCTTCACACAAGAGGCAGTGGAGCAGGTGAAAAAACGTATGAAGATTCTATGACTTTCAGCTACAGAGGAAGTGACATGATGCCCCACAGAGGGACTGGGGGTGCAGGGTTGGGAGACTGCTGTTTTTGAGAGAGAGTACCACAAGCTTGGATTAGAAGAATACGATTAGAGTTAGACATAGTTATGGAGTTTTCCATGTGTTATGATGATCTTTCCAAAATTCTAATCATAGTAATGGATTGTTAATGGGATTAAATACTCTGCTATTGCATCCTCTCTTGCTAGTGTGATATCTCCCTTCTTTAGGGAGCAACATTTGCCAGTTTGCTACTGCCTAGTAGTTGTCCTCAGCACTCCACCATGTAAAATAGTTTTCATTTCTATTTCTATTTCTAGGACTTATTATTTATTCATTTATGTAATTTTTGAGTAACAGATAGGGAACTACAAAACCAAATCTCATTTCACAACCGTCTGTTGTAAAATGATCAATAAATCTATCTTGTAAGTTAAAGATTGCCTATGTTTAATTTTTCAGTAGTAGAAACAAATCCATTCTTAGTGCCAGGAATTATACCACTTGTCAGATGTGTCCAAGTCTTTTTCAATTGAGCAGTTATAATTCAGGGCTTTCTTTTTCTGCTAAAGGCAAATTTATAAAACAACCTGTCTATTTTCTGAATGGAGGGGTCATCATCTTGAGACCTTAGAAAAGGCTTAAGGGCCACAAACTGTACGTAGGGTTTCTTTACCTTTATTTGTGCATTACTGTACTGCTTGTGGAAATCCACCCGATTACACATTCCCTATCTTTATTTAAAATAACTTTCAATGACTTTCAATAATGCAATAAAGGATGCCAGAGCTACTTACTAATCTCTTGACCTGCATCTCTGTTTAAAAATGTCATTGGCTCTATCGGTCTAGTGTGCTCTCTATAATCAACAATTCTCTGGTATATGGTCATGTCCCTGCTTATTTCCAAAAAAGATGTTATTCAACCACTTTTCAAACCCAAAATTTAAGTTCCCTTTTATAGCCAAAATGTTAGAAATAGTCTACTAATACAAGACTGTATTAGACGAGCATAAAAACTTTGACAAGTTTCAGTCTGGCTTTGGCTGATTGCAGTCAACAGAAACAGCTCTTTTCAGAGTTTCAAATGATATCCTGATGCGTTGAAATGCAGGAGAATTTTCTTTGTTGGTTTTGATACTGTGAAGCACCATATCTTCCCATATCTACCACCTCAGCAAAAAATCCGTGAAACATCTATAAGCGGTCCAAAATGCAGCTGCTAAGCTTTTAACCTTGTCCTCCAAAAGGTCCCATGTGACACCGATTTTGATTTCTCTTCACTGGCTCCCCATTAAATTCAGAATTCAATTCAAGGTTTTTGTGATGACACGTCAGGCACCTGCTTACACTAGAAATCTGCTGCCACCCTACATTACCAGCAGGTCTCTAAGGTCCTCTGATCAGGGTCTGTTTGTTCCTCAATCTAGGCTTGTGTCTCCTAAACTGTGGGACTCTCTCCCTTTTGACTTAAGATCTGTTGACACCTTTTAAAAAGAAGCTCAAGACCCATTTGTTTAGACTTTTGAGTAATTTTTCTATTTAATGGTGTTTTACAGGTGCATCTCAATAAATTTGAATGTTGTGGAAAAGTTCATTTATTTCATTAATTAAGCTCAAATTGTGAACCTAGTGTATTAAATAAATTCCATACACACAGACTGAAGTAGTTTAAGTCATTGGTTCTTTTGATGATTTTAGCTCACATTTAACAAAAACCCACCAATTCACTATCTCAACAAATTAGAATACTTCATAAGACCAATAAAAAACATTTTTAGTGGATTGTTGGCCTTCTGGAAAGTATGTTAATTTTTCTTTACCTGTACTCAATAAGGCGCTCCTTTTGCTTTAATTACTGCCTCAATTTGGTGCGGCATGGAGGTGATCAGTTTGCAGCACTGCTGAGCCATGGAAACCCAGACTTCTTTGACAGTGGCCTTCAGCTCATCAGCATTTTGAGGTCTCTTGTTTCTCTTTTTCCACTTGACAATACCCCATAGATTCTCTATGGAGTTCAGGTATGGTGTGTTTGCTGGCCAGTCAAGCACACCAACACCATGGTTATTTAACCAACTTTTGGTGCTTTTGGCAGTGTGGGCAGGTAAACGATTAACTTCTTGGTAAGCTTGCAGTGACTTTGCTTTTCAAGAAACACAATGGACCAACACCAGCAGATGACATTGCACCCCAAATAATCACAGACTGTGGAAACTTAACACTGGACTTCAAGCAACTTGGGCAATGAGCTTCTCCACCCTTCGTCCAGACTCCAGGACCTTAGTTTCCAAATGAAATACAAAACTTGTTCACATCTGAAAAGAGACCACTGGGCAACAGTCCAGTTCTTCTTCTCCCTAGCCCAGGTAAGACGCCTCTGACTTTGTCTGTGGTTCAGGAGTGGCTTAACAAGAGGAATACGACAACTGTAGCCAAATTCCTTGACACGTCTGTGTGTGGTGGCTCTTGATGTCTTGCCCCCACCCTTGTTCCATTCCTTGTGAAGTTCACTAAAATTTCTGATTTAATTTTACTTGACAATCCTCAGAAGTCTGTGGTTCTCTCGGTTGGTTGTGCATCTTTTTCTTCTACACTTTTTCCTTCCACTCAACATTCTGTTGACATGCTTGAATACAGCACACTGTGGTCAGCCGGCTTCATTGGCAATGAATGTTAGTGGCTTACCCTCCTTTTGAAGGGTGTCAATGATTGTCTTCTGGACAACTGTCAGATAAGCAGTCTTCTTCATGACTGTGTAGCCTAGTGAACCAAACTGAGAGACCATTTTGAAGGCTCAGGAAACTTTTGCAGGTGTTTTGAGATGATTAGCTGATTAGCATGTCACCAATTTGTTGAGATAGTGAATTGGTGGGTTTTTGTTAAATGTGAGCCAAAATCATCACAATTAAAATAACCTAAAACTTAAACTACTTCAGTCTTTGTGCATTGAATATATTTTATGCACGAGTTTCACAATTTGATTTGAATTACTGAAATAAATGAACTTTTCCACAACATTCTAATTTATTGTATGTATGTATGTATCTATGTTTGTTGCCTTATTTCTTTTGGGAATGACTTTGTGACGTCTCTGACTCTTGAAAGGTGCTATATAAATAAATCACTTGCTTACCTACTTATAATTCATCTGGGTCCTATGTTGCGATATGTTTTACACATCTTTATGGTCAAGGCTTACTTAAAAATAAGATGATCTTTTAAGTATCCTCTAAAGGTATATTAAAATAATCAGTTAGTGAAGCAGTACTGTTCACCAATAGGTGACAGTTTTCAAAATGAGGTCCAAAAGCCAAAAAGGGTCTTTGAAGGTTCCAGTGGATCCCAGGGAAAATCAGCATTTAGTTTAATTTTCCTATAATTTCAATTCATTTAAAAAATTTCCAGAATTATTTCTGTACAAATATGTTTAACTGCTTTGTCTCCATTCAAAGTGTAGACATAAAAAAACCATGACGTTTTATGTATAGTTTCAATTTCACCATCAGATCTTGAATCAGAGCATCACAGGCAGTAAGACCCCTCTGAGGGTTTGGCTAGAGCACATGAGCACTCCAGCCTCAGAAGATTCAGCTGTCCAACTACTAGAAACAGTCTGACACAAAGGCATGTGACCCCACCGGTGGAGGAACAGCTTACTGATGCAACTGAAGAAAACAAAGGCCCTCTAAATACAAATAAACCTTTGTAACATCTGCAGCAAGAAAAAGGGGAGGCATGGGGAAGCTAATTGCTTCTGCCAGAGCCGCTGTGACCGAGAGGGGAACATGTGACCAGTGAGTAAATAAAGCAAACGGCATGAGGTGGGGATGCAGCGTGGGGTTTGGACCCCTCAGGCAGATGAATGCTCTGGCCTCCACAGTAGAGGTCTGGCCTGTCAGAGTACTGGACATCCACAGCTGTGTTTTCACTGTGTTTGTTCCTGAGGGCCACATAGAGAGACAATAACCAACAACTCCTCTAAGACGACTGGGCTCCATTGCATACACGGCATTGCTATGCGGCTGATTCACATAGCTAAAGGGTGAATTTGTATCTATATTTTTTGTATAAATATTGAAAAAGTCCTGTTGTGTCCTGTAAGTCAGCACTGACTTGTTTCGTATTTAACCAAGACCATCATTTATCCCCCATATTTTTAGTTGTTTAAAACTGTGGGCATAGTTCAATGGGATAAATATGCCCAAATGTGGAAGGAACAGAGAATGGACGTTTTTGGATGGATTTTCTTGCACATTCTTACACCTAATGGTTTAAATGACCATTAATTGATTCATCATTTCATTGTGCTGTTATTGTGAATGGCAGATGCCATGCCTGATGTATCTTGTTGACCAATGAGACTAATGCCTATGGATGAGTATTTCAAGTATCTGGTATTGCGCATCCTTCAGTCCACAAGAGTGGAGTGCCACTAACATGACAGAGGACAGAGGACCTGCAGGTCGAACCAGGTCCGCTGCAGTGAGGACCATAGCCTCGCACATGGGGCAGGTGCTTTACCAACTGAGCTAACTGCGCCCCCAAGGTTCTGTTCTGGGTTCCCTCCTCTTTTCTCTTTACACCAAATCACATAGTTTAATTCAGACTATTGTCAGATGTGTTGAGATCATTGTTCCCCCGCTTTAGATAAACTAGGAGTAATCAAGAGTAAATTACATAAAATCCTGATGCGAATTGTACATCACAAGAAATTATGTTAAATTGTGGGCTGAACTATTACCAAAACTGAAAATAACCAACATTACTCATAAAGAAATGTTGGTAATAATATTTAGATTAAAAAAATTGATGCATTTACCAGAACAGAGATTATTAAATGTGTAAAGAGTTCTGAGAGCCTAGTTAGGAGAAGTTGGTCAGAGGTGAATGTCAGGCAGTTTGATAGTTTCTCTGTATCCCCAAATAAGGTGAAAAGCTAAGCAGTGTGTGCCAACAGCGGCAAGTGAGTCTCTCCGTAGGATGTAAGTGATGTCGAAATATCCGTTGTAATATGGAGTAATAAGGGGGTGTCAAGTTTGGTGAGGCAAAATAGTGAGTAGAGAGTTGAAATCATGAGTTATGATCAAAATACTATTATTAAGAGCATGGTCTGGCCCTGCTCTGTAGGAGAAGTTTAATGAGACAACTGGTGTTATGAACTGAATAATCATTGTACCCCAGCTTTGCATATTACATATGAAGTCCTGATGTGAATTGTATAACACATGAGAGTATGCTGAATTGTGTGCTGCGCTATTACCTAAAGTGAATATAATTAACTTGAATTGTATAACCAACACTAATCATAAAGAAATGTAAGTGAGAATGTTTTCATAACAAATGAATGAAATCATAAGACTAAAGTTATTATATTTGGTAAGATTGAAGCTGTGTGTGCAAGACCTCAGCTGCCTGTGAAGGGAAAGGAAGGAAGTGATCGCGACATGGCAGTTAAATGTGAAGCAGTTTGACAGTTTGCATATTCTGTAGAAATATCTATTGTGTAATGTGGGTGAGAGGTGAAAGTGAGTTTTTTTTAACTGTGTCATGTAGAAAGTGACATAAAACACGTTGACAAAGAGAAGTTTGAGGTTAGTTCCTTGTGCCTCTTCTTCGGAACAGATCATATGAAGGAGAACGTGAGCTGCAACATCTACAAAAAAGGATTTTAAGAACTTTGTCACCAAACAGACGATTTGAGCACAATAAGGATTAACTGACAGAGATAGTGGTAACTGACGCACAAGAGCTATTCGGTCAGTTGCCGCATCAGCGGAAGCAGGGTAGACACTCGGATATAGGCTGTTAGAAGCTAGGTGTGTCTCCTCGCCACCACCTTAAACAGTCCTTATTCAGTGCTTAAGGGTAATACTCTGAGAGTCTATCGGACCCTAAAAACTGAGAGCTGGTCCAGTACCTCCCGTAAGGGAGTTTACTGGGATCTGAAACTATATGCATTTAGCGTTAAGCATGCATGCAAAGGCTCTTCTTCTTTTAGTCTTTTTTAGCGCCTTCCTCCGGTACATCTCATGGCCAAAAAGGCCAACTTCGGAGGAGGTCTCTTGGGCTGGCTGCAGTTCAATTCTTGGGAAAAAGGTGGCATGTGTCATGGACCAGGCTATTATAACAATTTGGCCTGCCAGGCCCAGCCAGAAGCATATAGAGATTAGGCCCCAAAGGATAATGGTGGCCAGTCTGTGTAGCCAATGCCCTCTTTCTCTTTCTTGCAGCATCAATGTTATGGTCATGAGGTACAAAATCATGGCCATTGCCATTGCTGTCTCACAGATGGTAATAATCTTTATCGGTGCATCAAAGATCATCGCTGTATCTTATTTTATCCATATTAGGATTATAGCAACTTGACAGAGGCCTACTTTACTGGTTTCGAGAGTAACCTGGCCTAGGACGTAGGTAACAACCATTGACATAGCCAAAGCAGGGGTTTAAAACCAGGGGTTAGACATAAGGAGTTTGGCATACCCTTGTACTCATTCTGAAGAGGGTTGTTGGTTCTGGCATCACGGTGTTGTTAGCCACAGTTCAGTTGACGTTTAGTTGGTTAAATCTTTCTTGCACTGCCTTTGGTTCTTGATGTTAATCCGGAAATGCAGTGTCCAGAGCTTCCAGCGCGTTGGTGTTTATACACTTATTGGTTCCTCCCCTTTCCGGAGGAGGGGTTTCCAATCTTCCTCTTTTGAAGTTTTCTTCCTTCTACAGGAGTGTGTGGTGGCCAGGACTCATCCTTTATGTAGCCCATCACTCCAACTATGATGAATCCAACAAACATCAGTAAATAGGGCCAGAGTTGGGCAAACAAATTGCCTATCCATCCCCCTCTTACCGAAAATCCTTATCCAATTACTCCTAACATCTCCTCCACTGCTTCTGAGAGGAATTTGCCAATGGTACTTGCCACCGTTTCGTACCTATATTATGGTAGAATTTGCGGTTATCCCATTAACATTCTTTCTTCATGACATACCATGTCTCAAAATATCTTTGGCACGTCCAACTGCAGGCGGGAATGATTTTCTCCAGATCTTGTTCACCTTCTTCCAGACCACTTCATGTGAATATGTGTCATACTCATCTTTTTAGCGTGAGTGACAGTGATCCTCTCATCCGGGAACATGTGAACATGTCAGATAAATAAAGTACCGGTGAGTATAATTATAAAATTTTAAATTTAAATAAGTGTGAAGTACAAAGTGGATTTACCGGTTGATAATAATACGGTATACGTATTAGTGCATGAACTGTTAGGTGTTAGGTGTAGCTTATTATGATTGTAATGAGACTGAGGATATTGCACAGCAGTACTAGAAGTATAAATTAATATCAATGAATTAAACTGAAAACAGGGTACATTGCACAGTGGTATTAACACAAAATATTGTATAATTATGTTAAGTATTGCTGAGATGTTAATGATCAATGTCCAGTTTAATGACTTATGGTCATATCGACTAACACTTAGAGGGAGGGGTTAAAGATGTTGATGGGCACGAGCAGGAATGACTTCCTGTGACGCTCGGTGGTGCTTTTTGGGAGGATGAGTCTTCCGATGAAAGTACTCCTTTGTTTGACCAGCACGTCATGGAGTGGGTGGGAGACACTGTCCAAGATGGCATGTAGTTTGGCCAGCATCCTCCTCTCTGACACCACCGACAGAGAGTCCAGCTCCACCCCAACAATGTCACTGGCCTTACGGATCAGTTTATTGAGTCTGTTAGCGTTACCCTCAACTTTCTGCCCCAGCATGCAACAGCATACATGATAGCACTGGCCACCACAGACTCATAAAACATCTTCATCTTCATCCTGAGCCTCCTCAGAAAATAGAGGTGGCTCTGGCCCTTCCTGTAAAGAGCCTGAGTGTTCTTAGCCCAGTCCAGTTTATTGTCCATGTGTACTCCCAGATACTTGTAATCCTCTACAATGTACACACTGACCCCCTGGATGGAAACCAGGATAACTGGTGCCTTGGCCCTGTGTAGGTCTAAAACCAGCTCCTTAGACTTTGTCGCATGGAGCTGCAGATGGTTCTTGTAGCACCATGAGACAAAGTTACCCACCACACCCCTATACTCAGTCTCATCACCACCACTGATACCTCTCACCACAGCAAAGTCATCAGAAAAGTTCTGAAGGTGGCAGGACTCTTTGTGGTGGCTAAAGTCTGTGGTGTAGATGGTGAAGAGGAAGGGAGAGAGGACAGTCCCCTGATGGGCCCCAATGTTGCTGACCACACTGTCCAACACATAGTGCTGCAGATGCACATACTGTGGTCTGCCAGTCAGGTAGTCAACAATCCATGACGCGAGGGGGACATCCACCTGCATCGCTGCCAGCTTCTCACTCCGCAGAGCTGGCCGGATGGTGTTGAAGGCACTGGAGAAGTCAAAAACTGTCAGGGTTTGGAATAGTGTTTCCCCTAATCCCTATATTTCCTTGTGTTTTTTTCCCTATCCTTGTGTCTTTAGTCTGCCTTGTTTCTTTTTGTCTGTCAGGCACACACCACTGGGCAAGCCAGGCCAGCTCTCTCTCCTTCCACACCTGCAATCCATTTCCCCGTGCTCCTGCTGCCTGCACACCTGCAGCTCATCCAATCTACACCACTCACAGTATAAAACACCGTCTCTATCGCCCAGTCTTCGCCAGATTGTACTGTCTACTCAGTGGTACTGACATTTGGCTTTTCCCATATCCATTTTTGACAACTAAATGATTATTCTCTAATGACCTTTTAATTGCATCAGACTCACTGTCGGCAGATATAATTGCTCTAGAGGGCACTACCCTGGCCTCCAGCACCTCTGTGAGGAACCTCGGAGTTATCTTTGATCAGGATCCATCCTTCAACTCCCACATGAAGCAAACTTCAAGGACTGCCTTTTTTCACCTACGTAACATTGCAAAAATCAGGCACTTCCTGTCTCGAAATGATGCAGAGAAATTAATCCATGCATTTGTTACTTGAAGGCTGGATTACTGCAATTCCATATTATCAGGCAGCCCGAAAAAGTCCCTTAAGATTCTCCAGTTGATTCAGAACGCTGCAGCACGTGTACTGACAGGAAATAGGAAAAGAGATCATATTTCTCCAATATTATCTTCTCTGCACTGGCTCCCTGTGAAATCCAGAATAGAATTTAAAATCCTTCTCTTTACCTACAAAGCTCTTAATGGTCAGGCACCGTCTTATCTTACAGAGCTCATAGTACCTTATTACCCCACTAGAACACTGCGCTCTCAGAATGCAGGGCTACTTGTGGTTCCTAGAGTCTCCAAAAGTAGAATGGGAGCCAGAGCCTTTAGCTATCAAGCTCCTCTCCTGTGGAATCAGATCCCACTTCGGGTTCGGGAGGCAGACACCACCTCCACATTTAAGAATAGGCTTAAAGACTTTTCTCTTTGATAAAGCTTATAGTTAGGGCTGGCTCAGGTGAACCTGAACCATCCCTTAGTTATGCTGCTATATGCCTAGACTGCCGGGGGACTACACATGATGCACCTCTCTCTCTTCACCTCTGTCCTCCTCTCCATCCGTATGCTTTCTCATCCCACAAGTTTCTAACTTGACTTCTTCCCTCTCCCGGAGTTTTGTGCTTTGTCATCCGTCTCTTCTTTCTTACTGTCACTTTCAGCAGGTATTTCAGTGTCCGGAGATGTATCTGGATCGGTGACTATGGTAACCTGCTGGGGCAGTGCTGCTGTGTCTATGGTGCAGGGGACGAGTGGCTCGGGTCCTGCTTGTTGGGCTCCACCTGGAGCTGCTCGGTTGTCCGTCTGGACCCATCATCTTCCCTTATGTTTTACATCCCACACTTTTCAACATAATTACATATATATACAACAATTTTGCCATTGCCATCATAACTGTATATGTTATAATTCTTATGCTTTGAATCTATTCTGTACTTACGACATCTATTGCATGTCTGTCCGTCCTGGGAGAGGGATCCCTCCTCTGTTGCTCTTCCTGAGGTTTCTATAATTTTTTTTCCCCTGTTAAAAGGGTTTTTTTTGGATAGTTTTTCCTTAATCAAATCAAGGGTCTAAGGACAGGAGCTAACTGCCCATCAGTACAAATTAAACTAACCATTCGCACACACCGAAGGCACAGCTTCAGGAGCAATTTAGGGTACAGTATCTTGCTCAAAGATACTTCGACACATGGTTGGGGGAAGCCGGGATCAAACCGCCAACCTTCCGACTGGTAGACAACCTGCTCTGCCACCAAGCCACAGCCGCCCCGCTGCGTATGCTTCAGGATCACCGTCACCCGTCATCTCTCCCGTCAGCCAGCCTACCCCACCCAGTGAAATCCTTTCCTACTCATCTGCCTACCTCGCTCCCGTTGCATCGAACCTGTCCGCCCGCTGACCTACACATGTCCAGTCTGTCCTCCAGTGTTGCTCTGCACCCTTGTCCGATACCCTCTGCCCATAGACCCGTCCTGAAATGAACCTTTTTTTCAAACTTCTCCACCTCTGAGCCTCACTTTTGGGTCCCAAACCTCGCTAAACATAACAAAAAAACATGATTCTCACCGTGCTTGCCGGCTTGTCCAGGTGGGTGTGAATGCGGTTCAGCAGGAAGATGATGGCATCCTCAACTCCCAGCCAGGGCTGGTAGGCGATCTGAAGGGGGTCCAGGAGGGGTCTGACCATGGGCCGCAGCTGGTCCAGCACCAGTCTCTCCAGGGTCTTCATTATGTGGGTGGTCAGTGCCACCGGTCTGTAGTCCATTCACCATTCCATTTACCATTTAGTGTTGAACTTTGAGTAGCTCTAGTAGTAAAAAAAACAATCAAATAACAATAAAGTAAATAATATAAATATATTAATTTTTAAAAATGTATTACTATAAGATGTACATATTTTCTGTGTCAAACACACACAACAAACATACTGTAAAGCACATGAAGAAGAAGTAGATAGCAGCAAGGTAAATGCTAGCACCATACATCATAATTTTATGTACTATCACTTCTGGATCCATCCTCTACACGATTTTCTGTTGTGAATCTATTCTGTACATTTTACATCTATTGCATGTCTGTCCGTCCTGGTAGAGGGATCCCTCCTCTGTTGCTCTTCCCTTAGACCCTTGTTCCCTCTTTAAAAGGGGCTTTTTGGGTAGTTTTTCCTCAGTAGAATTGAGGGTCTAAGGAAAGAGGGTGTTGTATGATTGTAAAGCCCTTTGAGGCAAAACTGTGATTTGTGATATTGGGCTATTTACAGTTTTTCTCAGTCACTTTGGTACATTTCTCGAATCAAACTCACAATTTGCAAAACAGTAAGTGCATTTCTCAAAACAATTTGTACAAATAGCAAAACACCATGGATAACCTGCAAAAGCCACTCTCTTACTCAAAATCCTTAGTTCATCTCTCAAAAGTAAATATCTGTGTCAATGAACATGTCAGTGCCATCAGAATGACAAGTCCTTGTGTCATTGTGGACGGATAAGACAGTCAAATTGTTTAGTCATGTTGTCAATATAACAGTTTACTCTGGAGGGATGTTCTGATGGAAATTATGGCTAAAGTTTTGATGACAATTATTGTCAATTGTAAGTTAAATCTTAGTGTATGTGTGAGTGTAATTGCAAGAGAATGGAAAAGATTCAAATTTACATTCTTACTGTTTGTACTCTATTTTATTTACAGAACATGTCATTGAGATAAAGAAATTAAAAGACAGCACTGAATAGCACACAAAAAAAAACCTAAAGAAGAAATGTGAACATAGGAAAAACTTTACATGTGGTGCTGTAGAAATTACATTAAGGAATTACAATCTTCCAACACCTCTTGACGATCCTGTCTGTTGGACCACAAATTCTCATCCACATCACAACGAACATCTTCTCTTGCAATGCAGCATGGAAAGAATCTTTTTGAGTGTCTTATCCAGCCTTGCAGGCATCTGCTGTGATGTCGTCACATGCTGCATCAATGGCAGCCAGAAGGGTCATTTGTGTATGTGGCTGACAATCGTATACTTTCCATCTCCATGCTGAGAAAAATTCCTCAATGGGGTTAAGGAATGGAGAGTAGGGTGGGAGGAACTCCATCAGCATCCTGTCATGGGCAGCAAACCATTGCCTGATGATGTTAGAATGATGGAAACTGACATTGTCCCAAACAATCACATACTTTGGCAGGTCATCTCCAATCTGACCCCTCTCTTGTTCAGGGATGAGATCCCTGTAGAGAGTGTCTAAAAAGGTGACAAGACGCTCTGCATTGTATGGCCCAATAATGGGAATATGCGTTGGCACACCATTTTCAGAGATTGCACAACCCATGATTATGTTTCCGCCCCGTTGGCCTGGCACATCAACTTTAGCTCTGTGGCTGATGATAATTCGACCACGCCTTCTACGTTTTGTTAGGTTGAAGCCAGCTTCATCCATGTAGACGAAGCTGTGCGGTGGTTCACTTGCTTCCAGTTCCATTATAAGCTATATCCAGAAGACACAAAATGAGTTTAATGAATTACATGCATTTTCATTTTGGCCAAGATACAGTTACATCAAATGTATACAGCACATGGCTGTAGAAAAGAAGATGCAATGTGTCAAGTTCACAGTTACTGTACTGTATATCACTATACAATGTTGTACTGTTTACTCTGAGGTACAGTTGCTGCATGCTCATACATGTTTTACCTGTACATATTGGTAACGCAGCTCCTTCACTCTTTCTTTCAAACGGAACAGTGTAGAGCTGCTTCATATTCATTTGGTGTCTTTTCAGCACCATATCAATGGTTGAGATGCTGACTGTTTGGATGTTTTGAAAGGGGCCCTCTGCCACCCCTGTGAATTTGTCTTGCAGCCCTATGTGGGGAAAAAAATGAGTAATGAAAGTACAGTGTACAATGCCTATTGTTAGATTACATACCTATTCTGTCGACGAAAAGTCTGAATAATCGAGGACACAGTTGTTCTTCCAACATTTGGCTGCACCCTTCGACCAGCCTCGGCCATTGTAAGCCCATGATTGAGAACGTGGTCTACGAGTGTGGCTCTAATCTCATCAGGAACACGCATATGTCCTTGGCCTCTTCTGCCTCTTCCTCGGTTTTGCCTTCCAACTCCTCCACCACGCAGCCTCACTCCTCTTCTTTGTCTTCTCGCTGGCTGTTGACCCCATCCAATTCCTTTTCCTTCCATTGTCAAACATTGTAACATTCTGTTGCTCCAGCTATATATATATACCTGCTAGTTGATGCTTCATGAGAAGCACCTTCGTTAGAGAAAGTCAAGATTCACCTGGGAGCAATTTACCAATTCAGGACAGATTTAGAAAAAAGTCGAATGGAAATATAGAAAGTATAGAAATATGCTTGACATATTATGTTAACTTGTTCAACCATTTTGCATGTAAAGATTTATGCTATGAGCTTGTGCCTAAATGTTGTGAGACTGTTCAACAGAGACCCAATATAATACATTTTGATCAACATAACATAAGCAACTGATAATGTAGGAAACAACAGAGAATTGTACATAATCATTTGCATGGATGTACCAAAGCAACTTGTTCAAAGAAATGAGAAACTGCTTTTTTGATGTGCACAGTGACACAATGATGTGAGAACTGAACAGGTAGTTTTTGAGAATTTTAATTCTGATCTGAAAAATGTACCAAAGCAACTGAGAAAAACTGTAAATAAAATTTTATTGAAAAATTGAAGGATTAAACTCCAAATAGTGGAGAAAGAACATTAGTGCCCCCCCCACCATGATGTGTTGTGGGGGGTACATGCCCTAGAAATAATATTGCTCATGGCAGTTTGTTTGGTTGTAGCCCCTCCTAGTGGGTAGATGTTATCAAGCATTATTATATTTAAACCAGTTGCAAGGGATCATTTTCTCCATCTTTTTTTCTGTTGTTGTTTTTTGGGGTTGTGTCTCCACCTACTATTGCATCACATTTCTCCGCATCAAGAAACAAATTACAGTCGTGTTTATTTTTAGGATCTGTACATTTACATTTACATTTAGCAGACGCTTTTATCCAAAGCGACTTACATATGAGAACATTCACAAACCGAAAGGCGCAGCTTCGGGAGCATTTTTTTTTTTTTTTTTTTTTTACATAGGACATACAGTATCTTACTCTAGTAACACTCCACAACCTGCGGTCAGCATTGTGTTTTTTCTGTCATATACAAAAAAGGATAACTGTACAGTTTTTCACCAGGAACCTGTTTATCACAGAGGGAGAATTGACGCTGTCGGGAGGGTTACCAAAACTGTCAAAAAAATATCCTTGTTTGTTTGTGTTTTATAATATAAATAGCCCCGGCATGTCAGAAGGGTGTGTGTTTACAATCAACATAGAGGGTAATTTACATACAGTGTTTTGGCAGTTGGTCACACACTAGTAATCCCAAAAAATCTGTACCATTAATGATCCTTTTAATATTCATAGTTTTTAGCAATAATCCAAAAGTACCTGTCTCCTATTTAATATCTCAATAACTGACTCAAAAAAAGTATAACATCGAATTGACGGTTCTGGGGAGTGGGCTTGTTAAAACTAGCCTCCAATCGCCAATTTCCTGGGGGGGACACATTCCCTTAACACCCTCCGTCGGGGTCCAAATTGAAACAGAATAAGGTATAGCCACTTCCAAAATTTCTGTGAGAGATCTGTCTTTTAGATGTCTCCCTGTTGTTTGTATTAACTGGTAATACTCTCTTGTGTACTGGCCTCTCTAGAAAAATGGTTTGAACGGCTTTGAAGGGTAAGACTTACCATCTGCATATAGGCACATAAACTCAGTATCGTAGAGTTCAAAATTAAACGGATTACGCGAATAGCTCCCTGTGTACCCCTCCTTATCGACAAATCCAACAATGACAAACTGGGATCTGGCCTATGTATAGATTTTTTTCAACGTTTGCATTGGTAGCCAGATTTGTGCCGTCTGCATTTGTAATCCTCACTCGTGCATAAATGTACGTGTTGTTTAGATCAATATAATCCCCACCTTATGAGATCAACGATTCCACACCTGAGCCCTCGGTCTCTGCATCCTCAGTGGAAGACGTGTCGGTGGGGTTGAGGAGATCCTCAAAGTACTCCTTCCACTGTCCGAGGATGTCCCCAGTGAAAGTCAGCAGATTCCCACCCCCACTGTAAACAGTGTGTGCAGGGCACTCCTTCCCCCTCTTAAAGCACTGGACGGTTTGCCAGAATTTCTTCGAAGCTGACCAATAGTCTTTCTCCATGGCCTCACCGAACTCCTCCCATACCCAGGTTTTTGCCTCCACAACCACCCGGGCTGAAGCTCGCTTGGCCTTTCGGTACCTATCAGCTGCCTCCGGAGTCCCATGAGCCAATCAGAGTCGATAGGACTCCTTCTTCAGATTGACGGCATCCCTTACTTCCAGAGTCCATCACAGGGTTCGAGGGTTGCCGCCACGACAGGCACTGGAGACCTTACGGCCACACCTCTGAGCGGCCGCGTCGTCAAGGGAGGTGGAGAACATGGTCCACTCAGACTCACTGTCTCCAGCTTCTCCTGGGATCTGGTTGAAGCTCTGCTGGAGGTGGGAGTTGAAGATCTCTCTGACTGGAGACTCTGCCAAACGTTCCCAGCAGACCCTCACAGTACGTTTGGGTCTGCCAAGTCTGTCCAACTTCCTCCCCCGCCATCGGATCCAACTCACCACCAGGTGGTGATCAGTTGACAGCACGACCCCTCTCTTCACCCAAGTGTCCAAGACATTCGGCCAGAGGTCAGCTGAAACAATCACAAAGTCTACCTTGTTC
This sequence comes from Coreoperca whiteheadi, assembly GCA_011952105.1. Taxonomy (NCBI): domain Eukaryota; kingdom Metazoa; phylum Chordata; class Actinopteri; order Centrarchiformes; family Sinipercidae; genus Coreoperca; species Coreoperca whiteheadi. Next base: position 2,942,154 of record CM022480.1, read on the forward strand.
CAGAATTAGTAACAGCCCTACCTCATTTCCACATCAGAACATTTTTTAAATTTCACATTTGATAAGAGTTCCAGCCTGAACACAACCTACTGGCAACAGGAAGTTACAAGCCCTATACTCATAGCAGGTTAAGCATATCCACCTCAAACTTGATGATGCTTAATAGTGAAGCTTGTCCGTTGCCATGATGGCTCATTATTTGCCATTTAACAGGTTTTTGTAACTTCAGTGCACATTGTCAGATCTGCCTGTCAGATCATCAACACCACTCCTGCTTTATGATCACTTACCAACTTGCTTAAGATTCCAGCAAAATGCCAATTATCTTCTGGTTATAGCACACAGTTGTTCTTCTTATCACTTTGGGTAAGCATGATTCTCATGCACCTTGAGATGTTACCACAGGAGAGTAAAGTGGCCTCTAATTTGTCTTGTCTAGACTCAGTTTTCAGTGATGCACACCACTTTATAGATACAGCTGTTTTTCCTGTGTCCAACAGCGAGAGAGAAGAAGCTGAGTGCTTGCTCATCTCCAACATCAATACTGAGGCAGTATCTGCTGTCATGATAAAGGAGTGACTGAAAGAGAAGAGCTGGCACCTAACTACAGTGAGGGAGACAGGCTTTCATCATGCTGAAACACAGAGTCTAAAACACAAGCTGCAGGCTGAAGAATAGGGTTGATTTCAAAACAAATATTCAAATGTCAAAGGCATTATTTGTAATTGCTTCATCAGATGGTGGCAGTGCAGGGGTTGAGGGTTCGTCCAAGACAGGCTGGATGTTCTGTAACAGTAGACTGGTCAGTGCAGTGCTGCCAAACTCCTCAGGAGGTTGATGTCATAGCAGAAGTTATAAATCAAAGTCTATCACAATGCCAGCTGTCTCGTTGCACACTTCAAGATATTTATGTAACAATACAGTTTGCTTCAAAATGTCACGCACTGCAAAAACTACTTCCACAGTAAAGCATTACAAATGCAGAAACAATTAAACAGTTCTTTTCCCAAAAGTGAAAGCAAAGTGTTTTCTTTTTCCATAAACACATGGGAAGGCTGATTTGCTTTAAAATATATTCAATCAAAACAAGTTTTCATCTTGGAACTATGAATGTAGAAACAGGAGTGTTCACTTTGCTCAAAGTTCACCTTTCAACTCACGTCAGAGATATGTTGAAACACTTTTTCTCTTTTCCCAGACTAGATGTATTACACTGCATTAAGCAAATTTTAGTGTCACTGTCAGTTACACTGGTTCTGTGACGTTAGACATACAGCTGGTAAAGAAATGGGGTTAGTTCCTTGTGCCTTTTTATCTGAAGAGTTATAAGACGGAGATCGTGAGCAGCAACATCTACAAAAAGGATTTTCTAAGACTTTGTCACTGTCAGAGGACTGGAGCACGCAAAGGATTAACCATTTACTCCAGTGACAGAGAATCACAAATTCGGACTGAAATTCATTTTTCTCACACTGTGGATTACGGATGTGAGAGCTTTGGACCGAGCTGTGAATTGTTCATCAGAGACTTGGTCTGACGACAGGAAGAGTGGGGTCGCTCCGGCCGAACAGACTCTGCTCTCTCCATTTTTCAGAAACAGATAACCATTGAAACTTAGACTCAGCTGTGTATTTACTGTATGGTTTATTTGAATGATTTGATGTTTGATTTAAATTTAAATTCAGCTGTTTTACTACTGCCCTTGCTAAATCTTATTGCAATAAATAGTCAAACTATATTTAAAGTCTAAATTGTGGAAATTCAATTTATGAGTTAATTTGATGGTAGTAAAAAGTTAGGTTGTTGTGTGCATAACATCTTAAGAGGTTCTTACAGGTTACTCTAGCCAGTCCCTTGGGATTCGCCTGAATCACTTAAACCCATTCTAGCACCATAACAAGAGCCCAGATAATTTAGAGGAGAGATGCCGTTAACGAGGGTGGCTGGTATTGGTAACTGATGCTATTCGGTCAGTTGCTAAATCAGAGGAAGCAGGGTAGACGCTCGGATGTATGCGGTTAAAAGCTAGGCATGTCTCCTCGCCATCAGCTTAAATAGTCCTTATTCAATGCTTTAGGTTAATACTCTGAGAGTCTAAGGATTGGACCCTTTAAACGGAGAGCTGGTCCAGTACCTCCCGTACGGGGGTTTACCAGGTTCTGACAAGTCATATAAACACTAGGGCCTGAGATTACACTGTGGTGGGACAAAACATCATACAAACTACTTTGTTTGAAGCATTCCCTCTTTTTTGCCATGGAGTCAGTAAGTTAGCTGTGGGCTATACTTGAGCCGGGTTGCTTTTGGTGAATCTGCACCAGGAGTTGGGCCGAGTGACACATTACCAAGATTGTGATGGCCTGCACCGCCCACTTTGAGCTTCAAAACATCCACGTTTTATAGATTCTATGACGGAAAGACATGTTAATTCACATTTGTCTTCAATTTGAAAGGAATCCTTCCCTTTTAGTTGGATCCAGTAGGCAATCCCACAGCTGGAGGGTGAGTAGGGCTTTTCTAGTCTTTACTGCACTGGTTTAGCGGCCCAGGACTCACAGACCAATTACATGCATGGTAAATAATCGCATGTGATGCTACTCAGCAGATTCTGTAGCCACCTTTAAAAAGCACTTAAAAACGCATCTCTTCCGTCAACATCTAACTGACAATCACTAACTCTTCTTCCTTTCTACCTCTGCTCAAAAAAAAAAAAAAAACCCTTCCTATCCTTAGCTTTGTATACTGTGCTAGGCTTTAATCAGACTCGTTTTTTGATGCACTTATGCTTTTTGTTACCTTGTGTTGTTATATTGCTTCCATTGTCTTCCTCATATGTAAGTCCCTTTGGATAAAAGCGTCGGCTAAATGACTAAATGTAAATGTACTCAGTCAATCAAATCTGTGCATTCCTATATGCAATGCAACTACAGTCAGTGACTGATACACACAAGGAAACATGTCAGAGAAATAATTTCACATGAAATGCTCTAAAAAGAAAAAAGTAGAGTGAAATATATTTATATATTTACACTTTATATATTTATTTTTTTGTATATTTATTTATTCAGACATTTATTTTATTTTTTTATTTATATATACTTGCATTTATCCACAGTGTAACTTGCTGCAGCGAAATAAATAAATCTGTCAACTTCATCAAATATCAGGGGGCGGGTTAAAGCCTCCGATTGGTGAATGAACAGTTTTACAGCCCCAGCAGGCTCAACCAATTGATTGAGCTCTCTTCAGCAATGGGTTTGCACTGTGAAGCTATTACAGTTAATATTTCCAGTTCGTTCAGCAAAGCCATCAATCTGATCTAAAAAGCATAGGAATTTGTACTTTTTTCCACTGCCTCGACCACCATGTGCTTCACGGTGAATCAGTGTGACCTCAAACCTTTCCATGTTCATCAGGTGGTGTAACTTTACTCTTATGTCTAGCTTTAGCTGTGCATGTTCTATAGCAAACAAATCCACTACACTGATGTAGGAGGTCAAACTGTATTAAACAGTCAGTATGATGCATTCGGGTACAACTCAACACTGATTATGACCTCAATAATTAACATTAATGAATTAACACATCTCAGACTGAATATCAGCAACAACTGAGCAAGCTTTGTACAGGTACATTTTAATAGTTTAGGGCTGTTAATAGTTTAGTTTAGCTGTTATAATTACATTTTGTTTCTGTTCTGAAACAGGTCTACAGAAAAGTTTGGATACTGCTGCAAATTAGAGGGAGGACCTGAAGCTGTGGAGGCCATTATTAACCACCGGTACTGGACTGCTGCTTCTACTCTAATGGTGAACCATGTTCAGAACATCATGAACACAGCATGCTGGGACCAGGTACAACATACCTTGTACAGTATGTGGCTGAAAATTATTAGTGGTCCAATCTTCAGTGGTACTGAGGGAATCTTCTATGAAGCAAGCTTGACATAGTCAGCCTTTGTTTGTGTGAGCTGGCTCAACAAACCCTAAAGCCCCAATCAGATATAATTGGTATCACGACGGTGCTTATCAATTTAGTTTGTTAACCCAGGATTTCTTTCATTCGTCATTTGACTCTTCCTCTGCGCAAAATGGAGCAGCCCTGTGTCCTAGAAATGACACTTTTATTTAACTAATTTGCAACAGTAAATATGTTTTGAGGGAGACGTAATCACTGCCTGAATTATACCGATCGCGTACCACCTACTGTGTAACTGAAAGACTGTGTTTATGTTAATATACAGCATATAGCCTAAGAGCCATATGTAGTGATTTTCCTGTATTGCCCAGGATGAAAAAGCTAAGTACCCTAGCCTATGTTGCCAAGATTAGTCTTGTTATGCAGTCTGTCCATGCTTCATAATTCAAACACTTGCAAATGCAATTGCAGTCGCTGTACAGTTTGAAATTAAAAACAGTCAAATTTTAAAAATAAGACTATTACTGTAAAGTTAGCGGAGAAACTCCCTACCCAGTCCAGATAAGTGCATACTGTGAGTCAGGAGGAATTGATGCTATAATGTTGAAAGTCTATACGTTTCTATGTAGATGCTCCAGCAGCTTAGTGGTGTATGATCTGAGCTGTTGAATTAAAATCCCTCTTTTCCCTCACATGTCTCCCGTACTGATGCTGTGGTTACCTTGCTCCCTGGCTGTGCAGATGCCTGCAGATCCTCTCCTCTCAATTCATCCTTCAGCACTCCTCTGCAACAAACACTCAGCATTTACAACTGCCTTTTTAAACATGTTGCAGTACAAGTTTGTCCATCATTTAGCCGGTAACCAGTGTATTGTAGTTACAAATACCTGCAAAGTTGACCCATCTTTTGTCCTTTCCTACAGTGGCCCAGAGGGTCAAAACACAGACGTTTCACAAAACACGCTATTTCAGATTATGTAAAGGGAGAGAACACCACTTCTTGTTTGTGACTGGACAGAACCCAAGTCCATGGTGACAGTTCAAAGGTAATTTCCTGTTTGTGTAGCCTAGCTAGCCTACTACTTGCAGGTGTGTGTTTACACAAATCTTAAGTTTGAAATCATAACAGAATACTTTAACAAAGGACACATTATGCAGCCTAATGTTTTCTGTCATTAAAATGATCATGAGGAGAAGAGAAATACCTCAAGCTGAAAGAAGCTTTCCTGTCGAATAACAGAAAAATAACACGATGTTACGTGTTGGCAAAAGAGGTGGATAGGGAGAGGACCCAAACGCAGACAAAGGTATTAGGATGTGGAATTGTTTCTAGGTAGGCAAACTGTAACAAGCAGGCAGGCATATGAACAAATAGTTAGCAGGCAGGGTGTTACGGCTGCAGTAAAAAAAAAAAAACTTTGGCTCAACTTGCGACCAGTAACATTTAAAGAAAAGGACGCCATACCCGAGAACGAGTTCGAAGTAAATAAACAAATGTATTAAATAATACCATCAATTAACCAAATCAACTGGAGTCTGGAGGCCTGTTGAAAAAGAACAAAAGAATAGAGGGAGCCTGGGCCAGCCACACAATGGACTGTAGGACCCAGAACCCCCTCCCCTAAGCTAACAGAATAGTGCCCCAACTAAACTAAGAAACAAAGCCACAAAAACTAAACTGCCAGCCCTCCAGCCTCACAGGAGAATAACCACACCAAATCAAGAAAAAACAACTACAACTGGAACAGTAAGAGGACTGCTTGGTTTGCTTCCCCTTCCTTCTCCTCCAGCCTCCCTTAAGTATGGGGCAGGGCAACCCACTAATCAGTATCTGGAACACCTGAGAAATAAGAGTTTAAAGAAACAGAAGGAGAAAAACAAAAAGGGGGAGAGCGTAACAGGGATAAATCCAAAATGACAGGCAGACAGAACCAACACACATACGATTATGAACCGACAAGGAACAGAGAAAAAAACACAACTTAAATACGCTCAGGTAGAGGAGAAAACAAGACACAGGTGAACACAATGACACGTGGAAACAACCACAGACAGGAAGCAAAACTAACAGACAAATTACAAAATAAAACAGGAACTAACAAACCTGGACCAAAAACCCAGAACCAACAGACATCTTCAAAAATAGCAACTCCACAGCACATAAAAGTCAAAACCCTGACAGTACCACCACAAAAACTACACAAAACCACAACACATGGTCTTCAGCAGCATATGGCAAACAGGCCAAGACCACAGAACAAAAAATTCCCCGCCCATGACAGTGCCTCAATGTTCTACCTGTTCATATCACATCGATAGAAAAAATCATCCTGGAGATGTCAAATCTGGATGGCTTTCGAAAATACGGAGACAGCTGGTAAATAATGGATGACAGACCTGCATGCCTACATAGGGCTGCTAATCCTAGCAGGCATATTAAGGTCCCGAGGGGAGGCTGCAGCTAGTCTATGGGACGCAGAGAAAGAAGGGGCGTCTTTCACACTTACTCGAGACTACTTTGATTCGCCGACCATGAGTCGCGAGCTGCAAGACACGCGACAGACAAACTGGCAGCCAAGAGAAGTCTTGGACAAGTGGGTGGAGCAGTTGCCATTCCTCTACAACCCAGGGCTTGACGTGACAGTGGATGAGCAACTGGTTCCATTCTGACACACACACACACAGCTGTAATAAAGGTGATTTTCACTACTGATTTTTGTGACCATTGCCTGTGATACAGATACACATTTGCCGATGCTAATCTCTTTCTGGCAGTATATGCCCAGCAAGCCAGCAAAATATGGGATCAAGTCATGGCTGGCCTGCCATGCCAAATCCAGCTATGCTTGGAAGATGCAAGACTACCCTGGGAAGCCGACCGCTGGAGGTCCAGAGAAGAATCAGGAGATGTGAGTTGTGCTTGATCTGACAGAGGGACTGAGGGGTCGCAATATCACTTGACAATTTCTTCACCTCTTATGAACTTGGATGGGAGCTCCTGAAGAGGAAGCGCACCATGGATGGCATGGTTTGAAAGAACAAGCCCAAGGTCACGCCTGCTCTGCTTGCATCAAAGGAAAGAGAGGTCTTCTCCTCTAAGTTCGCCTAAACACCCACAACCACTCTAGTTTCCTACTTCCCAAAGAAAAACAAGAATGTGGTACTTCTGAGCACACAGAGACTGACATTAACGCTTGCCAGAACAGGAAGCCCATCATCATCCAAGACTACAACAGCAACAAGGGAGGCATGTACAACCTAGTTAAGGTTATTGGAACGTACAGCTGCTGAAGGATGACGGCCCACTGGCCCCGGTGATCTTCCACAAGATCACTGACATTTCTTCCTATAATACCTTTGTGATGGAGAGGGATCAACCAGGGCTAGATGCCTAATAAGCAAAACAAGAGGAGGGTGTTCATGGAGCAGCTGGGAGAGTCACTTGTAACTCCATTCATCAAAAGAAGGTAGTGCTTCCCGCGTACACAAGCATCTGCAGCAGTCGTGAAAGCTGTTCAAAGGACTAGATCATGCAATCAACCTGAGCATCCAGCTTGCCTGATCGCCTTCCCCACCGAGGAGAGTAAGAGGTGGCAGTCCAGCCCGCCGAAGGAATGTAAAACATGCACTTTGTGCTGCTGGTGTAAGAATTGTATCTGCAAAGGTTGTGCACTGGCATACTGCAGTGGCAATCCATGCCTTGCTGAGCACAGGACACTTTGACCCAGGGAGTATATGAAAAGAGAGGATAGCTAGAGGTGTCAAGTAAACATGGCCTCTGTGTTAAAAGGGAAATGGTAATGTGAATGCCTTGTGAACTGAACTCACATGGAGCTTTGACACGTTGCATGCATGCAGATGGGTAAATGGCAAATTAAAATCATTTGGACAGGTTCTCCCATAGAATCAAACTCTGAGTTTGTTAACCCTGAGATGAGGGAAACTCCAGAAAGGCAGGTAATTTGACTGAAAATGTATACCTAATCGCTGCAGGTTTACTTCAACAACATAACCGCTTTCATGATCAATTTGTCATCAATGTAAGGACAGAAACTGCAATCTCTGGAGATTGTGGATTTATCCTCAGCTTTGAATAAAATGTTTACATTGTCTTTGATAAAGCTTATTGTTAGGGCCGGCTCAGGTGAGTCCTGAACCATCCCTTAGTTGTGCTGCTATAGGCCTAGACTGCCGGGGTACCTCCCAGGATGCGCCTCTCTCCTCCTCTATCCATAAGCATGGTCATCCCATAAATGCATGTTACTAACTCGACATCTTCTCTGTCCCGTAGTTTTGTGCTTTCTCGTCCCTCTCTTTTCTCTTACGGTCACTTTCAGCAGTATTGCTGCCTCTGGAGATGCAGAATCTGGATCTGTGTTTGAGGCCACCTGCTGGGGCGGAGCTGCTGTGTCTATGGTGAGGGGGCGAGTGGCTCAGGTCCTGTTCGTTTGGCTCCACCTGGAGCTGCTCACCTGTCCATCTGCATCCATCCTCTTCCCTTATGTTTTACATACTACACTTTCCATCATAATTATATAAACTACAATTTCATCATTGTCTCCAAAGGTTTGAAATGATTTCAGACCAGTCCAACCTTGGAGTCTTATTTCCTCGAGTATTACAGGTAATGTACTGATGAAAGTAGCTTAATGTTTTTTTGCAGTTACTGTGGTTGAAGTCACCCATGACCAGGTATGGGGCTTCAGGTGAAATGGACTGAAGTTGTTGTAACACAAAAACAATACATCTTTGGCATTTTTAAAATTAGCTTTCGGGTGGATATACACTTCCCTGGGCAAATAATATGGTCTCACAGAAATAGGAAATAGCTCAATGTCCAGTGAGCAAGTTTTCTCCCTTACAGTCACACTATTGCACCATTGTGGGTTAACATAAAAGCATACTTCACCTCCCTGTCACTTCCCTGTTGTGTCTGGATCACGATCAAGACGTACTGGTACTCCAAATCCATCAAGGTTGAAAGTGTCATGTTATCACACAGGTCTTTTGTGAAGTAGACTCGGAATGAGTGAGTTGGTAGGATGCAAGGCTTGTTTTATTGATAATCTTGTGGAATGGTGAGGTCGGGGGAAGCTGCGGGGAGTGTCCGTGATGACTTGCTTGGCGTGGCATGGTGTGGCGGGAGGAGGAGAGGAATCGGCAGGTCAGTGAGGTAGACCGGAGGAGGGCGTGGCAGGCAAGCAAGCAGGAGACAGAGACCTGAACACAGCAAAAACAAGGTATGTTACCATGGAAGTTAACTAATGATCTGGCGGAGTTTGAAAGGAAGAGCCGGGATATATCAACAGTAGAGTCAGACGAGGAATGGAGATCAGGTGTGCAGCCTGCTGCAGAGGCACGGGTAATCAGCAGAGGACCAGGTCAGCTGTGCCACTCCCAAGACTGATACACACACACACACAGAGAGAGAGGAGAGGGAGAGAGAGAGAGAGACACCAGGAAACTAGCAGGATCATGACAGTAAGCAGTATCCGTGTCTGCGGCCATCAGCCACATCTCCGTAAAGGCCAACACACACACATCTCTAAACTCGCGTGTGTAAAAAACCCATGCCTGGAGTTCGTCCACCATGTTTTTTAGCGACTGGACATAAGCAAGGACTATTGAGGGTAAAGGCAGACATTTTTTCATTGTTAAAGGAACATCACCAGCACCACATGATGTCCCTGGCAACGTTGGCTCCCCATATTTTAAGATCAGTGAGGGCATACATACACTAAGGAAATCTCATTAGTGCTTTTGGCAGATCCAGGGCCAGATGTTGATTTCTGGTTTGGATTGGTGTGACTTTGTTGTCTACACACAGGAAAACATTTTATTCAAAGGATTCCCAGAGACCATGAAATCACCAAAACAATGAAAGGAAACATTTTCTATCTTTTTGTTTTTTTGTTTTTTATTGTTGTATTGTATTGTATGTAATCCTTGATGATAGGCGAGACAAGCGGACCTGCCAGCCAATCAGAAGAAAGTTGAGTCCTGCCTCCAAAGTCTCAAAAGTGAACTTGCCACGGTACAGTTTCGAGCGCTTGTCACAGCCCTGTGCTTGCAGGACAGCATTTGTGCACATGGAGCAGAAATTCTCCATCGCGAGGAAAGTTTTTCACACATGGATGCTGTTCTGTGCGCTCATATCCCATGCAAGCACTTGTTTTTTATGTGCATGGGTTTCGAGACTAATTAAACGCCATAGACTTGAAGAATTTTAAGCATGAAAGTTAACCTCACCAGAACTGTGTAAGCATCATGTCACCTGACATTTTTCTTTGTCAGTCCGAACTAAAAAAGACCATTAACTTGCTCATTTGCTTATTGATGGGGATGCTGGTGCTGGTGACAAAGTTGGTGGCTGATTATTAAATGGTGGCATCAGAGTCAGGAGCTGGAAGCAGTGTGTTAAAAGTGCAGGAGCTATTTCAGGCGGCTCTGGTTCTCAAAGTAAAAATCCCATTCATTTTCCCATAGATATGTCACGTGACTCACAGTTGGAGCACTTAAATCATCAGTGCAAAAGGTTAACAGCTATTAGAAAATTTCTGTTGATGGTACAAGACTGTGTACAGAAAAATGTAGAGGTACTACGACTCCCAAGGTGCATTTTGGCAAGAAACATCAGTAATAGTTCAGATTAAAACCCTGAACATACATGGTAATTCTACTGAATGTACAGTATAATTGTTTGGAATTAGGGTGTACCAGCAGTACGTAGGAAATTGGATGTGAAGTTATGGAATAAGGGGGTAACAATGTGGGGGTTGTTACAGGGTACTATATGACCTACAATCTGGCATTTGGGAATAATTAAAGAGAACTTACACTGTACTTACTCACATAACTTTCATAAAACTTAAGTATGTTTAACTACCAGGTACCCATTCTAAGATTAGCATTACCATCCTTGAGAGCTGCACACAGGTCAAATGTGTAACAGCTGAGACAGTCTTCCATGGAGCTTTTGGTAACCTGAATTTGTAACTAACTCTGAAACCCAAAACCCGCCAGCGTGTTCAAATGCATGTTTTTTTAAAACATCAACAAAATAACACTGTTTATCATAGCCAGAAGTTTTAAAAATTGAAATAATCGTCAGATTTTCAAGTTTCCGCCGCTATACAAGTATCTGTTACCAATGCTTTCATCAGGAAAAAAACAACCAAATTAAGGTTTAAAATCATGATATTTCATAAAAATCACTTTATTCTATGTAGCTCATTCAAAAATTCACAAAAAAGAAACTGTTTAAACTAACCAGATCCTGTAAAAAACATTTAAAAAAAACCCATTAAATTCTGTGCTCCCCAGTGCAACTGAGAAACTCGGCTGACACCAACAGTCACGTGACAACAATTCAGCCAATTAGACTGAAGTGCAGGCGGAACAACACCGCTAACTGCAGCTTAACTAGTTAGCGGTCAGCTTAACTAGTTAGCGGTCCTATTAGCTGACTCTGCACAGGGGCTTTGGAGCGCAGAGAGGAGACGGTTTTCAGGGCCGACATGGAATGCAGTACCGAGGTGGATGGGATCCGACTAGGACTGACATGGTAAAGGAGGTGCTTTCTAGCCGGGTTTTACTCCTTGCACCCCAGGGTTCTGGTTTAACTGGTGGTTGAATTAACTGGTGATATTCCCGAGCATGAGACAGATGAGTACAATTTTCAACCTTGCGTCGTTTAGACTCACCAAAATCAAGTCCTTAACATAGAGGCAGCATGCCAGCTCTGGTGTAAAACTATGGAAAGCCAAGTGGGTCAAAAACATCTCAGAAATGTAGTGTACAGTCCAACAAGCACATTACAAAAACGCCTCGGCAGATGTTCATTTGGCCTCAGCAAAGCATCAAATGCACCTGGGCAGGTTACAATTGCTGCCTGGACAGGCTACAATTGCTCCCTGGTGAGGCTACAATTGCTGCCTAGCCAGGCCAGGAACCCCAGTCTGCAGCACCAAAGGTCAATGTTCTAAAACTGAGCTACCTTTTCATTGGTTGGTGGGGCTTGAGTGGCCCCTTGCTTCTCATTGGCTAATGTGCTCTATCAATTGTTTGCACTGTACTCTTCAAAATAAAGGACTACCTCTTTGCCTTTAGACAGTACAATATCATATATATACACAGACAGACAAGGTTACGTTAAATGATCTGATCCATAACTTCCCTATAATTTGCATTTAATTTTGGACTACTTGCACCATGTCTCCCTTGAATGTAGGCTACTGTGTGCACAGTATATAAAGCCTCCCAATTTTTATTTATTACTGTTTACAAGTATTGTATTGTTGAAAAACAACAAAAAGAAGTTTTCTTGACACATTAGACCTGCCATCTATTGGTGAGACACAGAATTACACTATTAGGTCACAAATCACAGTTACGGAGCTAGACGCTGCAATTAGTAGGTTAAACTCCAGGTAGCAATAGGTACCCTCCGGAATGGTATAAGACCCTTCAGAAGGAGCTAATACCTCTGCTTCTGCCCTGTTTTAACTGGACCCTCAACAAGGGCGGGACCCCCCCATCGTGGAAGGAAGCGATTATTATCGTTATACCTAAAGAAAGCAAAGATAAAGAAGACTGCAAAATCTATAGGCTGATTTCACTTCTAAATGTAGACTACAAATTGTTTACATCAATTATTTGCAAAAGACTCGAGGCCCATATAGCAGATTTGATTGATGAAGACCAAAACGGTTTTATTAAAGGTCGCCAAACACATGATAATATTAGAAGATATCCTAGACAATGCCCAAAAAAGTGGTACAAGTACAATTGTGGTTAGTTTGGATGCCGAAAAGGCATTTGATATTGTTAGTTGGGTATTCCTGTACGCGGTACTAAAGAGATTTGGCTTCAATGAAAAGGTAATCCAATGTATTAAAACGATGTAACAAAGCTCACAGCTAGGATCAGAGTAAATGGAAGCCTGTCTAAGTCGATTCAGCTGGAGAGGGGGACAAGACAAGGTTGTTGTCTGTCTCCCACTCTTTTTGCTTTGCATGTCGAGCCCTTAGCACAGGCAATAAGGAGTGAGGAGCTGCAGGGTGTCACTATAGGGGAAATTGAGCATATCATTGGCCATTTCGCGGATTATGTCATTATTTTTCCGCAAACAATAAACCGTGGGTAACAAAGGACATCAAAGCCATCTTGAATGCCAAGAGGAGGACCTTTACAGATGGTAATAGGGAGCAGGTGAGGGCAATCCAGGCTGACCTGAAGGCGAAGATCAGGGAGGCCATTGAGAATTACAGGAGGAAGCTGGAGTGGAAACTCCAGCAGAACAACATGAGAGAGGTCTGGAGGAGCATGAAGAGGATCACTGGCTTCAGACCGACTGGCAGCAGAGGAGGTGAAGGCAGCTTAGACAGGGCCAACGAACTTGATCTGTTCTTTAACAGATTCGATACACTGGCTCCTGCTCATCCCCCCTCTAATTCAGTTGCTGTACCCCCTCAGACCCCTGTGAGTCAACTGCTCCCCCCTCCCTCATCACCCTGGGTGAGTCCTGCTCCCCCTTAAACTGGCTCTCAGGCTAACGGCCCTCTTCACATTGACATTGATGCCCCCCCCCCACCTGTCACCTCTGCTGTGTGCCTGACTGCTGACCAAGTGAGAGGACAGCTGATGAAACTCCACTCAAACAAGGCTGCTGGCCCCGATGGAGTTAGCCCCAGGGTGCTAAAAGCCTGTGCCCCCCAGCTATGTGGAGTTCTTCAACATGTCTTCAACATGTCTTCAACCTGAGCCTGAGTCTTCAAAGGGCCCCTGTTCTGTGGAAGACATCTTGCCTCGTTCCTGTGCCGAAAAGGACTACAGACCGGTGGCACTGACCTCCCACATAATGAAGACCCTGGAGAGACTGGTGCTGGAACAGCTGCGGCCCATGGTCAGACCCCTCCTGGACCCCCTTCAGTTCGCCTACCAGCCCCGGCTGGGAGTTGAGGACGCCATCATCTTCCTGCTGAACCGTATTCACACCCACCTGGACAAGCCGGCTAGCATGATGAGAATCATGTTTTTTGATTTCTCCAGTGCCTTCAACACCATCCGGCCAGCCCTGCGGAGTGAGAAGCTGGCAGCGATGTAGGTGGATGTCCCCCTTGTGTCCTGGATTGTTGACTACCTGTCTGGCAGACCACAGTATGTGCGTCTGCAGCACTGTGCATCGGACACTGTTGTCAGAAATACTGGGGCCCCTCAGGGGACTGTCCTCTCTCCCTTCCTCTTCACCATCTACACCACAGACTTCAGCCACCACACAGAGTCCTGCCACCTTCAGAAGATTTCTGATGACTCTGCTGTGGTGGGATTTATCAGTGGTGGTGATGAGACTGAGTACAGGGCTGTGATTGGTAACTTTGTCTCATGGTGCTAGCAGAACCATCTGCAGCTCCATGCGACAAAGTCCAAGGAGCTGGTTGTAGACCTACGGAGGGCCAAGGCACCAGTGACTCCGGCTTCCATCCAGGGGGTCAGCGTGGACATCATTGAGGATTACAAGTATCTGGGAGTACACATAGACCATAAACTAGACTGGGCTAAGAACACTCAAGCTCTGTACAGGAAGGGCAAGAGCCACCTCTATTTTCTGAGGAGGCTGAGGTCCTTCAACATCTGCCGGACAATGCTGAGGATGTTTTACGAGTCTGTGGTGGCCAGTGCTAGTCTGTATGCTGTTGCATGCTGGGGCAGCAGGTTGAGGGTAGCGGACGCTAACAGACTCAATAAACTGATCCGTAAGGCCAGTGACATTGCTGGCCAAACTACATGCCAACCTGGACAGTGTCTCCCACCCACTCCATGATGTGCTGGTCAAGCAAAGGAGTACCTTCAGCGGAAGACTCATCCTCCCAAAATACACCACAGAGCGCCACAGGAAGTCATTCCTACCTGTGGCCATCAAACTCTATAACTCCTCCCTCTAAGTGTTAGTCGATATGACCATAAGTTACCAAACTGGACACCGATCATGAACATCTCTGCAATACTGGACATAATTTGGGAATATTCGGTGCTTAAATTATCTGAGTTTCCCCTCGGGGATTACTAAAGTATTTCTGATTCTGATTCTTATTCTGAAACACAAATTCTCTCGCTAAACTATTCTCCATCCCGACAAATAAGAAATGCATATAACTTGAAATGGAATACCAAAACAATTAAGTATCTTGGTGTAACTCTAAGTAAAACACTTTCCGACATGTTTGAAAACAATTATAGTAAAACTGGAAAAAACATCCAAAAAGATATTGAAAGGTGGTCGACCTTACCATTAGCCTTCAGTACTAGAATACGGACAGTCAAAATGAATATTGTACCCAAATTGTTGTATTTATTTCAAGCTCTTCCAATGAATATTCCCCAATACAAATTCATAGCCTGGGACAAGATGATTTCTAGATTCATTTGGAATAGTAAAAAACCAAGAATAAAATTTACCACACTTTAATTACCTAAAAGCAAGGGGGGGGGGGGTGGCTTTGCCTAAACTTACAGAATATTACTATGCTGCTCAATTTAGACATCTGGCCTGTTGGTGTAGACCTGACTATGAGTCAAAATGGAAAGAAATGGAAAGGGAAGTACAGGGTTTTCAATCCCAGATATTGGTGGGGGATAAACATTGGATAGGTGCTTTGAGACATGCTATGAACCCAATAGTAGTATTTACAATTGAAATATGGAGCACGGTTATAAGAAAATACAAACTCAAGAGGGATATATGCACTCTGAGATGGTTCGCATATGATTTAAAGTTTAAGCCAGGGACGTATGACTCAGCATTCAAAGAATTTACACAAAAAGGTGTAACAGCAATGTGTACAGTATCAGAAGATGGACAACTACTAAGTTTCCAAGACCTAAAGACAAAGTACAGCCTTGAAAACAAAGACTTCTATAGATACTTACAATTGAGAGATTATCTCACAAAAGAGATAAGGCCAAATAATATTATAAATAAAGTGATAGGTGATAGGTGATAGGTGTTATTAGTGATAGGGGCGGCCGTGGCTTGGTGGCAGAACGGTTGCCTCCCAATCGGAAGGTTGGCGGTTCGATCCCCCAGCCATGCGCCGAAGCATCCTTAAGCAAGATACTGAAGCCCAAAATGCTCCCGAAGCTGCACCTTCGGTTTGTGAATGTTCTCATATGTAAGTCGCTTTGGATAAAAGCATCTGCTAAATGTAAATGTATTATTGATTCATACAAACAGATGGGGTCCCGGCCTATCTCTGCTTTCTACTGAGCCTTGGGTGAGAGCAGGAAGGAATCAACACTTTAAATAAAGCAAAATGGGAAGCAGAACTAAAAATCAAGATACGAGAGGAGGAGTGGTACCACATGTGTGAGACCCAATTTACAAATTCATTAATATGGAGAGAGTTCTGCTGGAAAAACCTAACTCGATATTTTATAACACCAAAGATAAAAACTAGGCAACTCGCTACAAAACAGGACTGCTGGAGATTATGTGGGAACGTGGAGGCAGACCATTCACACATCTTCTGGAACTGCATAAAACTGAGGATATACTCGCAAAATGTTAACACGACTGTAAAACAAATCTTGGGATATGAAATACCAAATACCTGTCCAGTGATGTATCTTGGGAATATTGAGAAGGTTGTAATGAAAGCAGATCTGTACTTGACTAAAATATTACTCGCAGCAAGTAAGAAAGCGGTCACAAGAAACTGGCTTAATGTGAAATCTTTATAACAGGAGCAGTGGCTGGAAATTGTCCAGGAAATCCTGACTCAAAGAGAACGTATTTGAAAAGAACTGGGAAAAATGGAAAATCTTTATGAGACTTGGCACCAACTGAACAAATACTAAATGGAACAGTGGACTGAAGAGTAATATCTCCAGACTGTTTGTTTATAGTGTTCTTAATGTTACTTTAACTAGTACCTTGTTTGCTGTACTGTTTTTGCCTATATACATGTAAAAACTCAATAAAAACTTAAGTTTAAAAAAAAAAAGAAAAATGGATACCAACATTTTGCAAGAGGTTCTGGACTTGAAACGTCATAACCGGTTTCCTGAAGGGTGAAACAGCAAGGAGAAAGATGTGGTGAAGAGAAGAGCTACCACCTTCAGCATAAAAAGTAAGGATGCATGCCATGTGGACTTCAGAAAACAATGATCATCTTCTATGTTAAAACTCTCAATAAATCTAATATTATTACATTTAAACACCAGATAGAACCCTGTACTACAACTCCAGGCTCAAAAAGAAAATCGGAGTCAGAATCTGACACACATTGCTATAAAATTACATGATAAATTCCAATGACATTTAAACTGCCATTGGAATTCTGGATGAGTGACATGAACATGTGTAAATGTTTGACAATATTCAAAGGTCTTTTTTCTTTCAGATTGAGTGTACCACAGTACCACACAGTATGTGTTGGCTGTCCCTCCACAGAGGGAGACTTTACTTTCAAGAGATGTTTGACATAAAATAAAAACAATATTACTTATCATTATTGTATTCCTTCCTTCTGCCATAGTAATAAGTTGACCTACTGTGTTTCGAGTTTGCATTGCATATTTGAACTTGGATGGCCAGTGTTAATATAAATATGTAAATTCTTTACACTCCTAAGATGTCTTTTTGATTCAAGACAACTTCAAAAAATGTAAATGTCAGAATATTGGCTCTGGGAAGCATGGTCTCCTCTCTCCCCACTTTCCTCGATGTCTCTGTGGCATACTTAGAAGGCATGGTGAGCATAGTAGAGAAAAGTTGCAGCCTTTAGAGGATCCAATCCAGCATGGGTCCTTTTATTTATGTTGCCAGACAACGCATAACATTTTCGCAATGAAGACGACTAGTATTTTCATTCATTGTTGTCGAGACCAAAAGTAATGTTCCAGCAAAGTCTTTCTTCTGAAATGTTTCATAAGTCACCGACAAATTAATCAGATATTGAGGCAAAGTACTGTGTTTATTTCCTGGTTAGTCAACAAAGGGTCCTCAAAACGCCATGCCTACAACACATCTGGCTCATGCTCAGAAATATCACCAGTTAATTCAACCACCAGTCAAACCAGAACACTGGCCCACTCATACCTCCAGAAGTGGTCACTGATTGATACCCAACCTCTCTTTCACTCCTCTACCGCTCGATGCTCCTGCTCAGAGCTGTCGCAAATCATATTGGTATTGTATTCCATATCGGTCCTGAATACCACCTCCTCTCAGCACTCCAAAGCCCTTGTGGTGGCGGTATAAATAACACCACTAACTAGTTAGCGGTTACTTTAGCAACAAGTAAAGCTAGTCCATCAGGAAACTCTGTAAATCAACATGAGTTGAGGCAGAGCCAGCCGGAGGACATCAGAGGGAAAATCAGAAAATATTTTCTCCATAAAATATGATCTCTGTGATGTTGCAAATGCAGCTGCTATGATGCAAGAAAAATTTCAGACTCGATCTGGCAATAAATTATCAACATCATCATTGCATTTGAATATTGTCCATTGTATAGCAGGTCAAGACTTTGAAAATGAAATGTCAAATAAAGTTTTCATTTAAATTTTCACATTGATATAAAATCCCATTTACATTTTCATTTTGACTTAACTATTCCTTCCATAAATGGAAAATCAGGTTACATTCTTTATATTTCATTTTCATTTTCAAATTTGAATTAACATTTGAATATTGTCCACTGTACAGCGGGCTATCACTTTGAAAATTAAATGTCAAACAGTTTTTCCATTTTTATTTTAATATAGTCATAGAGAGCCCATATAAGTATGTGAAAATGAAAAAGAAAGGAGCATAATCTAAGACTTTACTAAAACATGCAATAATCAAGCTTAAAATTCTGTGTGTCACTAAAGGCAGGAGAAATGGACTGTACTTGTATAGCACCTTTCTAGTCTTCCTACTACTCACAGTGCTTTCACACTACATTCACACACTGACGGCAGGAACTAACTGCCCATCAGTCAAAGGACTGAATCATTCACACACCAAAGGCACAGCCCTCAGGAGCAATTTGGGGTTCAGTATCTTGTTCAAGGACACTTTAACACGTGGGTTGGGGGAAGCCAGGATTGAACCGCTGACCTTTTGATTGGTGGACGACCTGTTCTTCCAACCTAGCCACAGCCGCCCAACTAGCAACTAGCAGTGATCTCACATAACTAGCAATTCCTAAGTACCTTGTTCAAGAAAGCCAGCAGTTTGCTGGTGTCTGTGATTCTACCAAGAACTTGCCCCACACACAAACACAACCACCTGTTATCACATGACTGAAGTACTATACGGTAGGTCACATCACATCTGAGCCATCTTCCTGACAACTGAGCAAATTCTACAAACCGATGAAGAGTGGGATTGAAGGTCCGGAAAAGCTAGTTATTGGACCTTCAGTTACCTTTTATTCTCAAAGTCACAAATGAACTTTCTTGCTCAACAAGTTTTGAGTTTTAACAGCCAACAAGTCACAAATAGAAACAGAACTAATACACAACCACTGAATGGACTTATTGCAAAGAGTAGAAGACAAAAAATGCAGAGAGGGCCACCATGGGCAGGAGGCAGTAGCCCGGGACACTGGCCACACAGCCATAAGACACTACCAGGGAGCTCATCAGACTCAGCAGAACGTACATCCCAATATAGGCTGTAGCGCTGGTCCCATACACATAACCAAAGTGGGCTTTACCTGCCTGAATATATGAGAATAAAAAAATAAACATAGACTTGTTGAATCTCACCAATGTACATATAATACAGCAGTGAATAGGATTCCTATAATGGTCATATACTCGGTGATATAGGCAGTACCATGCTAGTAACTCACCATCATTGAAGTGACCCCCAGTGCAATGCATTAGAGGATAGGACCTGTCAGATCAGTCTCATTCATAATGCTGCCATCTGCAGGCTTAAAATGGTTCAATACTGTCAGTGTCTTCTGCTAGATGTGGTCAAAATTGATGCCAAGTTCTAGAAAATAGACATTCAGGAGGGGGGAGAAGTTATTCAATTCACATGACAAAGATTTGAAAATCCAATGTTTGTACTTTGTTTGCATGCAATGCAGAAAAAGCTCCTGGTCATCCAGTAACTCTTCCTGATTATTAGTATGGAGTAGTAAGTCCCAGGGCCATATGGCTTTTATTTGGAGTGTGAATAAAGGAATATTGCTTTTAGTGATTAGTTGGTTCCCCAGCTGTTTCCTTGGGTCAACACATCTGACCTCTATATGATGATTACTGGCTAGATTTAAACTAATGCAACATGGGTAATTATGAAGACAAAGAAAAGAAGACAAAAAAACATACATTTGTCAAGCATCTAGCCCATAAGGAAGCAAAATTCTTTTTACCTTCAAGAAGGGGAGGTTCCAGTTCGGGAGAATCTGTTGCTGTGCTTCCCACAATCCCAAAAAGCATTGCAGGTTGATAGAACTCTTCAGTGTACTGCTGCTCCATGGAAGGATCCAGAGCACCCGGCATGAAATACTGTGCTCCACTGAAAACAACACAGTTGCAAGAAAAAGTATTCATATAAATCCTCACTGAAAGAGTATAAAAGTAGTAATGTGATAATGCTTTACGTGCTTTCAAGGTTGGACTCCCTAGGTTCTAAGTGTCATTAATCAGTTATGTTCAAGTCATTCTAGGATTTACATATTTGGTGAAATTGGAGGTTATTTGGAGTACTCTCTTTTCCAAAACCTGCCCTTCCTACATTACATAAGTCAGTGTATTCCTACATGTCCTAGAATGCCTTTTGACAGTCCCAATGAAAAGGCCTGAACATCTGGAGTTATGGTTACCATATTATTAACAAAACATTAACAAACAGCACCATGCATTTCTATATGATCTATTTCACCATATAGTGAAAGTGAAAGGAGACTAAACATTACATTTAATTATATTTTCTATTTCAGATGTGTAAGGCCAATTGTAACTGAATTTATTGAAATATTATTTAATAAACAGGATGAAATAATTTATAAATATATTTTGAATTGGGTACACTCATGATTTGGTATCACACCTCAATCTAAAGCCACCTAAATTGGGGGACTCACAAGAGACAGAGTCATAAAGAATGAAAAGATTCAGAGGCCGAAAAATCCTGACTTTTAGTCCCAAGTATGGGTAAAGTGCCAAGAACACTTTACCCATCGGACATTTCCCATAAAACAACATCTTTTGTCAGACACTCACTTGCCTGGTAAACACCCACTGAACATTTTTGGAACATTCTGAAACCGACAAACTGTCAATCAGGCCCACACACGTGATTGGCCAGGTGTGTGGGTTTGTGAAAGTAAGGTTTGAGCTTCTCTCAAGCTCTTTTTTTCATTCTTCACACAATAACTTCTTTCAAGTGAATAACCATATGCAACATCATGAATGCCTTTGAGGACAGACTGTACCAAAGTGTGAGGCAGTATCCCCATTTGTACGACTTATCACGTCAATACTACAAACACATACAAAGAACAGAATTGTTCTTGTTCTTGCCACAATGGTTTAAGACATAAAAGCATTTCTAGCTGTAATGTAATTGTATCCTCTAATTCTTCTTCATTTGGGGTTTTCTGGATATTCACTACTAAAGGCCGTTTTACCACCAGGTAGCAACACTTTTGCCTTTAGTTGTGCTCAGATAACAAGTCATACAAACCAGTTTTTCCCAAGCATTGTGAAGCTTTAAGGAAGTAGCAACCACATTTTAAAAAAATCTTTGATTATTTCAATGACTTGTTTCTCTGACAACAGATCCAGATACATTTTAAGACAGCTTCACAGAACTGAAAAATGCAATCTTGTGTCAAATGATTAACTATCAAGCTAACTCAGATGTCCACCAATGATATATGGGCCTACGGCCTTGTTGACCAGCACAAGGAATTATGGTCATTATGGTCATGTTTAATTTCTCGTTATTAGATAAATGGTGACATGTACAACACTGTGACATTGCTGCCACTACTGTGGGTTCCCCTGTGTTGGTCGTTCTTTCACACTGAGGTGTGAAATTGAGATTAAATCTCGCTTGAAGCCAACACGAGGTCCCAGGTGAACCCAAACAACGGACTCTTATGAGATAAGAACACAAGATGGCGCATGAAATCTCGGTGCACGACTATGACGACACTGAGGTTATATACCCCTGTGCCACATAGTGTCCTTGAGCAAGATAAGGAACCCCAAATTGCTCCCGAGGGCTGTGCCTTCAGTTTGTAAGTGTGTGTGAAAGTTTGATAACTTTGTACTGTAGGACAGTTTGCTCCTGCCATCAGTGTATGAATGTGTGTGAATGGGGTGAATGTGATATGTAGTGTGAAAACGTGTTGAATAGTCGGAAGACTAGACAGGTACAGTCCAGTCCATTTACTATTTACCATTTGTTTGACATTTTTAATTTATATTGAGCTGTTTAACTGCCCTTGCTGAAGCTTATTGCAATAGATAATGGAACTATAGTTAAAGTATAAATTGTGGAAATTTGATTTATGAGTTCATTTATGGTGGTAAAAAGTTGGGTTGTTGTGTCCATAAGATCTTATAAGGTTCTGACAGGTTACTCTAGCTAGTGAAATTAACAGTCCCTTGGGGCTAACATCCAAGCTTCGGGTAACCAGCGTGGCTGGTATTGGTAACTAACACAAACGGGCTATTCGGTCGGTTGCTATAACAGAGGAAGCAGGGTAGATGCTCGGAAGTAGGCAGTTAGAAGCTAGGCGTGTCTCCTCGCCACCAGCTTATACCTTAGTCACTTAGGTTACTGTGTGATAAGGTGACACCTATTGTGCTTATCCATGGCATTTGAGATTTCTTGTGTTTTTTTTGGGCTTTTTCTCCCTCTTTCTTCTTGACTAACCCACATATTTTCACACGTACATTTACACGCCTACACATGTACATTATCCTGGGAGCAAACAGGGTTTGTATTCCCCCTGTTCCTTTGTTAAATTGAGCGGGCTGCCGCCATTTTGACCTCCTGCACGACTACCCGTGTGGGCATGTCTCCTCGCAACCCTCCTCTCTCTATTGCCCCCACAAACACACACATACACACACCCACTTACCCACACACACACACACACACATTCTATCGACTTGGTGATTGTGTATGCTTAGTTTGTTTAGTTTAGACTATAGTAATTGTTTGCTAAAGTTATTGATTGTTAATCAATGATAAGTTTAAATAAACATTATTGTATTATTGTATATTATGAAGAGCAGTTGCTTGTGGTTATTGTGTGTATTTGTTGTGGTAATGGCTGGTTGCGATTGTCAGTGCTTGAATTCACCCTTCACTGTACATTATTAAATGTAAGCTAATACTTAAATTTTCAACATTTTTAGGTGGACAACCACCTTTTCCCGTTTGATTATTGGTCCCTGATGTCAGGGTGGTGCCTCATAATTATTAATCTAGAACATTAAGAAATGTCTTAATATTCATAAATATAAGTAAATAGTAGAACTCTCTTTATTGCTCTATGATCATACATATACACAAGACACCAGCTTGTCCGGGACTTTGAGTCCACGCCTTAATGACGTCCGTCTAACAGCGTTGCTCTCTGTCAGCCCACTGTTAGTCTTCCCATCTTCACACCTGTTTTTCCAAATTCCCTCATCTGCTCTGCAGTTGTCTGGCCTTCCCCACCCACCTCCTCAACTGCATCTTTAAGTTTATTTTCCATTCATTTCCTGCCAGACCATCAAAGTTGCCATGTACCTTATGTCTTCACTTTTAACCCAGAACCTGAATCTGCCTGCCTGTCTCCCTGTACTGGAACCTGCCTGTCTGCCTATCTGCACCTGCTTACTTGCCAACCTATCTGGCCTGCAAGCCTTTCATTTTTCAATAAATCACTGAAATTAGCCTGTCTGCCTCACCTGTCTGCATTTGGGTCCTATTCCTTGCTTCCTCATACTCACCAGCCATGACAGAATGGTCTGGCCTAAAAATGGACTCAGCAGACAGTCACCTGCTCTGCCTGCCATCCTCCTGCTCTGCATTCCTGCCACCGGCCTCCTGCTCAGCACTTCAGCAGTCTGCTCTGTTCTCCATCAGTCTCTGTCCTGCAACCTGCCCCGACCTACAGCCGGATCATCAGTTGCCAGCTTGCTGCCTCCTACTACAATTATAGTGAATGTGAATGACTCTCTCATTTCCAGCTACCTTATTTGTTTGTATCAGGAAACAGAATAGCAACAGATTAAAAATATTTTTATTGTGCAGCAGACAGAATATTTTTTCATCCGGATTGTTAGAAGAGTCCTTGAGGATTCCAGAAATATCTGAAGAACAATGAGTGTTTTATTTAAGGTGCCCTGTGGCATTTTCTTGGATATATTGTTTACATTCAGTGTTTCTCACAAAAACACACTGTGTGTATCCTTGAGGTCTACAGACATTTGACTACATGTCCATGCTCATAGAGCCGATTTTTCTTAAAAGTTTGAAACCTGAATTATTTACATCCCTGTTAACTAGCTTGCAGTCTTCTTCATCATCCCCTTTGTTGGTGCATTAGTGTGTTTTTGTTGACATTTTTTACATTTACATTTAGTCATTTAGCAAACGCGACTTACATATCCAAAACGACTTACATATGAGGAAGACAATAGAAGCAATATAACAACACAAGGTAACAGTGAGCATAAGTGCATCAAAAAAACTAGTCTGATTAAAGCCTAGCACAGTATACATAGCAAAAGATAGGAAGTTTTTTTGTTGTTTTTTTTGAAAAGAGGTAGAAAGGAAGAAGAAGTTGTTGTTGTATATGTTACCGCTACCAGTTGAAAGTATGAAACCATTGGATGGAAAATGTATTGTATGCATTGTAAGCACCCGTGTACGCATCCGTGTGTGCATGTGTGTCCTTGTACACTTGCAAAAGAGCAAACTAAACAAGGACCCACATATAAAAACATTGCTCCATAGTGTTACTCGTGATAATAATCATGGCTTGTGGAATCGTAGGTATTGTAGTAGGCCATAGTGTGACCCTGGTCATCTCTCTGGTAGAAGTCCTGCTCAAACTGCTGGACGTCCCCCATGCTAGTCACAAGAACAACACAAGAACAACACAGATATTTCAGTGCACGGAGATGTATTTGGCTCTGTGACTATGGCGACCGGCTGGGGCAGTGCTGCTGTGTCTATGGTGGAGGGGACGAGTGGCTCGGGTCCTGCTTGTTGGGCTCCACCTGGAGCTGCTCGGTTGTCCGTCTGGACCCATGATCTTCCCTTATGTTTTACATCCCACACTTTTCATCATAATTATATATACACTACAATTTTGCCATTGTCATCATAATTGTATGTACTATGATTTTCTGCTATGAATCTATTCTGTACATACGACATCTATTGCATGTCTGTCTGTCCTGGGAGAGGCATCCATCCTTTGTTGCTCTTCCTGAGGTTTCTATAATTTTTTCCCCTGTTAATAGGGTTTTTTTGGGGTAGTTTTTCCTTAGTCAACTACAGGTTGTTGAGTATTTTGCCTTACATGGTTGTCACTGACCAGTTAAAATGAGAGGGTATTGGGATCCTGCTTGAAGCACCAAGTTGTTAGAAAAATCTTACTCAAAGACAACAGAGTCACTGGAATCTCAATTTAGAGTATTTAATTGCAGCAAGGAATAAATGCATGCACTTCAACAGTACGGGGTAACCATGGTTCCCTGATAGGATTATTTAAGCGGTCTAGGCTGTAAAATCTCACAAAGGTGTGAGGCAAGGACCATCCCGCAGCATCGCATATATCGGAGAGGAGGGGTTCCCGACCACCAAGCTCTGGAGGATGCCATACTCCGTGTGGAGTGAGCTCTTATCGACAGAGGTGAAGGCAAACCGTGGACCTCGTATGCCGAAACGATAGCCTCAACTATCCACCTGGTAATAATGTGTTTGGTAGCCCGGCAGCCCTTACGAGGGGGCCCGAAGCATACCAGAAATTGGTCCGAATTGCGCCACTGGGATGTCCTCCGGACATAAAACACCAGGGCTCTGACCGGATAAAGCAGTTGCAGCCTTTCACCTTCCTGTTCCGCCAACTCTGAAGGAGGATGGAACACTGCAGGACTACCGGCTGGGCCACCTTAGTGGGTACTTTAGGTACATAACCCGGCCTGGGATGCAGGATGGCTCTAACTGCGCCTGGAACGATCTCCAGGTTAGCAGGAGCCACCGACAGGGACTGCAGATCTCCCACTCTCTTGAGAGAAGTCCTGGTCTGCAGAAATGCCATCTTTAAGGCCAGACACCTGTCTGATGCATCGTCCAGTGGTTCAAACGGTGTTATGTTCAATCAATCCAGCACCACTGTCAGATCCCACAGAGGGACTCTGACTTGAACCGGAGGCCTCATCCTCAAGGTGCCACGAAGGAAACTGGTAACAAAGCGGTGCTTCCCAAGCGAGCAGCTTAGGATTCCAAACTGGAATGCTGCAATCGTAGCCACATACACCTTATGTGTAGCGGGGGAGAGTCCAGCCAAAAACCGGCTTTGGAGGAACTCCAGCACTGGAGCCACGGCCTCGACCACGGCTGTGCCATGGCATCCAGCCCCAGGGGCGCTTGTGTATCCACACAAGGGAGAACCAGAGGGGGCAGTGAGCTTTGTCTGGGGACACGAACAGGTCCACTTGTGCTCTGCCGAATCTCCTCTATATCATCTGCACCGTCTCGGGGTGCAGTCTCCATTCCCCGGGCCTCGGCCCCTGCCTCAGAGGATGTCCGCTCCCACATTGAGGTACCCAGGTATGAAAAGTGCTCTGAGAGAGAGCAACTTCCCCTGGGACCACAAAAGGATCTGGTGCGCCAGTCTGCACAGAGGGCGCGACCTCAGACCACCTTGTCGATTTATGTAGGAGACCACCGCTGTGTTGTCGTGAGCGGACAAGCACGTGGTGGCCCCTGAGGTCTGGAAGAAAGTGCCGTAAGGCCAACAAGACCGCTCGCATCTCCAGGCAATTTATGTGCCATAGATGCGGGGTCAACCACAGACCTCGGGCTGTGCGGCCTTCCAAAACCACGCCCCATCCGGTGCTGGAGGTGTCTGTCAAAAGTGTGTGATGGTGATACACCATTCCCAGCACTGGACCCTGGGTCAGGAACACCCGTTGACTCTGCCTCTCTAAGGCATGCATGCACCTGCGTGCAACCTTTGGTCAGGCGAAAAGGATTGCCCCTTGGGGAAAATCCTGCGTCCCTGAGCCACCACTGCAGCTGCCTCATGTGGAGCAATCCAAGCAGAATCACGGTGGATGCTGCAGCCATGAGGCCTAACAGTCTCTGAAACTGAAGTGCAGTGAGATGTCGGCCTAGCTGCACCCTGAGTACCATAGTCAGGATTGACTCGACGTGTGCGGGAGACAGTTGTGCCCGCAACGTGACTGAGTCCCACACTACTCCTAGGAACGTTAATCCTTTGTGTTGGCGTGAGCATGCTCTTGCTCGTGTTGAGCGTCAACCTCAAGCACCTCAAGTGCGCAAGTACGACATCTCGATGTCGTAGTGCATGAGACAAGACTGGGATAAAATCAACCAGTCATCCAAAAAATTGAGGATGCGGATCCCCTGGAGTCTGAAAAGAGCCAGGGCAGAGTCCATACACTCCGTGAAGGTGCGAGGGGAGAGTGCTAGGCCGAAGGAAAGCACCCGATATTGGTAAGCTTTGCCCCCGAAAGCGAACCGCAGGCTCTTCCGGTGTCCTGGAATGATAGAGACGTGGAAGTACGCGTCTTTTAGATCGATTGTGACGAACCAGTCCTCGGACTGAATCAGACTCACAATCATAGGGATCGTTAGCATCCGGAACCGAAGATCTAAAACGGGACGCAAACCACCGTCTCTCTTGGGACTATGAAGTACCGGCTGTAGAACCCGATATGCATCCCTCAGGTGGGGATTTGTTTTATGGACCCATTGTATGAGATAATGTATTTCTCGCTCCATTCATCGGAATCATGGGGGTGTAGACCAGAACCAAAGCTTGTAACCTTGTCGGACAGTCCGCAAACTCAGTGCGACACGCCGGGTCAAGCTTCTCAAGCGGGCAGAAGAGTCCCTTAGGGGAACCAACCGCTCGAGGCTGGTGGAACTGGACCTGGAGTGGCGGCCTCGGTTACCCGAAGCGCTGCAGCGGTGGGAAATCCTTGAGGATCGGCATATACATGCCTAGCCGCCCGACGAACCTGCAATGTGTGAGCTGCGGTACCCCGAAGCGCTGGAACGGCGGGATTTAACCGGAAAGGAACGTCTACAGGCCTCAGTAGAGGACACAACTCTGGCCTGACTGCTGCACAGCCGTGCAGGTCTAAAGGCAGCGGTTGCACGAAACTCACCATGCCCTGAAGCGCCACCGGCGGCAGGGTTAAGAGGCTGAGCTCCCGAGGGCACAATGGGGGAGCAGCCATGTGCTCAACCCCCGATGGAGGGGGGGGGGGGGCGGCGCCCTCCGAGGCCCGACGCTTGAGTCAGGGCCTCTTCTGTGAGGCCTGCTGGGCAAGAAGCACAGCCCTCAGGTCCGTCTTCTCCCTCTCAGGTCCTCTCCGGGCAGGCTGGAGCCCCTTGGCCACTAGGGAGGGGCATGCTGGGCCACACTTTCTGAGCCAGCATGTAAGAGCTGCGAGATTACGAAGGCTGAGGTGGTCCACCCTTAGCTCAGGCCCGAGACCTCTGGCGACAGGGGCAAAACCGCCGTCGTTGCATGGTGGAGCTCCGTCCCATCCTCGGATGTGAGGGCCCCGCCAAAGTCGAGGTCCTAAGCAGGTCGGCTGGGCACACCCGCACACATACCATGGCTTGCGGACATGCCCCGCCTGACCCGCTGCCCCGTATGCCTTGCCGACTAAAGTCAATGTAGTGTGACAAAGCCTACTAGGCAACATCAGGGTCTTAAGGGAGGACGCGGCCTGGGCGATAATACGCCGCCAGCGTCGCCCCGCCCTAGCCGTTCTCCTTGCACCCACTGATCGACGCAGACCGGCGACCAGTTGGGCTAGAAAACCGTGCAAAATACGGCCTGGACCAGGATTTCGACACCTCGGTGTGGAGATCCAGAAGAACAGCAGGTCCCGACGTGGGCGTGGAGTTGTGGCTAGAAGGAAACACTCACCGAGCTACTCCGGCGATGAGTGTCCTGCTGCTCCGCTGGCCAGGCGATATTGAGCCTAGCCACCATTTTCCTCTCTTGGGAAAATCACCTCCAGCAGCTCCTCATGCTGCAGTGACTGGGCTGACGAGCCACCCACGTCACCACCTTCAGCGCTCAGGACATCCAGGTCCTCGGAACTGGATCCTCTCTGCGCGGGCTCCACATCCAGGGCGGAAGACGCTGCAGGCTCAGCCTGGCTTCCGGATCCTGAATGCGGGTAGACTGTTTCAACAAACAACAAACAGTCAGTCGAGAGCAGACGGTCTTATCTCTCCTCAGAGAGGGCACTTACCTTGCTCACAGTCACCCCCTCAGGGCTGACAGAGCCTGCTCTCCGTGCAGACAGCAGACAGTGTGTGGCCTCTGAACACGTCCCCTGTTCCGGTCGGAGGAAGCCGCGAAAACGGGTGGGAATTAGAGGATGAGCCATGTCCTCCAGTTCCTTTTCTAGTCCCTGGGCTGCCACAGCAGCCGCGGGACCCGTACCAAGCGGAGCAAGCTCTCGAGGGGACGCTCACGCTGCTTGTGGTTAACCTCGAGGGCTGACAGAGCAAGCTCTCAACCCAAAACAGCCAACCAAAACACGTGAGTTGCCGGTGGGGATAATCTGCGGGCATGGAGGAAGCACTGCCAAAACCACTTCACAATCGTCATTTCCACAGAGACCCAGCGCGCTTGCTGAAGATCAGAAGACTGACAACAACAGTGAAGCCGGCTCCCTTTATGCTTCCGGTTCTGCTGGCGTGCGTCACGTGTAGACGTTAAACCCAACCAAGATTGGTCTAAATTGTTAAAGAGATTCAGAGGCAGTCACGCTGAAGGCGTTCCCCATAGCGTCAGCTGACGCAGCGTTGAAGTTCCCTTGAAAGGGAACCACATATTCAATCTGAAAACGGTGTGCATCATTTTGCAATGGTTTCCAGGTTGAACAACATGTTTCCTTGAAATGGTGTGCAACGGTGTGCAACAGGATTTGAGATAAGCCTACGTTTTCTCTCGTTTTGTATGGGGAGCCATTTCATTCAAAACCTCACAACTGTACACCACCTATCAAGTTACCCGACACCCACCACCCAAATTGTACACCACCTATCCAGTTACCAGACACCACCTACCCAGCGTAAGAATTACTCACTTGAGAAGGAGGAAGCTGCTCAGAGACCTTGTAGCAGCTGAAGAAAACGTTTTAATCTGGACTGAAATGAAGAAGCTGATGGAATATGTGTATAGTAGTGGACAATATAACAAAATAGTGGGCAATTGGCCAAGACACTGAACCCCAAATTGTGTCTTGGGGAACCTGGGACCTGGAACCTGCTCCTAATAATTAGGATGGGTTAAATGCAGAGATTAAATTTCACTGAAATTGTACTGTGTATAATTTTATATGTGAAAACAAAGTTTGAAATTTTATTTTATAAATAACAGTCAAAAGGACCATCAATAACAAACAGTAGAGGGCAGCAATTTGCCATTGTAGCAGTATCTATAGGACTACAGGGATTATTAGCCTGTGGCATATTGGACCACAATTTCAAAAGGTTGGTGTGGTTACTGTCAAAAGTTACTGTCAGTGTGTTAGAATGCCTGCGTCAAATAACTGTCAATGATTAGCATTGACGACATTGATTTATTTGGATCATTATTTTTTGTGCAGTGTCAAATTTAAAAAAGCTTCACTCTCAGTGCATTCAGTGCATGTCCGTGTCAAATAACTGCCATAAAAATATTATATATTAATATTTTTTCCACTTTCACTGACAACAACATCAGTCCTGATTACATCTGTAAATTATTCATTCATTTTCAGGATTTTAACCCTGTAATTGCAAGTTTGTTTACATAATACCACTGTTGTTTAAAATAAAACAAAAAAGGATTTTTTTCCACATACTAAATGCAAACTGGATTTGTTTGGGGGGATCACAGACTAGGATATGTCAATGATTAGCAAAAACATTGATTTTATGCATTATTATGTTTTGTGCAGTGTCAGATTAAAGTAACAAAATCTTAACTAATAGGTCATGTAAAATGTCCATTATTGCTTTTTATTACGCCAAAGTTTTTACCTTCTAACAGCCTATTATCATATTTTGCTCTAGAAAAAATTAAAATACAAGTTCAATTTGAATAAGAACAAGATATATAGAGACAGAGATACATCGCTGTCGACTGGGATGGTCTGCCTATTGCTCTGATTGGCTCTAATGATCTTTTCTTAAACTCAACCAAATAGTTTTGTGGCCTAAACCTAACCATACTGAATAACTGAAAATAATAAAATAAAAACTAATAAGTCAACTGAGTCTAAAAATAAAAATTGTAAACCTGAGCAGAAGTAAGAATGGAACCTTTGTCTTCTGGGTGAAAGGCCTGTTTTCAACCCATTCATCACGCTGACAGTATCAGTTTGTCACCTTTTATACTGCATCATCTGACCTCCATCCAGTTAGGTGCTGTAAGCCACTCGTCTTCAGCTCAGCTAGTCACTGAACATGACCCCTTTTGGAGACTTTTTCATGAAAATATCTGACGAATAATACGACTGGCTGTGTGGTTAATTGCACCAACAAGTAGTGATGGGTGCTCGAAGCTTTGTTGAAGCTTTAACACATTATCCAAAAAATGGTTCATCACTCGAGGCTTCAATGACACAGTGCTCGAGTAGGACATCTAGTGATCAATAAAATGAAATGCAATCGGGTGGTGTCATTGGTTCATGGATTGTTTGGGATTTGATTCGTCATGCACACATTTCCATTTCACTATACTGCATGGTTGTATTGTAGCTATTAAACTGACATAATAAAATATAAAATAAATCTGAACTCATGTTAAAGACCATGTTTTTTATTTGGTATGTCTGTTTGTAGAAGTCTTTAGCTATATACCATGTTTTGGGTTATGAATCATATTATATCATTAAAAACAACTCTAAATAGCCCATCGCTTAAAAGATGTTGAACAGAAGGTGTTCAGTGGGCAAAATGGTAAATGTAAATCGAACCCATGTTAATTTTCAGAAAATGACTCGAAGCCCTTGAGTTTCAAGACAAACCATGGGAACCAACCATACCTCTGCTCAGCTCCCCCATCTATCTATATCTATATCTAAAGTTACTTATGACTATATGCAACTGTCTGTCTACCAATCTATGGTCATCTTACTATATGTATGTAACTAATTTATCTATTAATTTCTAGCTGTAACTTACTATCTACCTATATAATGATCTTTATATCTACAGTGATCCTCTACAAAATACGCAATCTAAAACAGCACTACTAACTCTCAAAGCAACTAACAGCAACAAACCAACCTACTCTGTGAAGAAAAATTTAAAATGAACGCCACTAAATATCCCTGATCACACTCGATCCCACCAAGGATTCACATGACAAATCGAACCATTCAGGTGATATGACTCCACAACACTTTATCCTACACTGTCCGCACACATCCACATGAACATGACTTATTTCACTGACTAACTCACCTCACATCCAAAGTTACAGTTAAGCTTATTTTCTTTATTACAATCAATAACTTGTATTGATTGTAATAAATTGTCATGGCCTATAGGTCGGGTTATGACAGATGGTTGAGGAGAGTTACAATGCCTAGGCCAATGTGATGTTTACTCACGATAAAAAGGTTGAAGGCATCGCTTGTTTCACAAGACATTCGGATTTTGCCAAATTGTGATACTTGGTTATTATCCATAGGCTCTATCATTATTACACATCTTTTCACTGATTTCAAGTGTACTTAAGTCATACAAAACAACTTGTAAATTTGCAACCTTTAATATTTATGTTTTCATGAATGCAAGATGTAATTTTAAACTGTTACCTGTTTAGTGGTACATTTGTTATATAAAAGATAAAATATTTTTTATATTAAAGTATACTTTAGAGCAGCCATCACCAACCTTTTTGAAACTGAGAGCTACTTCTTTGGTACCGATTTAATGTGAAGGGCTACCAGTTTGATACACACTTATGAAATAACACATTTTCTCAATTTAACTTTAATTATATGTTATTATTAATAATTAATGATATTCATCTATGTGAAGACACTGATCATGTTAATGATTTCTCACAATAATTATCAACAATGATTCAACAAGGTAGGAAACAGATAAATATCAATATCCAAAACTTTATTTCTTTAAATCTCTAAGTATTTACATTTTCAAATGATCACTTCTACAACATTTTCACTAGCCACTAACAATTTTTAACAAATAACCTGTAAACATGGTGCACTACGTTGTGCCATACTTCTACAGATTATCAATTATGTAACATACAATCATCTCCTCACCTTCACTGCGCAAGCTAGCTGGTCTCCATGGCAACGGTAGCTCTAATCTAAAGTGAAACATTTTTACAAACAAGTTTTTTTTTTAATATTGTCATTTTCAAATTCACACCAATGAAAGTGTGATTTTAAACAAGAATACCAACAAAATTGTTTTGATGCAGCTCACTGGTAAGTAGCGCTATAATTAGCTAATTTTAAAAAAGGCCTGTGGGCAACTCATGTGGTCCTTGCAGGCGACCTGGTGCCTGCGGGAACCATGTTGGGGACCCCTGCTGTACAGTAAAAGCAAATTCTTAAAAGGTGTCATTCATCTGTTTGTTAATTGGAAATATAGTGGCGATCTAAACTTTAAAAAAAAATGTCATACATGAAAATATAAGATGGTATTTATAGGTTAATGTTTTGCATAGATCTTAGCAGAAAGTAAAACATGAAAAAATAATGTCATGTACTGGTTTTGTTTAGACATTGCAAGACAAATGTGCAACATTCACTGAGAACTACAACAATGATCTGCACACATAGTTTTAAGCCGCCTAGGAGGTGTCATTCATGTGTAATCTCTGAGAAGGTATTGTGAGACCAATACTGTACATTGTGGCAAAAGAACAAAACATGGCTGATCATATTGCCCTATCTTATTTCTATTGTTTCTTTTTGCCTGTTTGCATGTTTTTTTTTTTTATAAAAAGGACATAAAACACAAAAAGGTGAACAATATTTAAAACTATAAGTGTAAAAGTTAATACATTTATTACAATGCCCAAAAAGCTACAGATGCTATTTTTTTAACATAAAAATGAACTCAACATTAGCCATAGCTATAGGGCAATATTTAGGTGTAACAAAATGGGTCCTAAAGGCCAAATTCAAAAACAGTGACCCTGCCAACCGTAAGCAGTTCACGGCGTTTGGAGGTGCTCTTTAAGGCAATTAGCTACTCTATTTAAAAACATATCATCCTCTAGGTGTGAAATGAAATCCATCTTTCAAAAATAGCCCAGGACTGTCATGTCTAATGTGAGGGTGCTCAATCATAACACAAATGTAGCTATAACACTGTTGACACTTGACCAGCTTCAGAGAATTGGCACCAGCCTTCCACAGGTACCTTTTGGGTCACAGACAAAAACATGATCTTCATGCCTGGGTGCTGGAGGTGAAGCTAGTGCAGGTCCTCCTTTATCATGTTGACCAGCTTGATGCTGCTGACCTCCCCATGTAGTTGCCACCATAGTAGATGATGAGGACATCCGGTGCTGCTCTTCCTCAAAGGGAGATGGGAGACAAACCAACAGACATAGACATCCAGCATGCTGAGGTTACTTCCCAAGGTCTCTGCAGCTCTCACACCAATGATCCACACTGATTATGAGAGGGAAATAAATATGTGTAATAAATGCTTCACGTAATGAAAAATATAGTTATAAAATATAGGCTCAGTTTTTCATATTATGTCACATCTGTAGGAGAAAATGGAACAAGGGAGCAACACTTCAAAATATAACATGTTTATCACTGTTGTCCTTTGAAAACGGACAATGTAAAATCAGCTGTCTAAAGTCAAGTAGGTACTTACAGTGTATGTTGTGTATAGCAGGCATGGTGGAGGGATCATAGGTGGCCATGACCTCAACAAGGACTTAAAGAAGTAAACATCTTGTAAAAAATATAAAAGTGCCTTAACCTACCTCAAAAGTATGCTGGGACAGCGACGACGACTGGAACCGTGGACTGCCAGAGCAGAGTAGCATAGTCTAGCTTCTTAACTATGTTTTAGCAACCAGACACTTCAGCTCCACCCATGCTCCACCTCTTTGCCCATTTTTGATTATCCGGGAGTTGGGCCGAGTGACACGCTGCCAAGATGGCGAAGGCCGGCTCCGCCCAACTTGAGCTTCAAAACGTCTTTTCAGAAAGTTATGGGTGACGTCACGGACACTATGTCCATTTTATTTTCACCTAATTTTAAATCTAGCGCACATCCGCATTGCATCGTATTGTAATCGTCCAGTCTATGGTTTTGCTACGTTTTGTCGGGGATGAACGCTTCCCAGTGGTCATTTGCAGAAAATAATATTGGTGTGGGAAAAAACAAACAAAAACGACACTTTCTCTATTTCTTATTGTTTCTAAATGTAAGTAATTGAAGCAGTTCAGCATATTTGATGAAGTTGATGTACTTGCAATTATTTGGTTGTATGGTGAATGTATTAATTGTAAGTCGCTCAGGATAAAAACGTTAAATTAATGTAATGTAATCTAATTTATTTATCAAAAACCGATTCATAAGAAGTACCACCTAACAGCTGGGGCGAAGTGTACGGCTGAAAATCATGCGTTGCATCAATGTTGCGCAGGACTGACTGTCCTCAACACTTCTCCAAGAGCCGGAAACAAAAAAAGTCTGTCATGCGATTTCTGTATCATTTCTGCTTGTGCCTCTTGTGTAGTGTTTATTTGAGCTGTTACGCCAATTAAATAAGGAGTCATAGAAGGTATGTTAGCCCGTTTACTGTTTTGATTTGTATTCTTGTTTTATCTGTTATTTTATAATTTCAAATGTATTTAGCATGTAAAGGTTAACTGTTGGTAGTTGATTTATTGTAGGAAGTAACAGTTGCCCAAATATCATCAGTTCGGTCTTGCTAATTAGCTAACATGTTAGTATGCTTGATTCACTTAAAATAACACACATATATTCACAGACAGTCTAAGTTACTCTTCATCGCTGAGGACGTTTAATGTAGCCAATTTTCTCCTCACAGTCCCGAGCGATCTGGATAACAAGAAAACACATTGGCTACCATGGCTGATGTGAGTATGACCTGTCTGTTACCCTTCTTACAGTTAGCGCGTTGCAATTAGCTCGATCAAGAGACCCTGCACGGAGAGAAAAAACAACAACATTTTTAGAAGCTTGTCTAACTTGTCTATTTTCTATCGAACATATTTTTCTTTGCAGGATTTGAAGAGATACCTGTACAAACAGCTGCAGAGGTGTGTTTGATTGATGTTGCATAATGTTAAAGCCATCTTTCATGTCACAGTTGAAAATTAAACTATTAGAATTTAGAGTGTTTAATCATTTGTGAAATCTACTGTCTGTTCTCCTTCAGTGTTGAAGGTCTTCATGCTATTGTTGTGACAGACAGGGATGGTGTCCCAGTTATCAAAGGTAAGAAACCATTTCTGAACCTTTCAATCCTCATCTTGTATATTGGGTGTCCCAGTTATCAAAGGTAAGAAACCATTTCTGAACCTTTCGGTCCTCATCTTGTATATTGGGCAAAATACCCTATATAGTCCTATAGTCATATCATGGCTGTGTTCATTTCCTCTACAACCCCACAGCAAAGGGTACCCGCACTGATCCATGGTCTTGTGGTCTTGTTGTGAGCAGGAGCATCTCTGTCGACTGTTATATAAACTGGTTTCCTCGACATGCTGTGGACTACAGAGAAAGTGCCATTTTTTAACAGCCTTGCTTTTTGTAGTTTTGTATTTCCTGTGTAACATAAATTAAGCTGTTTTTCTTTTGATTCCCAAGCCCTTTTCTGACATGAAATCTGTAATTATGCTGGATTCATCTGTCTGTTAAAGTGATGGCTTTTTGTCATTTATACATCTTAATTACATTAATGTTCCATAAAGACTTTATTCTAGC
The DNA here is from genome assembly GCA_011952105.1 of Coreoperca whiteheadi. Lineage (NCBI taxonomy): Eukaryota > Metazoa > Chordata > Actinopteri > Centrarchiformes > Sinipercidae > Coreoperca > Coreoperca whiteheadi. Next base: position 2,979,259 of record CM022480.1, read on the forward strand.
ATGAGAGGACTAGGCATGAGATTTTGATGATATAATAACCTTGGGCAAAAAGACCACGGTTTTGCACACCTCTAAAATGTGTTATTGTACAAAAAACCCCAAAATACATCACCTCTTTATGCTGTTGAACAAAATATTTAAAATTTTTAAATAACAGAATTTTGGAACATTAGTAAACGTTGTATGTTAAGTTAACTGTATTAGGGGTTACAGGGGTTAACATATTACAATATTAACATTGTGAACAAATAGAACATAAATTGAAATATTTACTAAAAAAAGCCCACTTCTAAATAAAATTAAAATAAAGTCTCATAAGTGAGCCTAAACATGCAGCTCAACAAGCCTAGATAGGTTTTTGGAGACATGCTCACTTTCTACACCTGGATTAAGTTTTGAGTGTGAGGTGAGAAGATGTGTCCACTGGAACTGAACACCCTGCTAATAATAATATCTTGTTTCAGTGTTGATGCACACATACACATGTAAACAGCCCACACTCTCTCTCTCTCTCTCTCTCCGAATAGCCACTGTTTGTGCTTGTAATGTAAATAATCGTTTTTATTTATTTTTTGCATTGATGATTAGCGTTAAGTTCCAGTGACATAGCTAACCATTGAATTTTGTCGGAATTAATGCAAAGCAAAACACCACAGAGCCATAAAACATAAAACAGCGCCGGTGGAGTAGAGACTATGGACAGAGCAGATTGAAATATGGCTTTCCTGCATGTTCACATGTTTAAGCTTGTTGAACAGGTGCACTGATAAAGTATTGGATTTTTGCTCGAAGGTTTTATTGCACTTAAAGTAACAAGGGTAGTTGGAGGAGCTCCTCTGTTCTGCTGCTCTGTCAGCAGCCTAACAGCACAGAGGACCTCTCCTACGCTGTTTTATATACATTTTTTTGTCTAGCCTGGAAGAAAGGCTGCAGTGTAAATAAATGACTCCACCAAAACATTGAAGTACCAATAAAAAAACCAGTAATGTCGGAGCTTATCAATATCTTTAATTATTTAGCCCTGTGCTGGGGAAAAAGCTCAGTGGGGTACATCGCCTTTGGCCATGATCGTTACACTGCTCTGTACACATCCCGAGGGGAGGGTGCAGGAAATATTAGTGGTTTTGGAACTGTGACTTTTTCAAACCGAAGTGTATCGTGAAACTGGAAACCGGCCCATGCCTAGACAGGACCAAATAGAACTGCAATGCCCATGTGATATTTGGCACCTGGTTTCCCTGAATATCCTATAACAAAGGTCCTCATCACTTATTAGATTAAAGAATTCTTGTTTTATATTTTCTACCATACAATCCCCAAAATCACAGTTAAAAATAACAGACTACTAGGTGGAGACTCACATGCTGTATGTAAAGCATAATGTTCATATTTTAAGCAGTTGACATGAATGAAAGTTGAAAATGTAGGGAGACTGATGGTCGATGATTATTTGGTTTTCAGAAGGTATTTCCTTCTTCGGCTTGTGTAAAACACATTTTCATAGACTGATCTAAGAAGAATCTCCTCAACAGCTTAAAAGTGGCACACTCTGTGTTCTTTGGCTATGAACTATAATTTATATATAGTTAATAGTATAATTTTTATATATATATATATATATGGGGTCGCGGGGGCAGTAGTCTAAGCAGAGACGCCCAGACACTTCCTCTAGCTCTTCCGGGGGAATATCGAGGCGTTCCTAAGCCAGCTGAGAGACACAGTCCCTCCAGCGTGTCCTAGGTCTTCCCTGGGGCCTCCTCCCAGTAGGACATGCCTCCTCAGTGAGGCGTCCAGGTGGCACTCGGGTCAGATGCAGGAGAAGCGATTTAGCAGCTGAATCCTACAAGAACTGTAATTGTGTTTGACTTGTGTCTTTTTTAAGTTTAGTGCAGTGTTATTTTGTTAGAGACTGCCGGTTCACCGGCGTTTTTGGTGACGTGGTGTTATTGTGTAATAGGATTTAGTATCGATTGGTCTCGTGGTTGTTTCCGGGTCACGGGAGGCGTGGCCTGCTGAATTCAATCGCTGAAATTAGACGGGTATTTAAGTGTGTATAATCACCATGGCAGCCCTCATTGAATGAAGACCGAAGAGAGTAAAGACCATCAACACTACCTGCACGTGACTCCACCGAGCAGGGACTCTACCACAGGGCAATTGAGTATTGCATTTTCTGGACTAATTGTTCGCACTTTTTTTGATCCCTTATTGCTATTAATTTTGGCTTGCATTTTTCCTACTGCTCTTATACAATGTGTTTTCAAATCCCTACTGTCATTACAACACAAATCTTCTGTTTCATGCCAAAGGCAACGCAATGTTCATAATCTGCATGTTGTTCCACTGTCCAAAACAGCCCCTTTTTCTTTCCCAATAGGCTTGTGGAACTGCCAGTCTGCTGTGAACAAAGCTGATTTCATCACGGCTTTTGTTAATCATTCTGGTCTTTCTATTGTAGCACTTACAGAAACGTGGATCAAACCTGAGGATTCTGCCACTCTTGCAGCCCTCTCCCATAATCACACTTTCTCCCACAGTCCTCGCATCGCAAGAAGGGGTGGTGAAACCGGCCTGCTTATCCCTAATGACTGGAAGTTCAAACAGCGATCATCCTTGTGTGACAACAGATCCTTCGAGTTTCATGCTGTTACTATCACCCACCCTGTTAAGAGTCACTTTGTAGTCATCTACTGCCCCCCAGGTCAGCTTGGACATTTCTTGGAGGAGTTCGATGTTCTCCTTTCATCCCTCCCTGAAGATGGCACTCCTCTGGTGGTACTTCAACATCCACCTTGGAAAGCCACAGGCTGCGGATTTCATCAACCCGGCTGCATCATTTGACCTCAAGCAGGTTTCCACATCAGCAACACACAAGTCTGGTAATCAACTAGATCTTATCTACACACGGTACTGCTCCCCTCATCACGCTCAGGTCACCTCACTGCACACGTCATGTAATTTCTTCATCACTCTCGACCTCGACCTAACTTCTCCAGACGCTGCAAGTGTTCTTTCACTGTTCACTTTACGACGCAAACCTGCGTACGCTCGCTCTCTCCCGCTTTTCCTCTGCTGTCTCCTCAGCGGTCCCTCCCTCTGAGGAGCTCTCTCTCTTGAACACCGACAGTGCCACTGACACTCTGTGTTCCACTCTCACATCCTGCTTGGACAACTTCTGCCCTCTCACATCCGGCCCACACATCCTCGTCTGCCCCCTGGTTATCTGATGTTCTACACGAGCATTGCGCCAGCTTCCGGTCAGCTGAGAGAAAATGGCATAAATCAAAAGATCCTGCTGACCTCTGTCTCTACCAGTCTCTCTTCTCTAATTTCTCAGCTGATGTGACCTCTGCAAAAAGGGACTACTACCGCTCAAAGATCAACAACTCACCTGACTCGTGCACTCTCTTTAAAACCTTCTCTGCTCTCCTTTCTCCGCCTGCTCCCACACCTTCATCAAATTTACCAGCTGATGACTTTGCGTCTTTCTTTGTAAAGAAAACAACTGCCATCAGCAGTCAATTCTCTGCGCTGCCACCTGTCGACCTCGCACGCATCCCAGATACGTGTCTGCTCCCCTCTTTCTCTCCTCTATCTGAAGCTGACGTTCGCAAGGTCATTCATTCTAACCACCCTACCACCTGCCCACTAGATCCCATCCCCACCCATCTCCTTCAGGCCATCTCTCCGTCTGTTGCCCCACATCATCAACTCATCTCTCACCACTGGGTCGTTCCCCACTGCTTTCAAAGAAGCCCGCATCACACCGCTACTGAAGAAAGCCACTCTCAATCCAACACTATTAGAAAACTACAAAACGTTTTCCCTCCTTCCCTTCATTGCCAAAGCTCTGGAGCGAGTTGTGTTCAACCAGCTCTCTTCCTTTCTCACACAGAACAATCTCCTGGACCGCAACCAGTCTGGTTTCAAGAGTGGCCATTCCACTGCTCCATTGCTCTCAGTTGTCGAAGCCCTGAGACTGGCAAAGGTGACATCCAAGTCATCTGTACTTGTCTTACTGGATCTGTCCGCGGCCTTTGACACCGTTAATCACCAAATCCTCCTGTGCTATCTCAGTGCTATGGGTGTCTCTGGAATTGCGTTGCAATGGTTCAAAGCGTACCTCTCGGGTAGGTCGTTCAGAGTATCCTGGAGAGACGAGGTCTCTTGAGTCCCAACATCTCAATACAGGGGTGCCGCAGGGCTCGGTGCTTGGACCGCTACTCTTCTCCATCTACATGACATCCATCGGCTCGGTCATTCAGAAGCCTATTTCCTATTTCCTATCACTGCTATGCGGATGACACGCAGCTCCACTTGTCATTTCAACCTGACGATTCAACTGTCTCTGCACGCATCTTGGCATGCCTGAATAACATCTCTCTTTGGACGAAAGACCATCACCTGCAACTGAACCTCGACAAAATGGAAATGCTTGTGATCCTGGCCAACCCAAAGATTCACAACAACCTCTCCATTTAACTAGGCTCATCGAACGTTATGCCATCCAGCACGGCCAGAAACCTGGGGGTGGTAATTGATGATCAACTTCAAAAGCCACCCGGTCCTGTAGATTCATCCTCTACAACATCAGGAAAATCAGACCTTTCCTATCTGAGCAGTCTACGCAAGTCATAGTCATTTACATTGTACATTTACATTTAGTCATTTAGCAGAAACCCTTATCCAAAGCGACTTAGACACTCACATACCGAAGGCGCAGCTTCGGGAGCAATTTGGGGTTCAGTATCTTGCTTAAGGTTACTTCAACACATGGCTGGAGGAATATGGGATCAAACCGCCGACCTTCTTATTGGTGGACAACCGCTCTGCCACCAAGCCACAGCCGCCCATGGCCACAGCCAAGTCCAGGCTCTTGTCTTGTCCAAACTGGACTTTTGCAACGCTCTGCTGGCTGGACTCCCTGTTTACACGACCAAACCTCTGCAGATGATCCAGATGGCGGCGGCAAGCGTGGTCTTCAATGAACTGAAGAGAGCGCACGTAACTCCTCTCATTAGGTTACACTGGCTCCATGTTGTCACCCGCATCAAGTTCAAAGTAATGCTCCTGGCCTACAAGACGAGCACTGGTTCTGCACCATCATATCTTCACTCGCTAATACAGACCTATGTTCCTGCTAGGTCCCTGCGCTCTGCAAACGAAGGTCTGGTGGTACCATCCCAAAAAGGAAAAAAATCACACTTGCACACCTTCTCTGGATCTGTTCCACATTGGTGGAATGATCTGCCTGCTCCTACAAGATCAGATTCTGTAGCCACCTTTAAAAAGCACCTGAAAACGCATCTCTTCCGTCAACACCTAACTGACAATCACTAACTTCTTCTTCCTTTCTATCTCTTCTCATAAAAAAAAAAAAATCACTTCCTATCCTTAGCTTTGTATACTGTGCTGGCCTTTAATTGGACTAGTTTTTGATGTATTTATGCTTTTTGTTACCTTGTGTTGTTATAATTGCTTCCACTGTTTTCCTCATATGTAAGTCACTTTGGATAAAAGCGTCTGCTAAATGACTAAATGTAAATATAATGCCCTAGCCACCTCAGCTGGCTCCTGTCGATGTGGAGGAGCAGCGGTTCTACTCTGAGCTCCTCCCGAGTGACCGAGCTCCTCACCCTATCTCTAAGGGAGTGCCCAGCCACCCTACGGAGGAAACAAATTTTGGCCGCCTGTATCTTGTCCTTTCGGTCATGACCCAAAGCTCATGACCATAGGTGGGAGTAGGAATGTAGATCGACTGGTAAATAGAGAGCTTTGCCTTGCAGCTCAGCTCCTTCTTCACCACAACGGACCAGTATATCGACCACATCACTGCAGAGGATACACCGATCCACCTGTCGATCTCATGTTCCGTCCTTCCATCACTTGTGAACAAGATCCCAAGATACTTAAATTCCTCCACTTGAGGCAGGAGCTCTCCACCAATCTGAAGGGGACAAGCCACTTTTTTCCTGCTGAGAACCATGGCTTCGGACGTGGAGGTGCTGATTCTCATCCCAGCCACTTCACACTCAGCTGCGAATCGTCCCAGTGCACGCTGAAGGTCCAGGTTTGATGAAGCCAACGGGACAGCATCATCTGCAAAAAGTAGAGACAGGATCCTGTGGACACCAAACTGGACTCCCTCCGGCCCCTGGCTGCGCCTAGAAATACTGTCCATAAAAATAGGACAGCCCTGCCGGAGTCCAACATGCACTGGGAACAAATCTGACTTACTGCCGGCAATGCGAACTAAACCCCTGCTCCAGTTGTATAGGGACTGGACAGCCTTTAGCAGAGGGCCCCGGACCCTGTACTCCCAGAGCACCCCCACACGTCGCCACGAAGGACACAGTCGAATACCTTCTCCAGAACACAAGGTGGCGATTCACAGAGGGGCAATAATTACAATAATATAATATGGAAAATCGCCATGACATTTATATAAACAATTGGATCTTGTAAAATGCACTCTATAATCCTGTTCTTACTTGCATCAAAATGACAGCACCCTCTTTTTGATCCAATCCTCCTTGCTTTGCCCTGCTCTCAGAGCTGCAGTGTAGTCTGTTGCTGTGTTTAAGTCATTACTATAAAAAATGGAACCCTTCATGCTGCTGCTTTACATTAAAAGCTTGCCACCATTGGAAGGGTTTTATTGTGAAACACCTACAAGAGAAGTGTACTTCAATGTGATTATTCACCAGCCACTAACTGCTTGTTCAATTTAAAAACTGATCTTAGAAGTAATTCAGTTGACAGGTGGTTAGCAATTTTGAGGAATCTCAAACCTTCAGCATATCATAAAGGATCAATCACACTAGGCCTGCACGATTCAGGGAAAAATATGAATCACGATTTTTTAGCTTAGAATTGATATCACGATTCTCTGCGACAATTTTTTTCTCATTAAGAATAATGTTTATTACACACATGAACCATGACAAAACAAACTGGCAGTACCAAAAATATTTGTTTTGGCACATAGAAAACTGCCCATTGCCACAAGCCTACAAGTTTTCATCAATATCCATCAGGGGTGTAACGGATTGCAGTTGATCACGATCCACGTTTCGGCACGCACGTGACCCGCGGATTAATTGCGGTTTTTTTTTTTTTAACTAGCGGATTAATCTAAATTGTTTAGCGATCGGAGACTGAAAGAGTTTTTCTGCTGATATTGCTTTTTAAGTAATTGCGTTTTCTCGATGCTGAGTTTCAGTGAAACTACACACAACAGTAATGTGTTAATGTGAACAGGGCGTGTTAAGTCAACAATGGCTAGCGGCGGAGCTTGAAAAGCCTCTCGCATCATTTAAATCGCACGTATGGGAGCATTTCGGCTTCCCCGTAAAATATATTGATGACGGAAGAAGGGCGGTGGACAAAACTGTAACGGTATGTAGACACCAAAGGTTCCAAAGGATCGTAAAAATTATCCAATCCATGACTCGTGACCCGTAATGTGATCCGAACCGTGAGTTTTGGGATTCGTTACACCACTAATATCCTTTTTTTTTACTTCCGAACTACAGCGCTCGCTCGACGAGTGAAACACATGACTAAAAGATGTTTTGTCATTGGCTGAGGCTGAAGCCCTGAACTTTGTGAGAGCTGTCCTTTCAAAATAAAGGCCAAATTTTTATTTTTTTTAAATCGAAGTCATTTAAAATTAAAATCGTGAACAGGGTGACTCGAGATCGCGATTTTATAACGATTTATCGTGCAGGCCTCAATCACACTGATCTCACTCTGTCATGGAAAACCATACACACCTATGTCTACACAGGTATATTAACTGAATGGGAATTCAACAGTATATTCTGTTGTGAACAGAAAGTGGTTAAGTAGTTTTGTGCCTTTTTAAGGGACATAAAAGCAACTAGGTTACATTATGCATATATTATGCAAATTTTGTAATGGTGTGGGCAGAAAGAAGGAGGAGCATACATTCACTGTCTGGTGAGTTATTTGTTAACATTGCTTTTGTGTCCCTGCAGTTGCCAATGACAACGCCCCCGTCCACGCACTGAGACCTGGCTTTTTGTCCACTTTCGCTCTGGCCACAGATCAGGGCAGCAAGCTGGGCCTCTCTAAGAACAAGAGCATCATCTGCTACTACAACACCTACCAGGTCAGACGCCAGCTTTCCAATAATGATTCCATTTTAGCTATGATACATGTTAGTTTGATAAATTATGTAAGTTTTGGCCCTTTCAGGTCGGTTTCAACCACCTCCAAAATTCACATAATGTATTATAATTTATTGTACATTTATTTAGAACTGAACAGCTTTTTTATGAGGAATCTCTACTCAAAAAATGTTGATGTCCTGTGAATCTAAAAGCTATTTCATAGACAACCCCTCATACCGGCGCAATGGTCCGTGTACGTTCCGGCCAATTCGTTTTTCCATTAGAAACCAAAAACGGAAATACCATGGTTGTTTCGTTTTAAACCAAAAATGGTAAAACAGAGTCATTTTTGCTTTTTTTGTTGTCAGAATCAAAACACAAAAAACGAGAGAAGCAAATTCAAATAACGGTCCAATTTGGATGTTTGCAAATTCCTTTTTTTGTTTTTCCTCTTGAAGAAAGACATCAAAAAAATGCGAGTCATGTGACCCGGAAGTGAAAGTAAATATATCAACATAAAAGCCAAGAGGTTAGAATGGCCATTCTATAAAACTGTGACATTATGCAAGCACAGGATCTGTACCAGGGTAACGTTAGAAGATAAATAAATGCATAACTGCCTACATAGATAAATGTGTGTGATATATTATTTATCTCAAGAGAGAACTATTGTTTTGTTGCCGTTCTTGTTGTCTTCGTTGGTTTAAAACGAAACAATGAAAAAAACACTTTATTTTAGTTTTTCCGTTTTTGGTTTCTAACGATAAAACAAATTGCCGAAACGTACATGGACCCGCAGCTCATGAGCTATGGACGCCTCCAGTCCAACTTAAAACATTGATTTCAAGGTCGCTGACACACCAAGCCTTCAGTCAACTGTTGGATGCTGCCAGGTGGTCAGTGGCCAACCATTGTCTGTCTCTATATTTCCGTTTTTAGATAAACTTATAGTGATCTGCTTTTCCTTAAGTCTGCTTTTCCTTCCTTCGTGTTTTGGCTTCATATCTGTTGTGTCTCTGTGCTGAACAGATTGTGCAGTTCAATCGGTTACCACTGGTCATCAGTTTCATTGCCAGCAGCAATGCCAACACAGGTAAAATCTTTCAATAGCGCCTTTTCATAGCGCCTTTCTAGTCTTCTGACTACTCAAAGCGCTTTCACACTACATATCACATTCACACACAGATGGCAGGAGCTAACTGTCCATCAGTACAAATTCACACACACACCGAAGGCACAGGGAGCACTTTGGTGTTCAGTATCTTGCTCGAGGACACTTTGACACGTGGGCTGGGGAAGCTGGGATCGAACCACCGACCATCAGATTGGTGGACGACCCGCTCTTCCACAAAACCACAGTCTCCCCTATATACACAATATACTAAAGATTATAAAGCACAGATATCATTATGAATGAATAGGAATGGGTTCTGATAGCTGGTTCCATGTATACTTGTATTTGTTAAGCTCTGCAGCCAACAAATCCCTTATTAAATCTTACATCTGTAATCTCTTTTAGATAGTCTCTTTCTCACACTACAGGCAAAAACTGGTGACATTTTACAAATGTGCTAGCTCAACAACACAGTTGTTACAGTTTTTCTCAGTCGCTTTGGTACATTTCTCGAATCAAGCTCACAATTTGCAAAACAGTAAGTGCATTTCTCTAAACAATTTGTACAAATAGCAAAACACCATGGATAACCTGCAAAAGCCACTCTCTTACTCAAAATCCTTAGTTCATCTCTCAAAAGTAAATATCTGTATCAATGAACATGTCAGTGCCATCAGAATGACAAGTCCTTGTTTCATTGTGTACGGATAAGACAGTCAAATTGTTTAGTCATGTTGTCAATATAACGGTTTACTCTGGAGGGATGTTCTGATGGAAATTATGGCTAAAGTTTTGATGACAATTATTGTCAATTGTAAGTTACATGTGTGAGTGTAATTGCAAGAGAATGTAAAATATTCAAATTTACACTCTTACTGTTTGTACTGTATTTTATTGACAGAACATGTCATTGAGATACAGAAATTGAAAGACAGCACTGAATAGCACACAAAAAAAAAGAAGAAATGTGAACATAGGAAAAACTGTACATGCGGTGCTGTAGAAATTACATTAAGGAATTACAATCTTCCTACACCTCTTGACGATCCTGTCTGTTGGGCCACAAATTCTCATCCACAACACAATGAACATCTTCTCTTGCAATGCAGCGTGGAAAGAATCTTTTTGAGTGTCTTATCCAGCCTCTGCAGGCATCTGCTGTGATGTCGTCACATGCTGCATCCATGGCAGCCAGAAGGGTCATTTGTGTATGTGGCTGACGATCATATACTTTCCATCTCCATGCTGAGAATAATTCCTCAATGGGGTTAAGGAATGGAGAGTAGGGTGGGAGGAACTCCATCAGCATCCTGTCATGGGCAGCAAACCATTGCCTGATGATGTTGGAATGATGGAAACTCGTCCCAAACGATCACATACTTTTGCAGGTCATCTCCAATCTGACCCCTCTCTTGCCCAATAATGGGAATATGCGTTAGCACACCATTCTCAGAGATTGCACAACCCATGGTTATGTTTCCGCCCCGTTGGCCTGGCACATCAACTTTAGCTCTGTGGCCGATGATATTTCGACCACGCCTTCTACGTTTTGTTAGGTTGAAGCCAGCTTCATCCATGTAGATGAAGCTGTGCGGTGGTTCACTTGCTTCCAGTTCCATTATACGCTATATCCAGAAGACACAAAATGAGTTTTATGAATTACATGCATTTTCGCCAAGATACAGTTACATCAAATGTATACAGCACATATTTTCTATGGCTGTAGAAAACAAGATGCAATGTGTCAAGTTCACAGTTACTGTACTGTATATCACTATACAATGTTGTACTGTTTACTCTGAGGTACAGTTGCTGCATGCTCATACATGTTTTACCTGTACATATTGGTAACGCAGCTCCTTCACTCTTTCTTTCAAACGGAACAGTGTAGAGCTGCTTCATATTCATTTGGTGTCTTGTCAGCACCCTATCAATGGTTGAGATGCTGACTGTTTGGATGTTTTGAAAGATGTTGTTGTCCTCTATAATGGTACTTTTTATCTCCCTTAGTCTTATTGCATTGTTTTCTATTACCATGGTGCAAATGGCCTCCTCCTGTTCACTTGTGAAAATGTGGGAAAAAAAATGAGTAATGAAAGTACAGTGTACAATGCCTATTGTTAGATTACATACCTATTCTGTCGACGAAAAGTCTGAATAATCGAGGACACAGTTGTTCTTCCAACATTTGGCTGCACCCTTCGACCAGCCTCGGCCATTGTAAGCCCATGATTGAGAACGTGGTCTACGAGTGTGGCTCTAATCTCATCAGGAACATGCATATGTCCTCGGCCTCTTCTGCCTCTTCCTCGGTTTTGCCTTCCAACTCCTCCACCACGCAGCCTCACTCCTCTTCTCCGTCTTCTCTCTGGCTGTTGACCCCGTCCAATTCCTTGTCCTTCCATTGTCAAACATTAAGCTATATATATACCTGCTAGTTGATGCTTCATGAGAAGCACCTTCGTTAGAGAAAGTCAAGATTCACCTGGGAGCAATTTACCAATTCAGGACAGATTTAGAAAAAAGTCGAATGGAAATATAGAAACATGCTTGACATATTATGTTAACTTGTTCAACCATTTTGCATGTGCTATGAGCGTGTGCCTAAATGTTGTGGGGGGTGAGACTATTCAACAGAGACCCAAAATATAATACATTTTGATCAACATGACATAAGCAACTGATAATGTAGGAAACAACAGGTAATTGTACATAATCATTTGCATGGATGTACCAAAGCATTTGCAACTTGTTCAATTGAACAGGTAGTTTGGAGAATTTCAATTCTGATCTGAGAAATGTACCAAAGCGACTGAGAAAAACTGTAATAAGACTGACTGACTGAACATTTAGGCAGACAGTTACGGTGGTTCGCCAAGTTAAGTCAAAGTGTAGATACACTTCACCAAAGTCAACCATACAATTACCAAATACAATTTTTGTGGGAGGGTACTCATGACAACGGAGGGAACAACAAGTGCCTGCTTAAATATTTATCTTGTGACATTTTTAAGCTGTCACCACATATTTTTACAGAGCAGTGACAAAATATGTGGTGACAGCTTAAAGCAGTAGAATCTCTGTGGTTTCGGTATGATTCTGAGTGAAGATTCTGAGCACATAGTTTTTAAACTATGATGCCTTCATTCCCCTAAAAACAAACACGATGGAATAAAGGGTTTGAAAAGATTATGATTTGATGGGCAGATTCAACTGGTTCAGATTAGCTAAAATGCTATCGTACTCACATCATGAACACCATATGCAGCCTGGCGGTGTGGGTCAGCGTTAAATGGAGATTCCGTTACTGCTGTGTTGTCATCAGACATTACTGAGAAGTCTAAAGCCCTGGTGATATGTGCTGGTGGTGTCATCAGAAGAGAGGTCAAGGGGTCACCACAGACATTACAATTCATCCTGTGTTAAACGTGCTGATTTATTGTCCACATTTTTTCCACACTTTTGTTTGTTGAGCATCTAGTTGACTGGTGAAGTAACAATGGTACACTTCATGTATCCTCAGGTCTCATCATGAGTCTGGAGAAGGAGTTGGCTTCACTAATAGAGGAGCTGAGGCAGGTGGTGGAGGTTACATAAGCAGTGACAGACAGGAAAACGCTGAGCAGGATCCACAGCAGAATCACCAGTCTGGATCACATATTTCTTTCTGAATCTCTCTGTCTCTAATGGTGCATTCATTTCCTATGGGAAAACCTGTCTGGAGGTTTTTACAGTTCCAAGTAATGACTTGGAAGTGTTAACATCTTGAGACTTGTTTACATTGTGATTAAACTTTCCTGTACACTTTTGGTTCTGTTGACTTTGCTTTCTGCCATTTTCTGTAGAAACGTTAGGTGCTCCTCATCAGCATTTTTACAGTCAAGACAGAGTTTATATGCCAATTCAGCTGTCAAGTAGACTGAATAAAATGTCAATTTCTCCATTATTTATTTCATTGACAATTGCAATCCAGTCAGTCTTTGTTGGAGGGTTTGAAAAGTCAGTGCAGCATGTATGGTTGGCAGTTTTAGAGGAGTGAGTAGAATCCTCAAGTTGGTTGGTTTCATTTAAAATAATTTTCTATACTTTAATACTTAGTCATCAATAAGTTCTCATGCAGTACTCAGTATCCACAGCTGAGGTGGCTGGCTCTCCTGTAGGACATGTAACATACAGTATGACAACATCACGTGCATGAACACAGGTAACCACACAACTTTTGCTGAATAGAACTTAGTTATTGGTGCTCCTGATAATGTTATATTGTAATTACCTATTTTATTGTAATACGTAAGGTAAATTCACTGAATCTCATCATCTCTTGCTGACTTTTCAAATAAACTGTTGATTTATATACATATGATCCATTCATATAGCAAATTTACAGTATTAAAACTAACTTGGATTTTCTGACACAGGAGAAAAACAAATGCTTTGCAGTGAGCCTTTTTTTTCCCCCTCTCCAGTAAGAAACAATGGGCTCCAAGCTAAGAGCCACACAGGGTAGGGAAGTCAGAATGTATTGCGAGAAGGAATAACACATTGTTTGTTTTGATGTTGTAGAATAATGCTAACAATGTCCTTAATTGTTAAATGTTCATGTTAAACATACTAGGAACAGACATCCTCTAGAACAGAAAAGCAGAATGTAAGAATGCAAACAGAAAACTCATGAGAAATTAAGCATCTTTGTACTAAACAATATCTCCATAAAGCAAAGTCAAGTCACATCCAAGTTGTTAGACTCCAGTCCGTAGACTCAGGGAAATGTCTCCCAGTGTTATTCATGTTCGAGTTTACTCTTGAGTTTTGAATGGTGCTGTTCTTCATTGTTCATCCAGCTGATCTGAATTCTTCTATTAAGGTGGGGCTTCTTTCCATCTCCAGTAACGACATTCATCTCCCTTTTCTTATCTGTGACTGGAAACAAAGAGTGTCACTTGCTGCAAAAACTCAGAATGATGCAGTGAAATCAACTGGTTCTTTTAAATACTGTAATTTTGTTAGTTTTATACCAAGTCAGCATAGGCTACTGCCATCTTCAGAACACTTGAGTCCAAGCCATCTGCAACCTTGAGTTGAGTAAATACCCCACCTAGCTTTCTCTTAATCCATCAAATTTGTTTGTTTAAATTATTACATTATTTTAGTTTATTAATAAACTAACCCTCCAGAAACCGTTATTTCTTCTAGTCTCATGTTAATAATTGATGTCTGTCTTTTAATGCATATTAGATGAGTAACAGGTCCTTTATCTGAAAAAATGAAAAGTATAACCAAAATGATGATTAGTGGCAAGAAAAAGTATGTGAACCTTTTGGAATTTCATGGTTTTCTGAATAAATATGTCATAAAATGTGATCTGATCTTCATCTAAGTCAAGGGTATTGATAAACATAATGTGTCTAAAAATAATTACACAAAATTCTGATCTTTCATGTCTTTATTGAACATGCTCATTCAACATTCAAAATGGCAGTGGAAAAAGTAAGTGAACCCTGATTGACCCCCCCCCCTTGGCAGCAATAACCTCAACCAGGCGCTCCTGTAGGTGTGGATCAGATCTGTACATCGTTGAGGAGGAATTTTAGCCCATTCTTCCTGGCAGAACTGCTGTAGTCCTCCTGTATACTGACTTACTGAACTGTCCCTCCTACCTGCTATCAGCTATTGCAAACTGCAAAGACCAGGCGAGACCACTATCACTCACACTATTATGCAACTCTAACTGTATTTGTACAAATGTATCAACGTGATTACTATAACCTATCCCTGTGAAAAAAAACAACCACTTTGGCGCTTGTTTCAACTCAGTACTCGCTCTCCCAGCCCAGGGGCCCCTCCCTGCCCTGAACTGAAGGTCTGACCCGACACAATCATGGGAAAAACAGCAGCTGTAAAACGGCTTCACTTTTGGGAAGTTGTCACGTCGTCCAACTTTATGAGTGACTCATACAAACTCAAGCCAGTAAAAAAAAAAAGTTGAACCTACCTACTGGGTAGTTGGAATCTTATGTTAGGTAGTACACACAAATTTGTAGTACATACTACAAAGCAAGCGGTCACACGACAGTGGTTATCAACTCTAAGTCTACCCACGGTTTCCCAATCCAGCCAGGAGCACATTTACATAAAAGGGGCAGTGTTTGCTGCAGTTGCAAACAAGGAGAGGTTTACTGGCAGCAGAGCGGCATATTTTGCAAACGAAGACAAAACTATAATTTTAGAGAAATTTGAAGAAGTTACACATAAGAAAGAAGAACACATGACTCAGGCTAAAATCAAATTTGCAGCTGCCAAATGCAGGAAGGACAGCAGGCAAAAAAAAAATAATCACAGATTGTGTGAATGTTTAAGTTAATAGGCTTATAATATCACTGCCCATCATTAGGGCACAAGTAAATCTGACTTTAATAAGATTTTGTATTCCATTAAATGAATGTGTTGCTTAGATTTATTATTATGGTGTGTATGACAATTTTAGCCCTATGCTTTCAGCTGCAACCAAGTGGTGTGAAACAGACTTGGGAGCAAATAAAAAAATAAAACATAATTCAACGCATGAAAGTGGGCTCACTTTCGTATCTTATGAGTACATATCTTAAAAGGCTTTCGTGCTCCATTCAGTCTTTATTGAAACATACAGATAAGTCAGTCACTCCGATGAGAATCTATATTTCTCATATAAAAAAAATCGTACTTATTGTATCACCCAGCTTATATACTGTACATCTGCAGCTGCTTTTATTGGGATCAAACAGTCATAACGTGCAAATAAAGATAACTTTATGTCTGTGGTTATAGCAAAGGAATGTCTTGTGAAACTTTAACGTTTCGTGAAAAAGGAATAATCACAATTATTATTATTAGAATGGATTGGTCTGTATGCTGTGCTTTTATAGTGTTGATCTCTAATCTCGAACCTAACCTACTCCAGAGCAGGTTAAGTGTGCAGCATCTGTTATCATGGCAATGTACCCCAGTGAGAAATTAACAACTGTTGTAAGACTGAATTTCGATCTAATTTCACTAGACATACTGTGTATGGTTGTATGTGTGACCATCCATCCTAACTCTTATCCAGGGCCGGGTCGCAGGGGCAGCAGTCTGAGCAGAGACACCCAGACACTTCCTCCAGCTCTTCCGGGGGAATACCGAGGCGTTCCCAGGCCAGCCGAGAGACAGTCCCTCCAGCGTGTCCTAGGTCTTCCCCGGGGCCTCCTCCCAGTTGCCCGGCACACCTGCCCAGGGAGGCGTCCAAGAGGCATCTGGAACAGATGCCCGAGCCACCTCAGCTGACTCCTCTCGATGTGGAGGAGCAGCGGCTCTACTCTGAGCTCCAACCGAGTGACCGAGCTCCTCACCCTATCCCTAAGGGAGCACCCAGCCACCCTAGGGAGGAAACTCATTTCGGCCGCCTGTAGCCGAGATCTTGTCCTTTCGGTCATGACCCAAAGCTCATGACCATAGGTGAGAATAGGAATGTAGATCAACTGGTAAATAGAGAGCTTCGCCTTGCAGCTCAGCTCTTTCTTTACCACGACAGACGGGTACATAGACCGCATCACTGCAGAGGATACACCAATTTGCCTGTAGATCTCCCTCACTCGTGAACAAGACCCTAAGATACTTAAACTCCTCCACTTGAGGCAGGAGCTCTCCACCAACCTGAAGGGGACAAGCCACCCTTTTCCGGCTGAGAACCATGGCCTCGGACTTGGAGGTGCTGATTCTCATCCCTGCCGCTTCACACTTGACTGCAAACCGTCCCAGTGCATGCTGAAGGTCCTAATTTGACCTGCCAACAGGACAGCATCATCTGCAAAAAGCAGAGAAATCCTGTGGTCCCCAAACCGGAATCCCTCCGGTCCCTGACTGCGCCTAGAAATCCTGTCCATCTAAATAATGAACAGGACCGGTGACAAAGGGCAGCCCTGCCGGAGTCCAACATGCACCGGGAACAAATCTGACTTACTGCCGGCAATGCAAACCAAACTCCTGCTAAGGTCATATAGGGACCGGACAGCCCTTAGCAGAGGGCCCCGGACCCCATACTCCCAGAGCACCTACCACAGGTCGCCGCGAGGGACACAGTCTGGGACTGGTTGCGCAAACTCCCATGAACCGTCCAGCAACCTCGCGAGGGTATAGAGATGGTCCAGTGTTCCACGACCGGGACGAAAACCGCATTATTCCTCCTGAATCCGAGGTTCGACTATTTTATTCCGAATTTATGCTTCATTGTCCTTCAATCATATTTAGCTGTAAGCTGCACTAAGCTTATGAGTCATGAAATAAATCTATGAACACGTACTGTATGTGTGTTGGGTCATGACAGTACGAGAAATGAGAAGTCACAAGACAATCACAGTATTTGAAATTTTTTCGCAAAACAATTATATATTTGAAGGTGGGTTCATAATACTGACACCTGTCATGAACATGAAGGAGTCTTTATGAAGGTTTATGACTATTGTCATTAAGTGTTATTTGGTCAATTATGCCACTTTTAATGCAAAATTGACATTGTTTGAGAGGTCTTTGTCACGACAACTTGACATTAAACAAGAAAACATAACCTTTCAAAAACATGCTATAGCAGGTCTAATTATCAAACTATTTACTTTTGTGTGTGTGGGTTAATGTGTTAACATTACATTATACTGTCATATGTGCTTGGTTTTGACTATCATGAATGATTCCCTTGACTTCAAGTAAAATGGAACCATTTGAACTTGTCATAAAGGTGTCTGTAAGTTTAATTACTGTTACTTTTTAAGTGTCATGCCAAGGAAACAGGGAGAGAATCCAAACGCAGACAGCAGGCACAGCATATATACACTCAGGAAGGTGAGACAACAAGACACAGGTGAACCAAATCAACACAGGTGAAAACACTCAAAGGGCAGGAAGCAAAACTACAAGACACATGAAGAGAAGAGAATGTTTAAAAAAAAAACTGGAAAACATAACAATGACAATTACACTGTCAAATTCTTTTTGGGTATCAAGATAAAACGCTTCTTTTCCTTTCGGCTGTTCCCTTTCAGATGTGCCTCCATCTAACCCTGTCCTCTGCATCATCTTCACTGACACCAATTAACTTCATGTCCTCTCTCACTACATCTATAATTCTCCTCTTGGGTCTTCTCTAGACCTCCTGCCTGGCAGCTCCAACCTCAGCATCCTTCTACCAATATATTCACAGTCTCTCCTCTGAACATGTCCAAACCACCTCAACCTTGCCTCTCTGGCTTTATCTCTGAAACATCTAACATGACCTGTCCCTCTGATGTACTTATTCCTGATCCTGTCCATCCTCGTCACTCCCAAAGAGAGCCTCCAACATCTTAAGCTCTGCTACCTCCAGCTCTGCCTCTTGTCTTTTCTTCTCTTTCTGTCTCTAAGCTGTACAACATTGCTGGTCTCACCACCGTCTTGAACACGTTTCCTTTCATTCTTTTATCAAACCACACACCTGACATTTTTCTACACTCGTTCCAACTTGTTTGCACTCGCCTCTTCACCTCTTTTCCACAGTCTCCATTGCTCTGAACCGTTGACCCTAAGTACCTAAAGTCCTGCACCTTCTTCTCCTCTGCTCCCTGTAACCTCACCGTTCCACCTGGGTCCCTCTCATTGACACATGTATTCTGTCCTACGGCAGCTAAGCTTCATTCCTCTGTTTTCCAGAGCAGACCTCCATCTCTCTAGATTCTCCTCCACCTGCTCCCTGCTCTCACAATGTCATCCGCAAACATCATAGTCCATGGAGATTCCTGTCGAACCTCATCTGTCAGCCTGTCCCTTACCAGAGCAAACAAGAAGGGGCTCAGAGCCGATCCTTGATGCAGACCCACCTCCACCTTGAACTCGGCACCCTGTCATACGCTTTCTCTAAATCTACAAAGACACAATGCAACTCCTTATGACCTTCTCTGTACTTCTCCATCAGCATCCTCAAAGCAAATACTGCATCTGTTATACTCTAGGCATGAAGCCATATTGCTGCTCACAAATGCTCACCTCTGCCCTTGGCCTAGCTTCCACTACTCTTCCTTCATTGTAGGACTCATCAGCTTTATTCCTCTGTAGTTGCCACAGCTCTGCACATCTCCCTTGTTCTTAAAAATTGGCACCAGTACACTTCTCCTCCATTGCTCGGGCATCCTCTCGCTCTCCAAGATCTTGTTAAACAAACTAGTCAGAAACTCTACTGCCACCTCTCCTAGACACTTCCATACCTCCACAGGTATGTCATCAGGACCAACTTCCTTTCCACTCTTCATCCTCTTCAACGTGCTCCTCACTTCACTCTTGCTAATCTTTGCTACTTCCTGCTCCACACCAGTCACCTCTTCTACTCTTCGTTCCCTTTCATTTTCCTCATTCATCAACTCTTCAAAGTACTCCTTCCATCTTCCCATCACACTCCTGGCACCTGTCAATACATTTTCATCCTTATCTTTAATCACCCTAACCTGCTGCACATCCTTCCCATCTCCATCTCTTTGTCTGGCCAACCTGTACAAATCTGCCTCTCCCTCTTTAGTGTACAACCTAGCATACAAGTTCTCATATGCTCTTTGCCACCTCTACCTTCACCTTGCACTGCATCTCCCTGTACTCCTGTCTACTTTCTACAGTCCTCTCAGTGTCCCACTTCTTCTTTGCTAACCTCTTTCTCTATACACTCCTGAACAACCTCATTCCACCACCAAGTCTCCTTGTCCACTTTCCTCTTTTCAGATAACACACCGAGTACCCTCTACCTGTCTCCCTGATCATATTAGCTGTAGTGGTCCAGTCATCTGGGAGCACTTCCTGGCCAGCCAGAGTCTGTCTCAGCTCCTCCCTGACAACTACACGACATTCTTCCTTTTTCAACTTCCACCACTTCGTCCTCTGCTCTGCCTTTGTCCTCTTCATCTTCCTCACCACCAGTCATTTTACACACTACCATCCTATGTTGTCTGGCTACACTCTCCCCTACCAATACTTTACAGTCACTGATCTCTTTCAGATTACAACGTCTACACAAGATGTAGTCCACCTGAGTGCTTCTACCTCCGCTCTTATATGTCACCCTACGTTCCTGCCTCTTCTGAAATAAGGTTTTCAGTACAGCCATTTCCATTTGATTAGTTAAAAATGTTGCTTTAAAAAATTTAAAGGAGCAGTGTGAATAAATGGCTTATTCTAAGGTAATGAAAAAACGAATCTTATTTTCAGGTGATTAAACACTAATGAAAACATACTTATAAGTATTAGCACCATATTCTGCAAATAGAGCCTCCTTAAACTTGCACACCTAACCTTTTAAAGTATATTTTCATGGGCGTTTTTATGCCTGGATAGAGAGAGTTGAAGAGATCGGAAATGGCAGACAGTGAGAGAGGGGGATGACATGCAGGAAAGGTACAGGCCGGGGTCAAACCTGGGTCCACTGCGGTGAGGACTGTAGCCTCGTACATGGGGCAGGCGCTCCACCAACTAAGCTAACCGCACTCCCTACACACTATCGACTTCTTCCGGATATGCGGATGGATATCACAAAGATTCAACTTTAAATTTCAAACTGGTAGCGTCAGAGTCATGGGCTACACACACATATTGTAATACTACTGTACAGTAGTGTGTTTTTTTAACCAGAAGAGGATCACTGGTTGAAGAAACATGGTAGTTTTCAGTAATAAGGAAGTGGGTTATTACACATGCTACATGATATATTACTCACTTTGTTCACCCAATCACTCACTCAATTTGTTTGTAAAGCTTAACGCAAAAATCCTCCCTCAGACACAGACACAGATACAGATTACTGAGTCATTAAGTGTTGTATTTGTCAACTTTCCCTCAACCTGCACTGTGTTCTTCTACTGAACCTCAATTGGTGATTTCCTCTGTTTCCCAGAATGCTTTTCAACAGTCTCCATGAAAGTCAGGACCTTGCTATATGTCCAAAGATGGACAGCGCAGTCCAGCAGTTAGTTACTGGTAAAAAAATCTCCCACTTCCTAGCAGGAAGCTGGAAGCTGCATGTTGTGTACAGCCTGAACAAACTCACCAGCTTCCACCTCAGGATCTTGATCCACTCGTCCGCCTCCACACCCGTCTTTGCACAAAGATAAAATGTTCTCTCAGGAAACACCAGGCTGTGGACACAGAGATATGGAGAGTCACTCAAGGGAAAGCTATGAAGAGTTGTCCATTACAGTATATTATCAAATTTTTACACACAACAGTTGTGTGAGTACACTTAGAAGGGGACACAGAACCAAATATTTGCTTTGTCATTTCTCTTTTGACAACTAGGAAGAGGACGCTCTGAGTCACTCCTAATTGTCTGCTGGTTCTACTTGTTAGTCCACAGTATGACCGTAAACATCACAATACAATTCCGTTGCATGACTAATTTTGGAACAAAATGTGTTGCAGTGGCCAGTCCATGACCTTCTTGCCAGATCTGACCTTAAAGAAGAGTGAATCATTGAGTCAGAAGGTGGTCATGTAATTTCATCTCTTGTTTTAGAGTGTCCTTAAAGTCATTTCTCAGAAACCTTGACAGAGTTTTGTTTCATAATTAGGATATTGTTTATATAGGCTATGTTTCTCAAGTTTAAAAGATAGGTTCACTATTTTTCAAGTCTGTCTTAAAACAAAAGTCCATATGAACACTGAAACCTGTTGGCAGATCCCGTTCAGCTTATTGGGTATGTATATATGTTTTTCATTTCAACCATTAAAAATAATGAAAAGGCTTTCTTCCCCTTTGAGTTTTATTTCATGCTCTACACATTACCCATGAGTCAGCCAGAACCATATAATCTGGCATAGCATATTCAGGACATTTGGCTGCTGCAATTATTACTGAATTCACAAAGCCTAACCTGTAAAACCTGTAACTCCTGTACAACAAACGAGTTGTACAGATTGTACAGCCCTTTGAGGCAAATTGTAATTTGTGAAATTTAATGGAATTGAACTCCATATTTCATTCGTGGCATTCATTCACTTGACACTGGCCACAGGAGAAATGAGCTGGCGGGCTGTTACTGCAGAATCCCTGTTTGCCTGATAGAAAAATTAAATGAAATATTCCTGCAGGATAAAGTTTTATTAAATTGCATTTTATTTGTATAGCACCAGTACATAAGTTATTTCAATGCACTTTTCATATAGAACAGGTCTAGACTGTACTCTTTATAATGTTATTTACAGAGACCCAACAATTCCCACCATGAGCAAGCACTTCGCAACAGTGGCAAGAAAAAACTCAGACCAAGATGAGGAGGAAGAGAATTAAAATCAAAATCAGCACTTCCTGTTTGGATTGATAACTAAGTGTGCAGCATTAAACATTTTGTAAAAGGTAGAGGGGGGTCAGTAGTTGGAACCTCTGTAAAGCCACTGCTGCCTTGCAGCTCAACTTCTCCTTCCCTTCCCCGGTTTCCTTCTGTTATTAAACTGCTCAGACTTCCCCTTTTGCTAACGACACAAATTTTGCTTCCATGGGGAAGTACAAATCAGAAAAAAAACACCCTTGTGCCTCAGATTGCAGTGCTGACTGATATGAAATATATTTAGTTAGCTTTTTCTTCATATTGTTGGTGCCATCTGATACATATTGCACATATTTAGCTTTTAGTATTCGTGTCCTTATTGCATATTTACTCATAGGCTATATAAGTTTAATTCATGTATGAAACTTCAATAAAGCTTATAGTTAGGGCTAGCTCAGGTGAGTCCTGAACCATTCTTTAGCTATGCTGCAATAGGCTTAGACTCACGGGAGACTTTCCATGATGCAACTCTCTCCTCCTCTCGCTCTCCATCTGTAAGCATTCTTAGCCCATAAATGTTGTGGTTTTGGTTTGAGTGGATGTCTGTGAGTGCAGATCTGTGAGTATTAGCACCTGCTGGAACAGTGCTGCTGTGTCTATGGGGGAAGGGAGGTGGTGTGGCTCAGATCCTGATCGATGGGCTTCACCTGGAGTTGCTTAGTGGTCCTTCTGGATCCTCTTTCCTTATGTTTTACAGTCTAAACTTTTCATCATACATCTATTGCATGTCTGTCTGTCCTGGGAGAGGGATCTCTCCTCTGTTGCTCTTGCTGAGGTTTCTTCAATTTTGAGTCCCTGTTAAAAGGGCTTTTTTTATTTGTTATTTTTAGTTTTCTTGAGTAGCTTTTTTTCCCCATTATTTGAATCAAGGGTCTAAGGACAGAGGGTGTCATATGTTGGACAGATTGTAAAGCCGTTTGAAATATTGGGCTATATAAATAAAATGTCATTTTGTGTGTATTTGTTCATATTCTATTATAAATCTTTATTTTTAAAGATAACAATTACTTTCATTATTGATTAGTCTGATTACTGGATTACTAAGGATGTAAAATAAGTATATATAGTAATAAAAAAATGCCCATCACAATTTCCTAAAGCATGTAACCTCGCTGGGGGGGAAGGAGTCTGAGCTGGTGCAGGAGGTTGAGAGATACCGACTAGAGATAGTTGGGCTCACCTCCACGCACAGCTTGGGCTCAGGAACCCAACTCCTCAAGAGAGGCTGGACACTCTACTACTCTGGAGTTGCCCGCGGTGAGAGGCGGCGGGCTGGTGTGGGCTTGCTCATAGCCCCCCAGCTCAGCTGCCATGTGTTGGAGTTCACCCCGGTGAATGAGAGGGTCGTTTCCCTGCGCCTTCGGGTCGGGGATAGGTCTCTCACTGTTATTTGCGCTTACGGGCCAAATGGCAGCGTAGAGTACCCGACCTTCTTGGCGTCTCTGGGAGGGGTGCTGAAAAGTGCTCTGACCGGGGACTCCGTTGTTCTACTGGGGGACTTCAACGCTCACGTGGACAGCGACAGTGATACTTGGAGGGGCGTGATTGGGAGGAATGGCCCCCCCGACCTGAACCCGAGTGGTGTTTTGTTATTGGACTTCTGTGCTTGTCACAGTTTGTCCATAACGAACAAGGGCGCTCCCTTAGGGATAGGGTGAGGAGCTCGGTCACTCGGGAGGAGTTCAGAGTAGAGCCGCTGCTCCTCCACATCGAGAGGAGTCAGCTGAGGTTGCTCAGGCATCTGTTCCCGATGCCTCCTGGACGCCTCCCTGGGGAGGTGTTCCAGGCATGTTCAACCGGGAGGAGGCCCCGGGGAAGAACTAGGACATGCTGGAGGGACTATGTCTCTCGGCTGGCCTGGGAACACCTCGGTATTCCCCCGGAAGAGCTGGAGGAAGTGTCTGGGGAGAGAGAAGTCTGGGTGTCTCTGCTCAGAATGCTGGCCCCGTGACCCGGGGGCAGCATAAGCGGTAGAAGATGGATGGATGGATGGAATTTCCTAAAGCCCAAGCTGAGTTATTCAGATGACTTTTTGTCTGACCAACAGTCTAAAACCAAAATAAATTCAATTTACTATCATAGAAGACTTAAGAAACAGCAAATAATCACATTTGGGCAGCTACTAATGGCTTTAAGGAATTTTTGCTTAAATTATTTACAAGGTTTAGATTATTCAATTTGTTGCAAGTTATTTTTTATTAAATTTTTTTTTAAAGATAAAGATCCCTAATTTCCCTAATGTGAGTTCTGAAATCCCCAAATGACCTCTTAACATATTGATTATGTAACACAACATAATGTGTAGCATGGAATTTCATTCTTGACCATGGTATCAGTATGTGTGACAGAAAATTCTCAACTCACGGGCCACTTCCTAGCTGTTTCAGAGCGTTAAAATGCATCTCACACCCTACGTTACAATTCGTATACTTTTTATTTTTAATTCTAGTATGTGCTGCAGCTGCCCTTACAAAGTAGATACTGTTGCATGCAGTATGAATACTATTGGGACATACTACTTCGTCATAACATTGCACATTGATCTTTCTTCTTGCTCATACATCCGTTGCAGTCTGTGGCGTAAAAGTATGCGCACACCATGTTACCATGGACATACAACAACATGCCAGTCACCGGGCTTGCCAGAGATGACGGACCACCAGTAGAGCTCTGCTGTTGTTACTTTGTAATTTATGTAAATTGCAGTATTATATTAACAGTAAAATTACATATGAATTTCTCTGTCATTGTTGTTCATAGTTATGCCCTTTTGTTGTTATTGGTTATCTTAATGATTATTTTGTTCACTTAAACCATTCCTATTATTACTATCTATCCAGCTGGTGATTAGTAGATACTGTACGTTATCCCCTATGTAGGCATGTATGTGTATTTTATTGTATTTCCAGATCTGTAATTTATTATGGTTTCATGATACTGAAAACTGTATATTTTAATTACACTGTACATGTAAAAGACCAACTAGAGACAAGAGTTGGAAATTAATAATAGCTATAAACTCGCTGGGAAGGACATCAGTTTCATCCTCTGCATAACAATGTTAAATTGCATCGTACCTATTAAATACAAAATCTAATTAATTAAAATTCATATAATTGCAGTCCTAATATGCAGTGTCTTTGTATTTCAAACTATAAATAAATCATATATGAAATGATGTGTAGCTGCTCTAGCACCACCCTTACAGTGTTGGCAGGATTGAGAATAGTTCTAAAACATAAAACCGTTTCCATTTTCATCATGTGACTCAAGTATGGAACTTATGTCACTTGATGATTACTGAGCCAACACCAATGGTTGAATAAAGACCATGAACTGTAACTGAAAGGTTTGAAAAAGCTAGTAATTAGACCTTGAGTTGAGATTATTTTGTTTCATTCAGTGTTTATTGGAGGTCCAAGACTATCTCAAAGCACAAAGTAACCACAGTATATTTGTAGAGGCTGACAGAGCTGTTGATCAGTACTTCAGCAATTTAATAGTAACATTGCTTAGATTTATAGCTTTCAAGCATCACATTTGGCCAAAACCCCCCACCCATCACTCCCTGCTGGCAGTTTTAGCTGCTGACTGAAACAGAGGACTGTGAGCAAGCAGGCAGTGTTGCAAGGTGTTTCAGCTGAAAAGACCTGCTGGCATGGATGGATTACCATGTGGGTAAATTGGGAAGAGCTGGCAATTGCCCTGGGGCCCCAGACCTCAAGCTAACTGTGTGTGAATTGGTAATTAGATTACTTGCAAAGTTGTTTGAGTATTTGTACAACTAAAATATGCATCAAACTGGCTCCTGGATTATTAAATAATCCTGTGGCACTGTTTTATAGAGGACCCCTCTGTCAAAATCTAGTTTTAACACCTATATTATTTTCGATAATATTGTGTTCCCACGGTACATATTCCTAAATTCCTAAAACAGGTTAATCTGGCCATGCCTGCTGGCAGCATAAAGGTGTACCAAATTCATATTTCTTTTCTCAAGGTGAAAACCAACTGGAAGCTAATCAATGGCACTACATGGCTTCAGCCACTTCTCGCTTGTCACTGTGGGTGTGTCAATGCCCACAAGCTAGCCAGTAGTTTACTTAGCAAACTCCTCTGAACATGTCCAAACCACCTCAATCTGGCCTCTCTGGCTTTATCTCCGAAACATCTAACATGAGCTGTTCCTCTGATGTACTCGTTCCTGATCCTGTCCATTCTCGTCACTCCCAAAGAGAACCTCAACATCTTCAGCTCTGCCACCTCCAGCTCTGCCTCTTGTCTTTTCTTCAGTGCCACTGTCTCTAAGCTGTACAACATCGCACCACCGTCTTGAACACCTTTCCTTTCATTCTTGCTGATACTCTTTTATCACACAACACACCTGACACTTTTCTCCACCCGTTCCAACCTGCTTGCACTCACCTCTTCACCTCTTTTCCACAGTCTCCATTGCTCTGGACTGTTGACCCTAAGTACTTAAAGTCCTGCACCTTCTTCACCTCTGCTCCTGTAACCTCACCGTTCCACCTGGGTCCCTCTCATTGACACACATGTATTCTGTCTTACTGCGGCTAAGCTTCATTCCTCTGTTTTCCAGAGCAGACCTCCATCTCTCTAGATTCTCCTCCACCTGCTCCCTGCTCTCACTACAAATAACAATGTCATCCGCAAACATCATAGTCCATGGAGATTCCTGTCTAACCACATCTGTCAGCCTGTCCATCGCCAGAGCAAACAAGAAGGGGCTCAGAGCCGATCCTTGATGCAGACCCACCTCCACCTTGAACTCCTCTGTCACCCCTACAGCACACCTCACCACGGTCTTACAGCTCTCATACATGTCCTGCACCATTCTAACATACTTCTCTGCCACTCCAGACTTCCTCATGCAATACCACAGCTCCTCTCTCGGCACCCTGTCATACGCTATCTCTAAATCTACAAAGACACAATGCAACTCCCTGTGACCTTCTCTGTACTTCTCCATCAGCATCCTCAAAGCAAACACTGCATCTGTTGTGCTCTTTCTAGGCATGAAACCATATTGCTGCTCACAAATGCTCACCTCTGCCCTTAGCCTAGCTTCCACTACTTTTTCCCACAACTTATTTGTATGACTCATCAGCTTTATTCCTCTGTAGTTGCCACAGCTCTGCACACCTCCTTTGTTCTTGAAAATTGGCACCAGTACACTTCTCCTCCATTCCTCGGGCATCCTCTCACTCTCCAAGATCTTGTTAAACAAACTAGTCAGAAACTCAACTGCCACCTCTCCTAGACACTTCCATACCTCCACAGGTATGTCATCAAGACCAACTGCCTTTCCACTCTTCATCCTCTTCAACGTCCTCCTCACTTCACTCTTGCTAATCTTTGCTACTTCCTGCTCCACACCAGTCACCTCTTCGTTCCCTTTCATTTTCCTCATTCATCAACTCTTCAAAGTACTCCTTCCATCTTCCCATCACACTCCTGGCACCTGTCAATAAATGGTAAATGGCAAAAGGACTGTACTTGTATAGCGCCTTTCTAGTCTTTCTGACCATTCAAAGCGCTTTTACACTACATCACATTCACCCCATTCACACACATTCATACACTGATGGCAGGAGCTAACTGCCCATCAGTACAAATTAAACTAACCAGTCACACTCACTCACACACCGAAGGCGCAGCTTCGGGAGCAGTTCAGGGTTCAGTATCTTGCTCAAGGATACTTCGACACATGGCTGGGGGAAGCCGGGATCGAACCGCCAACCTTCCGATTGGTGGACGACCGCTCTGCCACCAAGCCACAGCCGCCCCAATACATTTCCATCCTTATCTTTAATCACCCTAACCTGCTGCACATCCTTCCCATCTCTCTCTCTTTGTCTGGCCAACCTGTACAAATCCGCCTCTCCCTCTTTAGTGTCCAACCTAGCATACAAGTCCTCATATGCTCTTTGTTTGGCCTTTGCCACCTCTACCTTCACCTGACGCTGCATCTCCCTGTACTCCTACTCTACTCTCTTCAGTCCTCTCAGTGTCCCACTTCTTCTTTGCTAACCTCTTTCTCTGTATACACTCCTGAACTTCCTGGTTCCACCACCAAGTCTCCTTGTCCACTTTCCTCTTTCCAGATGACACACCAAGTACCCTCCTACCTGTCTCCCTGATCACATTAGCTGTAGTGGTCCAGTCATCTGGGAGCACTTCCTGACCACCCAGAGTCTGTCTCAGCTCCTCCCTGAAAACTACACGACATTCTTCCTTTTTCAACTTCCACCACTTCGTCCTCTGCTCTGCCTTTGTCCTCTTCATCTTCCTCACCACCAGAGTCATTTTACACACTACCATCCTGTGTTGTCTGGCTACACTCTCCCCTACCATTACTTTACAGTCACTGGTCTCTTTCAGATTACAACGTCTACACAAGATGTAGTCCACCTGAGTGCTTCTCCCTCCGCTCTTATATGTCACCCTATGTTCCTGCCTCTTCTGGAAGAAAGTGTTCACTACAGCCATTTCCATCCTCTTTGCAAAGTCTACCACCATCTGTCCTTCTGCGTTCCTGTCCTGAAGACCAAACCTGCCCATCACTTTCTCATCACCTCTGTTCCCTTCACCTACATGCCCGTTGAAATCTGCACCAATCACCACTCTCTCTCCTCTGGGGTTGCTCTGCATCACTTCATCTAACTCACTCCAGAATTTCTCCTTCTCTTCTAACTCACATCCTACCTGTGGGGCATAACCACTCACAACATTGAACATCACCCTTTCAATTTCCAGCTTCAGGCTCATCAACCTGTCTGACACTCTTTTCACCTCAAGAACATTCCTCACAAACTCCTCTTTCAGGATAACTCCTACTCCGTTTCTCTTCCTATCCGACCCATTGTAGAACAACTTGAACCCTGCTCCTAAGCTTCTAGCCTTGCTACCTTTCCACCTGGTCTCCTGGACACACAGTATGTCCACCTTCCTTCTCTGCATCATGTCAATCAACTCTCTAGCCTTCCCTGTCATAGTCCCAACGTTCAAAGTCCCTACTGTCAGTCCTACATTCTTAGTTTTCCTCTTCTCTCTCTGTCTACGAACACACCTTCCTCCTCTCCTTCTTCGTCTTCGACCAACAGTAGTCCAATTTCCACCGGTACCCTGTAGGTCAACAGCACCGGTGGCGGTCGTTAACCCGGGCCCCGACCGATCCGGTATGGAAGTCATTGTCATGATTCGCATTTTTAGATTGGCATGTGTTTTACGTCGGATGCCCTTCCTGACACAACCCTCTGCATTTATCCAGACTTGGGACTGGCACATGAAGACACTGGCTTGTGCCCCCCTGCGGTTGCATTAAGTAGTTTATGTACTCAATGTGTTAAAATATGAAAATCCATCAGAACTGTCCTTTAAAAGCATACTTCTGTTCTAATTGATCAGGTATGTTATGTGTATGTATGGGCCAAAGCCACTAATCTGCCTCTACAATAGCTCAGTTTAGCCACAGAAAATAATTAAAGGCACATGTTACTTCATTTTAAATACAGAGTATGGCTCCTACTAAAGGATGGAACAGACACGTGTGGTTGGGTTTTCATTTCCACATTCTCCTTAATGGTACACCCTCAGTGCTCACTGTCTGACCACCACTTACCAGAAACAGTTGACTCTGTCCTGAGAGTAGTCAAACTGGACTGCAGAGCAGGCTCTCAAATCCAAGGATCGAATGGGCTTCTCACACTGCAACAGAGACACTCTACAGCTTACACATTCACACTACAAGCTCAAACCCTCTTTTTGTTTGTCTTGTGTGACAAGAACTAGCTAAAACTTAATACAATTGCTATAGCCACATACAGTAATCAAATATCATGTGAAGTTGTGAAATAGCACATTTAGCATACAATGTCTCAAAGCTGAAAAGAGACTCACCATTTTGTCTTTGAAGTATTTGAGTTCATATCTGTTGAGTGTGAACCACCTCTGTTTCCAGTTCTGCAAAAAGTTTTAAATTTGAGTGTATTTTAAATATCATCTCAGTCAGTGATCTGTGTTCAAACATTGAATGACTTGTTTCTAAAGGAGTCCTGCTCCACTACAGTTACTACATAACATTTTCAACTGCAATCACATGAGTACTACTGAAAACAGACTTCCTGATAAAAGCATCTTTGTTTTCAGACAGGGTGAGGTGTAACTCCCCTACAGTTCCACTACTCTTACCTTCACAATTGCTCCTTGTTTCACCAGATAGCCTTCCTTTGTACCCAGCTGAAAAAGACATGATTTCTGTTTGTAGAAACATTATTACAAATTCAGTCAAGGATAACACTGGTTTATTACAATTTGGATCTGGGCCAAAATCATCTTAACGCAAGGTCCATTTATTAGCATTTTTGGAGCTTTCAACCCCATCTCACGGTTCTTCATCCATCAGTGAATGAAGCTGTTCAGTCAATTGAGCTCAATCATGTGACCTAAGTATGGAACTCCCACTACATGATAACAGGTGGTTATGTGAGGACAGATGATAACCTCTGTCCCTGTTCAAAGATGGTCTCTGGTGTCAGATCTCCACGTCCTCCTTGATCTTTCTCCAGTCTTCCACTGACGTCTGGTCAATTACCTATGACCTCTTCCCAGTGGCTGCTGTGAGTGGTTTTGTTTTGGTTTTCCCAAACAGCTGATGTCTGTTTCTGGTGTTCATTCAGTCTCTGTTCCAAAGATGATGTCATACACCACTCCAGCTTTTCCTCTCCGACGGGGTACTGTCTTTAGGGTGTACCAGCAGAAATTTTAAGGTGTTGAATGATTTGTACTTAAAGCTTCCTTTTTCCCGCCTCATCCACTTTATGTTCCCATTGACAAAGAGTGCCCCCTGACATGGTGCACCTCTCTCTATCCTCCTCCTCACTGATAAGATGTTGTGCGCCGTGTAGGACGGTCCTCCATGATCTTTGTTTCAAATGGTTGTTAGAGTTTAAATTGAGAGATTGGTGTGAGTGGGTTTCCTGTACACTGTGGTCTTTATGCTGCTGTCAGCCTTCACATGAATACAGGTGTTTAAAAACAGAAGCTTACCATTCCATTCCTGTTCACTAGTTACCTTGATGTGTGGCTTGAGGTTATGCATGTGTTGGGTGTAGCTGTCAATACTGGTGAAGTTTGAAGAAAGTGTCGTCCACATACCAATGTGGACGACACTTTCCACATTTCATTTCTTTCAAAATGTACAAGTTACTACAATGAGGGGAGATGGTGACCCCATGGGTGTTCCTTTAGTTTTCTGGTAGAAAATAGTTTTTGTATAAATAAGTTGTGTCAAGACACAGCTCTACAGTAGTAGTTTGATGACCAAAGTTAAACTTAAGTCACATGATAACACTTGAGCTAAAAACTCTATTCACTGGTGAAGACTGACAGATGTGGTTGAAAGCTCAGCTCCAGCTTGGGTTGCCCCAATAGCCAAATGGTTATGGTGCATACCACATAACTACAACGCCCACGGTTCCACTCATTGACCCAGGACCCTTGTTGCATGTCATACCTCTCTCTCCCCACACATTTCCTGTCTCTCTGCATTAAATGTCCAGTATGTAGGATTTAGTGGCATCAGCTCCAGTTGACTTTTTAATGTTTCCAATGGTCTCTTTTTATAACTAAAACCTAGTAAAATAGTCTTAAATATATACTTGATGCCTGCATACATGATACAATGCTTAAAGACTAAAAGCTACATATCACAGGCAAAAAGTCATCATCTCACCAGTTGATGATCCATGTAAGAAGATATTGAAATAAAAAAGCAGGACTGATTGTATATTTCAGGGTAGCACTATATAGCTAGGATTATAGTCCTGTATTAAAAATTTAAATTTAATTGAAATGTAATTAATTCTAACAAAACCCTAATGTAATTATAAACTCCAATATAGTACCATCATGGCTCTCACACACTGGTTATGTCAGTCCTGAACAGGTATTTTTCTAATGTAACCCGTAACCCCTCAAAATAATACAGTTAATGCTCATTCTAGGAAGTCTTACTAGGTAGTAAACTAGTAATCTGTCCATGCTATTGTTAGCAGTTTACGTTAGAGCAGACACACACTCAATAATACATTCCTGACACTTTTACTCTTGTTTTGGAAAGGCAAGAAATGACAGGAGCCTCAAACTTCTTCAGATACAGAGAATTGCACTTATTATCCAAATGCACACTGCTTCGACATGTAGAGAAATCCAAAGCTCCAAAGGCCTGCCGTGTCTAGTTACGGTTGCAAAGCTATGATTGGACAATTGCTTTTTGGTGGCTGCTCAAAGCGCATTCACCCGGTTTACACAGTTTCATGCACTGATGTCAGGAGCTAACTGCCCATCAGTACAAAGTAAATTATACCAGTCACATACGAAGGCTTGTGAGCAAGGCGTGAGCAATTTTGGCCACAGTCACCCTGTTTTCATAACTGTTAGAAATTATAACCAAAACTATAAAGAATCTTTTCAGGCTGACCTGCAAAAAAACTTTAATTTGAACCCTCAAGTAAGATACTTTGGTCACGTCACAGAGGTATTTTGATATTTATTTTGTATCAATTGATATCGGGTGTGTGCGGGTGTCATACCGATGGTGCATTTGGCACCAGATCGTTTTCTGTGCGGCCCGTCTGTATGGCTGTGTGAACTCGCACAGACTCGTAGATGGATGGCTCCTCCACACGCCACGGGTATGGACACTTCAGCACTATGAGGGTTCCTGGTTCAGAGGAAGAGGGGAGATTAGAGGTCTGAAGGCCTGACATGAAAACAGAAGAAAAACACAACAGACCTGTGTGTCTCTTGTTGTTGAATTGGAAAATGTGGAGTGTAGCTTTTATTCTTTATGTTGTAATGTTTCATGTATGTCATGTGTGCACCATGCAACGCTGGAAAATCATCAGCTGCAAATAAAGAAGTGTGTAATAATAGGTTTTAAGCAGTCCTGTAATACCTCAGTCTGACAGCTGGCACGAGATCGCAGTATTGTTTGTTCCTGATTAACCCTGAATTTTTTTACCCAATACTTGTCTCTGTGTTATATAATAACTTCCTCTCTATAAAATTATAAAAAGAATGAACATTTTAATTAGTTTGATTTGCCCATTGAGGAGGACATCGGGCTTCTGCCTCAGTTTGTGTACTGACTTTTTTGTCGCAGTAAATAGTAGTCTGCAAATCCTGATGTCATGCACAGAGAACAAATAAAATATCTTTATGGTGGATAATACACTTTTCTGAAATCGTATTACTAGTAATTCTTTCCCAGATATTGAAATAAATCAAAATATTGAAGTCACAAAATTGAATTAAAATAGTCAGCTGCCAAGTCTGCTCTTCCTCCAGAGAACTGGCCACTCAGTATCCACAGTGGATGTGAGAAGAACTCAGCTGAGAGTGATTGTGAATAAAAGTGTTGTGTCTGATAACATCCCAGGCCGTGTACTGAGAACATCTGCCTAACAGCTAGCCAATATCATTACTGACATTTCTAACGTACCACTATCACAGAAGAGTGTTCTTACCTGCTTCAAGACAGCCACCATCGTCCCTGTATCTAAAGGCTGCAGTGTCTTGTCCAAATGACTACTGCCCTTTGGCATTCACCCCCATTTTTAGTACTTTGAGTAACGGGTTCTCCAGCACATCAAAGGCAACATCCCAGCCAGCCTGGACCCTCAACAGTTTGCTTTCAGATCCAAGCAAACCGATCCAAAGAGAATGGCATCTCCACTGCCCTTCCACCCTCACACATCCTAGCCAACTCTGTAGCATCTTCAACATCACTTCTTGAAACGCACTTAAAAAAAAACAAATCGGCCATGTATAAATTGTATCCAGACCCAGGGGAGCTGGGAAACAGAGAGAAGTAGAGGGGACATTGCGCTGTCTGATAAGAGGCAAAGAGGTCCACTTCCGCTCTGTGAAAACTGATCCATATTTGACTGAATCCCATCTATAAAGTCTGTCTGAACAGCAAGTCTGCGCCCATGTGATTAAATAGGAGACGGTCGCTGTACTGTCCCCCCCGGACTAGGACATGACAGCCTCTCAACTGGGGGAGAAAGTATTTCAGGGCTAGCCATCAACTCCAGGCAGTTGATGTGCCACTTGAGCTGATGACCCTCCCATTCCCCTTGGGCTGGACGACCACTTAAGACTGCACCCCAGCCCGTCAGGGAAGCGTCTGTCGTTAGCAGTTTGTGACGACATGGTATGCAGAGAGTGGGACCCAAGGTAAGGAACCGGGGTCTGAACCACATAGTGTACGAAGCCCGTGGCACATCACTTTTATTAGCCTCAGAGGATTGACCCTTGGATGAAATCCCCCGGCTCTGAGCCACAACTGAAACGGTCTCATGTGTAACAGCCCCATAGGAATCACCATGGAGGCTGACGCCATAAGACCCAACAATCTTTGACACTGAAGAACAGTGAGATTTTGACCTAGCCCGACTGTGCTCGGCGTACACCGAAAGGTCTCGATCCGAGTGGGAGACAAGTGTGCCCGCATCACAACAAAGTCCCAAACGAATCCCAGATAAGTCGTAACTGGGTAGGAGAAAGAACTCTATTTAGAAATATGCGTCCTCTAAATCGATCGCAACGAACCAATCGCGATGTTGGATTTGCAACACGACCATCTTTACTGTAATAGCCTGACTTTCTGTCTGGAAGGGGAACATGTTCTATGGCCCCTTTCTCAGAGTGTGCAGCTCTTGTGACCGTACATGCGCCACCTCCGGTCTCACGGAAGTGGAAACCACGCTGCGGAAACTCGGAGGACGACGAGTACAGGAGCCATCCTGCATCCCAGGCCGGGTTATGTACCTAAAGTACCCACTGAGGTGGTCCGGCCGGTAGTCCTGCAGGCGTTCCATCCTCCTTCAGTCGGCGGAACAGGAAGGTAGGCTGCAACTGCTTTGTCCAGTCAGAGCCCTGGAGTTTATGTCCGGAGGACATCCCAGTGGCGCAATTCGGACCAATTTCTGGTATGCTTCGGGCCCCCTCGTAAGGGCTGCCCGGGCTACCAAACACACTATTAGCAGTCTATCAGAAGGCTGACAACAGTGAAGCCGGCTCCCCTTATACTTGCGGTTCCGTTGGCGTACGTCACGTGTTGACGTTAAACCCAATCAAGATTGGTCTAAGTTGATAAAGAGATTCAGAGGCAGTCACGCTGAAGGCATTCCCCATAGTTACATACGTAACCTGGTACGTTTTTCCCCTGCGTAAGCTCTGTTGCTTCTTCGGTTCGCGCGTGGGCTGTGTGGATTATGCTCTCTTTGTCTGCAGACTTCTGATAATAAATCCGACTGGGTGCGGCACACATCTGCTTGCTCCGCCTTTCTTCCCGCCACCTTGGGTGTTTTGGGGGGGTGGCAGCGGTCTCCAGCAACATGTTGTATGTCCCGTGTCTAATCCTGCCATTTCCCAGGACATGGGTTATTTAATATCCCGTCAACAGGAAGTGTTGAAACTATTACCACTATCAGGGAATCTGGCAGCGTGGACACTTCTGCCAGGCGTCTCTGCGTGGGTTTTATGCATGGAAAAAATGGGTCCGGTGTATTCATTGTCCTCCGTGTTTCAACGGCATGGTCTCCACTTCTGTAGAGCTGGAGTTGGCATGTGTTCTGTCACTAGAGCTACAAACTCTTCTGAGTAAAGGGGCCATAGATTGTTCCCCTTCCAGAAGGGGAATTGGGCTATTACAGGAGATGCTTCCTGGTTCCCCAGAAGGACGAGGGACTACGTCCTGTCTTAGATATTTGGGGCTTGAACCTTTCGGTCACAGCACTCAAGTTCAAGATGTTTACCTTTAGATGGTCGTGTCGCAAACCAACATTGTGATTGGTTCGTCACATTTGATCTGAAGGACGCATATTTTTCATCACATCACGCCTCACGTGTACAAAATGCACGGGTGCAGCGCTGGCTCCATCTCGACTCCACTGCCTCCGCATTTTGAGTTACATACATTACTGGCTAATGTAGCAGTCTGTAGGGATTCCATGGCAGGTATCCCCCGCGGGGCAGGGCACGTATATCTGCTTACTCTGTCCCGTGACCCTCTCAAACCTCTCCACCTTTGGTGTTTCGGGGGGGCAGCGGTTCACATATTGAATGCCCTGTGTGTAAATCCTGCCATTTTCCAGGACACTGGGTATTTAACATTTCCCCCAACAGGAAGCGTTACGGCTAGCACCGCGATCAGAGGGCCTGGCAGCGTGCAGCATTTCTGCATGGGTGTTAAGCACAGTACGTTAGCTCTAACTGCGCCTGGAACTATCTCCAGGTTAGCAGGAGCCACCGACAGGGACTGCAGATCTCCCACTCTTGAGAGAAGTCATGGCCAGCAGAATGCCATCTTTAAGGCCAGACACCTGTCTGATGCATCGTCCAGTGGTTCAAACGGTGTTATGTTCAATCAATCCAGCACCACCGTCAGATCCCACGGAGGGACTGACTCGAACCGGAGGCCTCATCCTCAAGGTGCCATGAAGGAAACTGGTAATAAGCGGTGCTTCCCAAGCGAGCAGCCATCCACCAAACTGTGGAATGCTGCGAATGCAGCCACATACACCTTAAGTGTAGCAGGGAAAGAGTCCAGCCAAAACGGGCTATGGAGGAACTCCAGCACTGAAGCCATCGGGCAGTGAACTGGGTCAAGATAGCGCTCCAGGCACCATGTAGTGAAAATTTTTCCACTTCCACGCATACAGTTTCCTCGTGGCGGGGGCTCTAGATTGTAAGATGATCTCAACTACCTCGGTAGAGAGACCGGCAGCTCAGAGGTGGTCCCCCTCAGGGGCCAGACCCACAGCTTTATTTCCTCGCCTCGGCCACGGCTGTGCCATGGCATCCAGCCCCAGGGGCGCTGGCTACACAAGGGAGAACCAGAGGGGGCAGTGAGCGTTGTCTGGGGACATGAACAGGTCCACTTGTGCCCTGCCGTATCTCCTCTATATCATCTGCACCGTATCGGGGTGCAGTCTCCATTCCCCGGGCCTCGGCCCCTGCCTCGACAGGATGTCTGTTCCCACATTGAGGTACCCAGGTATGAAAAGTGCTCTGAGAGAGAGCAACTTCCCCTGGGACCACAAAAAGGATCTGGCGCACCAGTCTGCACAGAGGGCGCGACCTCAGACCACCTTGTCGATTTAAGTAGGAGACCACCGCTGTGTTGTCGGCTCTAAGCGGACAAGCACGTGGTGGCCCCTGAGGTCTGGAAGAAAGTGCCGTAAGGCCAACAAGATCGCTCGCATCTCCAGGCAATTTATGTGCCATAGATGCGGGGTCAACCACAGACCTCGGGCTGTGCGCCCCCTCGGGTGCTGGAGGTGTCTGTCGAAAGTGAGCGACGGTGAAACACCATTCCCAGCACTGGGCCCTGGGTCAGGAACACCCGTTTTCTCCACCTGTCTAAAGCACGCATGCACCTGCGTGTAACCTTGATCAGGTGAAAAGGATTGCCCCTCGGGGAAAATCCGGCGTCCCTGAGCCACCACTGCAGCTGCCTCATGTGCAGCAATCCAAGCAGAACCACGGTGGATGCTGCGGCCATGAGGCCTAACAGTCTCTCGAAACTGAAGTGCAGTTAGATGTCGGCCTAGCTGCACCCTGAGTACCATAGTCAGGATTGACTCGACGCGTGCAGGAGACAGTTGTGCCCGCAACGTGACTGAGTCCCACACTACTCCTAGGAACGTTAATCCTTTGTGTTGGAGTGAGCGTGTGTTGAGCGTCAACCTCAAGCACCTCAAGTGGGCAAGTACGACATCTCGATGCCGTACCGCGTGAGAAGAGACTGGGATAAAATCAACCAGTCATCCAATAATTGAGGATGCGGATCTCCTGGAGTCTGAGAAGAGCCAGGGCAGAGTCCATACACTCCTTGAAGGTGCAAGGGGAGAGTGCTAGGCCGAAGGGAAGCACCCGATATTGGTAAGCTTTGCCCCCGAAAGCGAACCGCAGGCTCTTCCAGTGTCCCGGAATGATAGAGACGTGGAAGTACACGTCCTTTAGATCGATTGTGACCAACCAGTCCTTGGACTGAATCAGACTCACAATCATAGGGATCGTCAGCATCCGGAACCTAAGTCTCCTCAGAGAATCGTTCAGGTGACGAAGATCTAAAACAGGACATAAACCACCGTCTCTCTCGGGACTATGAAGTACCGGCTGTAGAACCCGGTATGCATCCCTCAGGTGGGGATTTGTTTTATGGCCCCATTGTACAAGAGAGAATGTATTTCTCGCTCCATCACCTATGCTTCTACTTTGTCGACCCCTATTTCCAAGATTCCTCGGAATTATGGGGATGTGGACCGGAACCGAAGCTTATAACTGTGCGCAAACTCAGTGTGACACGCCGGGTCAAGCTTCTCAAGTGAGCAAAAGAGTCCCTCTGGTGAACCAACCGCTCGAGGCTGGTGCCTCGGGGACCTGGAGTGGCGGCCTCGGTTACCCGAAGCGCTGCAGCGGCGGGAAATCCCCGAGGATCGGCATGTACATGGCTGACCGCCCCCGAACCTGCAATGGTCGCTGCGGTACCCCGAAGCGATGGAATGGTGGGATTTAACCGGAAAGGAACGTCTACAGGCCTCAGTAGAGGACGCAACTCTGGCCTGACTGCTGCACAGCCGTGCAGGTCTAAAGGCAGCGGTTGCATGGAAATCGCCATGCCCCGAAGCGCCACTGGCGGCAGGGTTAAGAGGCTGAGCTCCTGAGGGCACAATGGGGGAGCAGCCATGTGCTCAACCCCGATGGGGGGGGGCACCCTCCGAGGCCCGACGCTTGAGTCAGGGCCTCTTCTGTGAGGCCTGCTGGGCAAGAAGCACGGCCCTCAGGTCCGTCTTCTCCCTCTCAGGTCCTCTCCGAGCAGGCTTGAGTGAGCCCCTAGGCCGCTAGGGAGGGGCACGCTGGGCCACACTCGCTTCTTAGCCAGCATGTAAGAGCTGCGAGATTTTGAAGGCTGAGGTGGTCCACCCTCGGCTCAGGCCCGAGACCTCTGGCGACAGGGGCAAAACCATCGTCATAGCATGGTGGAGCTCCGTCCATCCTCGGCTGTGAGGGCTCCGCCAAAGTCGAGGTCCTAAGCAGGTCGGCTGGGCACACCCACACGCATGCCATGGCGTGCGGACATGCCCCGCTGCCCCGTATGCCTTGCCCACTAAAGTCAATGTAGTGTGACAAGGCCTACTAGGCAACGTCGGGGTCTTAAGGGAGGACGCAGCCTGGGCGATAAACGCCACCAGCGTCTCCCCGCCCTAGCCGTTCTCTTTGCACCCACTGATCGAAGCAGACCAGCGACCAGTTGGGCTTGAAAACCGTGCAAAATACGGCCTGGACCAGGATTTCGACAACTCCGTGTGGAGATCCAGAAGAACGGCAGGTCCCGATGTGGGCGTGGAGGTGTGGCTAGAAGGAAACACTCACCGAGCTACTCCGGCGAGGAGTGTCCTGCCGCTCCGCTGGCCAGGCGATATTGAGCCTAACCACCATTTTCCTCTCTTGGGAAAATCACCTCCAGTAGCTCCTCATGCTGCAGTGACTGGGCTGACGAGCCACCCACATCACCACCTTCCACACGCCGGACATCCAGGTCCTTGGAACTGGATCCTCTCTGCGCGGGCGCCACATCCAGGGCGAAAGACGCTGCAGGCTCAGCCTGGCTTCCGGATCCCGAATGCGGGTAGACTGTTTCAACAAACAGTCAGTCAAGAGCAGAGCGTCTGATCTCTCCTTAGAGAGGGCACTTAACTTGCTCACAGTCACCCCTCAGGGTTGACAGAGCCTGCTCTCCGTGCAGACAGCAGACACAAGTGTGTGGCCTCTGAACACGTCCCCCGTTCCGGTCGGAAGAAGCCGCGATGCGGGCTTCCGGTCCCGAAAACGGGTGGGAATTAGCGGATGAGCCGTGTCTCTCCTGTTTCTCACCGAGGGCTGCCGCAGTAGCCGCGGGACCCGCACCATGCGGAGCGAGCTCCCGCGGAGACGCTCACACTGCTCGCGGTCAACCTCCAGGGCTGACAGAGCGAGCTCTCAACCCAAAACAGCCAACCAAAACACGTGAGTTGCCGGTGGGGATAATCCGCGGGCAGGGAGGAAGGACTGCAAAAACCGCTTCACACTCGTCATTTCCACACAGACCCAGCGCGCTTGCTTAAGATCAGAAGACTGACGACAACAGTGAAGCCGGCTCCCCTTATACTTCCGGTTCCGCAGGCGTACGTCACGTGTTGACGTTAAACCCAATCAAGATTGGTCTAAGTTGATAAAGAGATTCAGAGGCAGTCACGCTGAAGACGTTCCCCATAGCGTCAGCTGCCGCAGCGTTAAAGTTCCCTATCAGGGAACAGCTGGCACTCACCAAATGCAGCGATCGCGTGCCCTTCCCCAAACACGCAAAGCAATAAACATGTCCGTATCTGCCATCGGGCGCGGAGACACACACAACTTTTGGACTGCTGGCCCAATTTCAACTGCTAGATTTTTCTTACCTGCTGCCAGTTGAAAAACTAATCCGCCTTACTTGACTTCCAGCTCACACACCACACAGAATCAGTCTGAAAACAAAAAGACCTGAAGGCTGGTAGCTGGAGCTCATGTACTTATAGCCCCGGGCTTCAGGTGCGCCGGTGACGTCACCTGCCGAGGCTATAGTTTCGCTTGAGTCAATTTCATTGACGTTTTTAAACACTTTTCACAGCCGGTCACACAAAGACGTTCCCCTTATGCATACTGCATGCAGCATCGAGTGAAGCTTTTGAAAGGGAACAATGTTTTTATCCTGTTTATGTTTTATTTTTGTATTCTATATTGTTTTACTGTTTCATTATTCTATTATACTTTTTATCTACAATTCTTCTTGTTATCTAATTATTTTAGTTTTTCTAGTGTTTACTCTATATGTTTTTCTGGTAAGCACTTTGGAACTCTGATTATTTTGTGCTATATAAATAAATGTGTTGTTATTGTTATTATTATTAGTAGTAGTAGTATTAATATTATTACTGATCAGCCATCCTGACACATACCCTTAGTTGTGACAATTTCAAACTATTTCCTGTTTCTATTTGAGCCTTTCCTACATTTGTAGGAGAGGCTCACCTTTGCTATGAAAGCACGGAACCAGAAAGAAAGCATGTTAGTGAAGATCTGAAGTTCTGCATACCTGTGTCACTGCCCAGCAGTGGCTGGTTAGCAAAGTGGTTGACAAAGTCTTGAAGGGTTGTAAACTCGTTGAACCCAAAAACATAGCCATTGTCTTTGCGTATCACATGAAAATGCTTGACAGAATCCTTAGCCCTGTGTGTCAAAAAAACAAACAAACAAACAAACAATGTTTAATGTTGCACTTTCAAAGTCATTCCTATGCAAAATTACAGTAATCTTAGAACATTACTTCATATTTTGTACATTGTAAATAAAGCTTAACATGATGACACTCAAGCAGAATGATTACTATACTGTTAATGTGAATATTATGTCAGATAAAGCAGCTGCAGCAACAAACTCTTTAGTAACACTTTATTTGGAGGTGGAGTCACAAGACTGACATGTTCAGTCGACTATTTTAAATGTATTGTCCCAACTGTTTATGTGCTGAATTGCATCTTGCAAATGAGTAGTGTTTAGTTTCTGAGGATGCACACATCAAATGAAATGAATACACAAATGGAATGCAGTTACGCTGGGTTGTCATGATGCAAATGCGTAGTTTAATGCAACTGTATCAGCACTCTTACTTGACCAATGAGCCAAATGTCAAAAACATCTATTTGTTCACAGTTAATCACTGGTTTTAGTTTTTTTCTTATGTGTCCTGATGCAGTTCCTGAGTTTTGCTACCAACACCAAAAGAATATCTTGTTAAATATCTTACAGCACATTTCATGCAAAGATGCAGGCCAGAGTACTTTACAGGACAAATCAGGTATGTCAACAGCAAAAAAACCCCACAAAAACCCCCCACACAAACAGTTTGATAAATGGTACCAGCAACATCTACCCAAATTAAAAGCTACTTTAGTATCTGTTGAACTATTTTAAAGTAGGTTTATCACTGAACTCTAAGACCAGCGATCTACTGTAACAAGAGATGTCGTCACCACTAATCAGACACTGATAAGCCACTCAACAGATCAAAACCATGGTGTATGTCTTTCATTTAGATTTATGGTGTTATAGGCAGACTGACCTGACAGACAGGGCGAAGCAAGCTGGTCCCTCATTACTGTTTCTCAGGAGATAACTTCCATCAATCCCATTAGACAACAGAAGGGCCTCTGCAGCATGGCGGGACAGG
This sequence comes from Coreoperca whiteheadi, assembly GCA_011952105.1. Lineage (NCBI taxonomy): Eukaryota > Metazoa > Chordata > Actinopteri > Centrarchiformes > Sinipercidae > Coreoperca > Coreoperca whiteheadi. The sequence continues at coordinate 3,022,189 of CM022480.1, forward strand.
TCATAGTGGTACCACCTTCAACAAAATAAATAAGAAATAACCCATAACTTAATACTGTGTTGAACTGAGAAGCTATTTTGATCTTTTACATTTTTGTGAAAAAAAGAGTAATCTAAAGTGCCATGTTTTTGGGGAAAACATCATAAAAAGTTGTCATGGTTTTTGGTTTCTGTTCTTGTGTTGGTTCTGGCTAAATGTTCAGTTTTGGAGTTATGTGTACATGTCACCTGACAGCCTGCCTGCCTGCCTGAAACTTGATGAATAAACAGACAAGTCTTCATCCTTCATCAAGTTGTCTGCATTTTGGTTCTTCCCTCACCCTGGTTGCCATCAAATATGACAGAAGCAATCCCCTGGGCTGTCTGTGCTGCAACCCAGTCAAGCTGCCTTGTCTCCAGTCCTGCTAACTTGCAACACTACCCCTGATAGTACGAACCAACCAATATGGACATAGTAGACCCTCACCTACTTCAACTTTTGAATACCTGGGAGTTGTGGAGAGTACCCAGGGACATTATTATTATTACGTCATTACTCAATGAAGAGCCAGAATTTTTTTAGGCTCCTCTCTGCCATGTTGGAGACCGACGGAGAGATGGCATTGCTGGTGGTTTCCTCCTGGTAGAAGATTCCGTTTGGCTGTGTGTCCCCAGAACACCAGCCTGCTAACCTAAAACACTAGCCCTGACACATTGTTAAGATTTCTGTTTCATTTTGAAATTTGAATTAACATTTGAACATTGTCCACTGTACAGCGGGTTACAACAAATGTTGTGTGATAAAAGAGTATCAGCAAGAATGAAAGGAAAGGTGTTCAAGACGGTGGTGAGACCAGCGATGTTGTACAGCTTAGAGACAGTGGCACTGAAGAAAAGACAAGAGGCAGAGCTGGAGGTGGCAGAGCTTAAGATGTTGAGGTTCTCTTTGGGAGTGACGAGGATGGACAGGATCAGGAACGAGTACATCAGAGGGACAGCTCATGTTAGATGTTTCGGAGATAAAGCCAGAGAGGCCAGATTGAGGTGGTTTGGACACGTTCAGAGGAGAGACTGTGAATATATTGGTAGAAGGATGCTGAGGTTGGAGCTGCCAGGCAGGAGGTCTAGAGGAAGACCAAAGAGGAGATTTATGGATGTAGTGAGAGAGGACATGAAGTTAATTGGTGTGAGTGAAGAGGATGCAGAGGACAGGGTTAGACTGAGGCGCATGATTCGCTGTGGCGACCCCTGAAAGGGAACAGCCGAAAGGAAAAGAAGACAGCGGGTTACAACAAACAGCTTTTCCACTTTCATTTTAATATGGTCATAGTATGTGAAAATTAGAATATTTGTTACTCAAATAACACCAATTGCACATGTGGAAATTAGAACGCTATTGTGAAATTACATTTTAATTTTCAAGTTTACATTATCATTTGAATATAGTCCTGTATAAGCTTCCATAAGCTGCCTGAAGTGACTGGTTTATCTGGTTTACCTTTTTTACACTTGAAATGAAATTCCAATCTATTTCATAAAGCGTTCTTTTAAAAAGTTACTTTGACAGCTTTAATTTTTTGTTTTGGGTTTTCTGTTTCTACTCCATTGTAAAGCACTCAATAGGTGTAATAGAAGTGAAGATAAATGTTTTTAAACAGCCATAAAAAGCGACAAGCAGTAAGATAGGACAATATCGTTGAAATAAATATTACAATATTAAGAATGTTTTTCAATAGGCATGCACAAGTCTGATCTGTTGGATTGGGATAAGCTTAGATCTTGACCTTCTGAAGCGAATTGGTTATACGCCCGATCAGGGGTCGCTAGAAACTTTATCATCCCTTTTTTTCTTCGCTAGCTAGCTAACTTAGCTAACCTAAAGTCAATGCATTTGTTCGGATTTTGGAACAACCCACGAGACATGTGATTGATTCAAAGACCACCAGGTAGGGTTCCCGAGGAGCTTCACTGACCATCCAATCAGGACATTGCCACAATGCCTTTCCCAGTGTGCACTCACATACTGGGAATGGCATTGTGTAATGTTACAGACACTTGTAATGTCAGCATTGACAACTTTTAATATTTAAACTGAAAACATAAAATGAACACAGACAAGTCACCAGTCTTTAACTTACACAAGTCTAAGTCGAGTCTCAAGTAACTTATTTTCTGTCAAGTTGCAAGTGATCAGAATAGTGACTCAAGTCCATATCTTTGATACCCACTACTGTGTTGATGTGGACAACAATACAAATTATAAATCAGCATATTCTCCAAGTAAAAAACAACAACATATTTTACATAACTAAAGTTAACTTCATCTTGTGTGAGAATGAACAGTCAGACTCAGACCAGAAGACTGGTCACAACATGGCCTTGCGTTATTATATTTTTCCACCAGTCAAGTGGTGGAATATACCAATATCTACTGAAGTTGGCATGCTAACCAGCTAGCCTTGGCCCGTCCTGTCTTGTAATACCCATTTTTCCCTTAAGATGTGATAGTTAGTTATTGTAGCGTCCAGTCTGCACTCAGTCCAATGACAAAGAGGTGGCTTTGTTGCTGGGTTTCGCTCCTGGCATCCCGGAGTTAGCCTCACCATAACCATCGCTTAGGCCTCTGGAGGTGGGCACTAACTGATGCCCAATCTACCTCTCCCACTTCATACCTCTCCTGAACCCACCATGTCTTCGTTGTCCCAGGAATCAGAGTCCTGGTCGGAGCCGCTGTAATTTACATCGGTACTGTATTCCAGTCTCTGTCGGTCTCAGATGCTGTGTTCGGTCCTGATCCGACAGCGTGGGAGGCTGTGACCGGCTCCGGTTCAGGTGCCCATTCCGGCGATACTCCCCGAAAGCATTCCTCGCTTGCCCCCCCGCCCCCGCCCCAGGCCTGAAAATCTCTTCTTCCTGGCATTCCAAAGCTCCTGCATTAGCAGTGTAAACACTAACACTCCCCAGAATTCCCAGTCCAGGCAGAGTCAGCAAACAATAGAACCACTAGTTGCACGGCTAACTGAGCTAACTAGCTAACAGCAGCTACACTTAGCAGCAGTTAGCAGTAACTCTGGTGATATGCTCCCACCTATTTGTTTGGAGTATGAATTTGACGGGTGGCCAATTCTTACATATTGTACCTTTTTAAAATTAGTATAAAAATAAAACATACAGTTATAATACATACAGTTACTAATAAACATATTAGTTGGAACAGGTTATGTCTAAGATAGTAGATCACCAACTACCCCTGTGAGTAATCACAACGTCACCAAGCTTCTAGAACCATATATTTGCGAAGAAATGTGCCACTTTCTGGTGTGACTGGGCCTTTAGGCTAACTAAACCAAGAAAGGATGTTGATGAATGACTCAACCTAAAGCTGTGGTGATGTGTGATTACAGACTATTACATTACACATGGAAGAATGATCTTAATCACTTCCACAAAGAGAGATTGAGAGATTTTAAACTTGCTACTTGCTACTCACCCTCAGTCTGGGTAGCCTATGTACAGAATTTATATCAGGGTAGAAAAAGTCAAATTGGTTCATATAGAATACAGAAAGTAGGGGGTGCACCAATCAACATTACATATGAAATAATGAAAATGATGTGAAATGTAATGAAGGATGTTCTACTGTTATGTATTACATCAGACTAAACTCTCCAAATGTGGAAAACAAAAGAATTCAGTAACTCGAGCATTAAAGTTCATTCTTGACCTTGGAAATAGTAGTTTGACAAAATAGTCTTACAGGTTACTTAAGGTCAACTTACTAGTTATTTCCAGCGGATTGGCTTTGCTCAATTGTTATGAGACTCCATGACAACTGAGCAAATTCCACGGATGAGTCTCTAGAAAAAGCTTTTTATTACTGTCAGTCATTTTCTGCTGCTTGCTCCCGTTCGGGGTCGCGGGTGACTGGAGCCTATCCCAGTGGCTTCGGGCCTTAGGCGGGGTACACCCTGGACAGTGGCCAACTCATCGCAGGGCTGACACATAGACAGACAACCATTCACGCACACATTCATCCACTAGGGACAATTTAGAGTCACCAATTAACCTAATGCATGTCTTTGGACGGTGGGAGGAAACCGGAGAACCCAGAGAAAACCCACGATAACACGGGGAGGACATGCAGACTCCACCCAGGGAGGTCGTGGTCTGGTCCGGTCCGGGATTCAAACCCACGATCTCCTTATTGGGAGGCAGGGGCGCTAACCGCTCTGCCACCGTGCACCCCCTTTTTATTACTGTTTACTCAGAAATACTATATTGGACAAAATAATTCTGTAAAATGATATGGGCATATGATCATATTGTCATGATACAATAGGCTACCTCTTACAATTGATAAACTATAATATTGATTTATTTCCCAGCCCTAGCAGGAAAGTGTCTGTATTTTTGCCTGACATGCACCTGGATGCTACCTAAAACAATGTGGAAGAACAGGCTTTCGAGAGGTTTTTAGAAGAAATGAGGATGATGTTTGCCATCAAACAAACCACTGTAAGACAGATGCAAAGGAAACTAGTAAAGAGATGTGAAAGTTAATTATTTGCATTTAGATTTGCTAAGAATGTGTTAAAAAAAACATTGATGACACAATATACAAATGGAATGGCAGTAAAAAATACTATCTAAACAGGTTTCTGTACATATTTTAAAAGCAGCTACAGCCTTATCTGTTCACATTTCACACTGCAAACTATCTGGAGCCTGAACATTAAGAATTGTGTCAGAGTATTTCTGTGTGTTTACTGTCTGTTTTTACTGTAAAGCTCTCATAGAAGACTTATACTTCTACAATCTTACCACTGATTGAAGTCAGTGATGCAGTGTAACCAGACCTGCCATAAATTAATATTTAGTAGGAGCTATTATTTAAAAAAAAATACCATAAGAAACTTACACACTGACTCATGATCTCAGTATTTGTTACATCCTGGGTACTGGCACTAGCACCTTTGGGAGTCTCTGAACATTTACAGAGGATTATTAACAGTGGAGTGATTGTATGCTGTATTGACTGCAGGCCTACATGATAAAGGGGTCAGTGAGTGTAGCCTATTTGTAAAATGTGTTTAATTTACCTTCAGGATTACCTTTTTAAAAATAACATTTTAGTAGTGTAACTGCGACACACTGAACCAGCTTAACATTTCTGACAGCGAATTTAACAGTTCAAAGCTGCCTGTGTTATGGGAAAATGTTACTGTGTCATAACATAGAACTTAGGGCTAATTTAACACATTTCCACAAATAACAATTAAAACGATTTCCCGATAATTCACTCCAGTAAATTGTATTTCTATATGCATCCATATAGCAATTGCAAACAGTAAAACTATTTTTAGAGTAGCCTATAAATATTCTCCAAAGCAAGCCGTGGAAACAATTGAGAAGCGCTAAGAATTTATGCGAGGGAATTATAATGCTGGATTTGCCGAGCCAGGCTGCTGTTTTTTACCTTTAACATATGTTCTAAATTGTGTGTTTGTGAATAGCCTAAGTAATAATATTAATTGCATTATTTTAGAACGGAAGCTGGTAATTGGGGCTCGTGACTCGTTCGCTTTTAGCACCTTATCGTTTTCTATGACAGGTGAAAAACAGAAGAGAGCCTTACATGAAATTATTAGGGTAATCGTCCCAGACGGTCTTACCACAAATTCTCTAACTCGTCAGTCATGTCTTCGGTAGACGCATCGCTGTAGAAACTCATCTTTCCAGGAGGATTCAGTCACCGCCTCAAAGTTTAGCGATAATCGAAAAGTGCATCAGACAGAGAGAAGTGAAAGCTGTCAGCTTGTGTCAGACACGCCTAAGAGGAAATAAGCTTTAGTGAGTGTAGGCCAAATGTACAATGTTGGTGTGCTTTCCCTCATGCTTATACAGGTCTGAATTTCCATTCCACGGGTAAAAATGGAGTCACCTGGCTAGAATACTGATGATTCATTCCACTGCATAAAGGTGCATAAGGTTGATGGAAAGTGTGATTTTTTTAATGTTTTGTATTTAAAAACTAAAATGTTAATAGTAAGTATACATATGTATGTATGGAATACATTTCATAAATATACTGTACGGATTTTCATTAGTAAATGAAGGGAGTTCTGATGGGTGAAGTGTGGTATTGGATACTTTGGTAAATATTCCAGTAGACTCTTCTAACCTTTTGTATATTTTGTTTCCAAACATGTAGGACAAATGCTGTTTCAAAGCCTTCTACCCACTTCCATACATAATTTTCAGAATCCTATAGGCTAATTATTTATTTTATTTTTGTTGCCTACTCATTTTTACCCTTACAAATATAGTACACATTTACATTTTCACACCACATGTGAAACAGTGCACATTCAATTCAATTCAATTCAATTCAATTTTATTTATATAGCCCAGTATCACAAATCACATTTGCCTCAAAGGGCTTCACAATCTGTAACATACAACACCCTCTGTCCTTAGACCCTTGATTCGATTAAGGAAAAACTACCCAAAAAAACCCTTTTAACAGGGGAAAAAAACCGATAGAAACCTCAGGAAGAGCAACAGAGGAGGGATCCCTCTCCCAGGACGGACAGACATGCAATAGATGTCGTAAGTACAGAATAGATTTATAGCATCAAAACTATAACATATATAGCCATGATGGCAAAATTGTTGTGTATATATATATATATATATATTATTATGTTAGAAATGTTTAGGTGGTAAAACATAAGGGAAGATGATGGGTCCAGACGGACAGCCGAGCAGCTCCAGGTGGAGCCCAACGAGCAGGACCCTAGCCACTCGTCCCCTGCACCATAGACACAGCAACACTGCCCCAGCAGGTCGCCATAGTCACCGATCCAGATACATCTCCGGACACTGAAATACCTGCTGAAAGTGACACTAAGAAAGAATAGACGGACGACAAAGCACAAAACTCCGGGAGAGGGAAGAAGTCAAGTTAGTGACATGCATTTATGGGATGCGAATGCATACGGATGGAGAGGAGGACAGAGGTGAAGAGAGAGAGGTGCATCATGGGAAGTCCCCCGACAGTCTAGGCCTATAGCAGCATAACTAAAGGATGGTTCAGGACTCTCCTGAGCCAGCCCTAACTATAAGCTTTATCAAAGAGAAAAGTCTTTAGCCTATTCTTAAATGAGGAGATGGTGTCTGCCTCCCGAACCCGAACTGGGATCTGATTCCACAGGAGAGGAGCTTGATAGCTAAAGGCTCTGGCTCCCATTCTACTTTTGGAGACTCTAGGAACCACAAGAAACCCCGCATTCTGAGAGCACAGTGTTCTAGTGGGGTGATAAGGTACTATGAGCTCTGTAAGATACGACGGTGCCTGACCATTAAGAGCTTTATAGGTGAGGAGAAGGATTTTAAATTCTATTCTGGATTTCACAGGGAGTCAGTGCAGAGAAGATAATATTGGAGAAATATGATCTCTTTTCCTAGTTCCTGTCAGTACACGTGCTGCAGCGTTCTGAATCAACTGGAGAATTTTAAGTGACTTTTTCACTTTTATCACATGTGATAATAGATGTGGCAGAGCAGGTTGTCTACCAATAAGAAGGTCGGTGGTTTGATCCCGGCATCCCCCAGCCCACGTCTTGAAGTGTATAGTGAATATCGTGTGAGTGTGTGTGAATGGTTAATTCCTCTGTACTGATGGGCAGTTAGACCCTGTCAGCAGTGTATGAATATGTGTGAACGGGGGGAATGTGATATGTAGCATGCGAGGGCTTTGAGTAGTAGGAAGCCTAGAAAGGTGCTATACAAGTACAGTCCATTTACCTGTCATGTGAATGTATGTGGAGAGGTACTCCACATGCACTTAACAAGTAAAATGTGTTTCATATAATATAATAAATAAATAAATAAAATCCTTGTTTTGTGACGCTAAAATACTGGGATCAGCCAATAAAGCCTATTTAACTAATTCCTGCCACATTGCTATAGCCCCTAAATTCCCAGAAAGAGCAGTCTATGATGTTATCTCAGTTTCCTCAGATGTAGCTTTTGTTTACTTATACAGTACAGTTATACAGTATAGCAGTGTCTTCAAAAATACTCAAAATCATTATTACACATATTACATGACCATGTATTTCCTGCTTCGTTAAGCTGCTGTGGGACATCTTGTGGGAGTTTCAGATTTTAGATTTCCTTGTCACCAGCCATGGCCTCCAGCTCCTTCTGGGGGAATCTGAGGCATTCTCATGCCAGTTGGGATATGTAATTATGAGTCTGCCCATGTAAGAGTTCAAATATTTGGACTCTTTTACATGGGACAAAAATTTACTTCCAACCTTCTTGGTCCAACCAGTTAGCCATCACTTCAGATAAAGGGTTCCTGAGGCTTCAGCCAATCAGTAAAGAGAGTTCAGTATAGACTTAAGAGATATAGAGTATAGCATTTTAGAGCAATAATGTGAGCTATAAAATGGCAAATGAATGACCAGTCAGCCCTGGGTATTCGCAGTATCTGAATCAAACTCAAACTGAATTAGGAACAAATCTAGTTTTAACAAAATTAATATAGACAATATCTTATAACAAAAGAAAAACAAACAAAACAATAATATGAAGTAGCACCCAGGTTGGCCAGGGTCAGCTGGGTCTCTAACCCTGGCTAGAAACTCTCAGGTTGGATGTTTTCCTGTAATTCTGATATATTTGAACTGTCATTTTCTGGAGAAGCATGTGGTTTTCTGTAAATGTGTCTCTTGAGGTTGGCCATTGTATTACAAATCTAAAAAGATGACCTCTCTAAGAGATGGGCTGCACCAACAAGTACTAAATAAAACTGAGTTCAGGAATCAGCTGGGATTTTTTGGATACAACATTTTTTTCTTGATTTAGTCTGGTTAATAAATCTAAGATTATGATTTTTGTTATTATGGTATTTATTTCAAAATAAACTATTATGGCACAGAATTCAAAATCCACAATAAACCTGTCAAATCTTGCACGGCTGAATTGTCTGTTATTAAGAGAATAATGGTCATAAACACACATTTGTTGTCTAAACAGCAGTGTAAAGGAATAGATGTTACATAATATTAGTGTACCTTCAAGTAAACTACAAATGATGATTTCATTTTGCAGAACCCAAGACAATTTTCTAACTACTGAAAGTATAAATGGTAGATGGATTGCACTTATAGAGTGCTTTTCTACCTTAGTGGACGAAGTACTTTACAATTACCCTCTTATTCACCTATTACACACACACACTCTCTGAAGCTACCATGAAAGGTGCTGCCTTCCTAACTCATTAAGCACCAAATTTGACAGTTAAGGGCCATACCAGTGGTTCTGCATGTTTAAGTCCATGTATACTCATACTATACATCATTCTTAACCATTTTGAAACTGCTCAGTTTCAAAAATGTGAATGTATTTGTTCCACTATTCCAAGCATTCGTCAGTTTCCACTCATTTTTATACAATCTAAAAATCAATTGGCAGACTCTTGAAATATTTTGGTGGTGCAGTCCATCACAGTGAACATCGAGTCTGAAATGATTTTTGTACAATGTATATTATCAGTAAGAGATAGTGCAGAGCAGACTTTTCAAATCAAACTGTACTTAAACTGCATATTCAAGTAAGAAAAATGTAACCTATTGCGGACTCAATCTTCACTGAAATGGACTGCACAACTCAAGAGTATTTCAAGAGTCTGCTAATTGATTTTCATATTTAACAGCATCTGCAATATAGATGAGAATAAAACAAATATACATCATATTTGGTTCAATCATGGGTTAAAATATTAATAATATGAAAACAGTGAGCTGGAAAATATTGGGAACAGAATCACATTTAAATCTTGATTTACTCTTATCTATGTTAATCTTTGGCTGAGCTGCACCACGCTCAGCCAAAGAATATGACTCATGCAAATGCATCAGTCTAACCTGAGAAACAGCTCAGTTTCAGTCTTTCCATGATGTAATATTGTCTTGTCCTTCATGTACAGATGTAAACTCCAGTCTCTGTTGCATATGGATTAAAGCAACATCCATACATCTATACATCCATCCATCCATCTTCTTCCGCTTATCCGGGGCCGGGTCGCGGGGCCAGCAGTCTAAGCAGAGACGCCCAGACTTCCCTCTCCCCAGACACTTCCTCCAGCTCTTCCGGGGGAATACCGAGGCGTTCCCAGGCCAGCCGAGAGACATAGGCCCTCCAGCGTGTCCTGGGTCCTCCCCTGGGCCTCCTCCCGGTTGGACATGCCTGGAAAACCTCCCCAGGGAGGCGTCCAGGAGGCATCCGGGACAGATGCCTGAGCCACCTCAGCTGACTCCTCTCGATGTGGAGGAGCAGTGGCTCTACTCTATGATTACAGCAACATAAGAAGAGCAAATAAATAAAAAGACTGGTCTAAAATCGAGTCAGAATGATTCAGTGATTAATTCTTAATTTACCCCAACTGACTCCATCTGCTCTGGTGTCCCCATTGTAGAGAGAGCACCTGAGCAGGTAAACAGGCTGTAACATCTCTGTGAAATTATATCTGTCCATCTCTCCACACTGTCCACAGCTTACAGGGCCATTAACACATTCCAACAATTGAAAGCATGGCAGTGTGTTTGTTCATCATCAAGCAGTGTTAAATGCTCCAAAACATGATTGAGTCAAAACAAAGTGGCAACTTAGTGTTCTGTAGTTAACAGAACTAATTAGACCATGATCCAGACACCTGGATCACACACAGCATTGTTACTGGTACTGCTATGGCTCTCTCAAAATATTAATCACATTTTTGCAAGATCAGGATCTTGCCTGCCTCCTTCATATAGAGGTTGAAGGACTTGTATGTGTGGGAAGAAAAGCACCCTTTTTACTGTTCTGTGTCATCAAGAAATCTCTTTGGAAGAAAGCTTGCAGTGTGGATGTAGCCAATTATTTTAGGCATTCTGATATTAACATATTAGATAGTAACCCCTGTCTATGTCCATCTCCATTACAACTGAGCAACACCATCTATTGAGGAAGGCCAGAAGTTATGGTTGAACGCTTTGAAAACAACTAGTACTGTAAGTGGACCATGTGCTGATTCATTTTTTGTCATGCTGCTGTTTCCAAGAACAAGATTGAACCTTCAATATTAATGTATTTTTATCTCTTTGATAGGACTCTCTAGTACATAGACCTTACGTTTAAGAGAGTTGTGTGACTCAGAACCAAAAAAAGCCCACAACCAAAAAGTAAAGAGCTCAAGTGGCTGGCAAACAAAGGCAAGTGTCAACAGTAGCGTTGGTGTAGACCACACCAGGGGTCCGTTTTTCGTACGTCGCTAACTCTGTTAGCTGGATTTGACTGTTGACAATTTGGCACGATCTCAGATTTTTTGGTTCTTCGACGCTCATCCTGGACTTGCTGTCAAAGCAACAGGTCCGTAAGCAGGCTTATTTCATGTGAACTAGATTAGATTGTGGCTTTATAAACGGAGGAGGTAGGTATGTCTGTGGCAGCCACGTCTTGCCAGCAACCTGTTGCGGAAGGTTCAGGAATAATTTGCAGCGCTTTTCGAATGAATCGCGTATCGCGTTGGTAGACAGGATCCTTTAGCGCAGTGCGATAGCGTAATTGTTGAGAGATATGGTTTTTCTCGTGAGGGTGTTATTTGCTTGGGAACAGGTAAAACTGTTGGTGTATTATCTAAAACTGCACAAAAGAGTGCATGGCAACATATTTTATATTAACTAAAAGTTTAGAAGTTTTCACTTTCACAAACGTCTGAAATGACTGTACCAGCCATTTGGATTATACTTAATTTAATGCAGCAACAATAAAATAAGGATAGTATAAGAAGTAAATGCTACCATTTTGTAGAATATTCTTGTACTTCACCTTTACTTGTTCCCATGATCTAGTGGGTCCCATGGTGGCTCTGACATGAAAGAACGAATTAAATATGAAATTATTAAAACGCAAAAATACATTCTGTAGAAAGTGATAGAAACATCTAACATGGACACCACTTACGCATTTGTCTGCGACTTTTTGCCAGACTTCTCTCCTGGCTTTTGCAGACTTTGAGGTGTTCTCAAACTAAACTTTCAAATTCGGCATTACCTTCCATTAAAACCTCTTGTTCTGCTTAGAATAAAAACTGGGTGTGTTCTTAAGCCATGCCAATAACAGCGTTGCTGAGCCTTGTTTCTACTATCAATACATATCCCCTTTTAAACCAACGCAGGTGGGTTCGAGGAACCCAATTAGCCGGATCATGATTAGCACGATGATATCATCTTGGATGTGTCATTTGATCTCGGATGTAATAAGCAACGTACGAAGAACGGACCCCAGAGGTAGAAGTGGATTTAATATTGGACTTAAATTCATCAGGTGGACACAAACATCACTCCAATGGGATGCTAATGGTGCTCTGTGTCTCCTTGTTGTTTAAGTAGTTGCTTTTTAACATGTCAGCCAGTTGCTGTGTTCTTGTCAGTTTGTTTGGAGTACTTCTGTGCCCTTGTGATCAAAAATAACTTGTTCCAGCTTTAATGCTCAATTAAGATTTATTGGCGAGATCAGATTTGTTTGTCTAAGTTTTTCATGACCCATATAATAACTTCATTAATATTACAACTATGACACTGATCTGGCAGTAAAACAAGGAAACTGCAATTTGACTAATTTTATTGCACATGCAGGAGACTATGAATTTTAATATTGGCTTTTATTGTGGTCTACCACTTCACTGGCCTTCCAATGAACACCTCTGTATCGTTACACAGCACAGGGTGGTGATGAATATTAAGATGGAATCATGTAAAGAAAAATAAAAAAAAAAGAAACAAAATCATATATAAAAAATAAAATCTTATTTGGTCACTTTCACCTGCAGAGTGAATGGAGCCTTGATGGTGTGCATCAATCCAGCAGATTTCCTGCTACATCTGGTCTGATGGCTCACAATGTTAACTGTAGCAAAAACAGAAGGCCAGTAGAGGCTGGTCTACTTCCTTTATAACAAATATCAATAGATTAATAAAGCTGATGAATTCCTGAAGTTTAAATGATACATACAGGTCCTTTAAACCATTATTGTCTAAATATTTTAAATGATGGTGATGTTTCACAGCTTTTGTTCCCATAAATGCTTGGTGAGACATTACAACAGATCCTCGCCATTGTGATTCATTCAGTAAGTAGAACATGTCCAATTAAAACATGGTTTTCTTTAAAGCAAATTAGTCTCACCAAGAGATCTTTGGCTGTTGACATGTAGTGTAATGAGCAGTCTGTCAGCAGAACCTATCAATAGCTGGGGAGGGACATCCATACATAGCCTTTTATTGCACAAAAGAATCCATTCTTCCAGTGACGTGCACTTAAATCCAGCATGTCAAAATCAACAGTTTTTTCTGAACTTTCAGGTCTTTCTTTCCCTGGCCAGGTCATACACTGGTATGCCTCTGTCTGCTCTGCTGACCAGGGGGACTCTGTGTGTGTGTGTGTGTGTGTGTGTGTGTGTGTGTGTGTGTGTGTAGAGAGAGGTCAGGAAACCACTGAAGCTGTGCTGGGCTCCAGGCCGGGGTTGTCGACACACACTGGCAGCCTGTTGACTCTGGAGTGGCTCAGGTTCCAGCGCTGCATCCTCCTGCTGTATTTCTCAGAATCCACATGGTCCATCTGAGCTGATTTCAGAACAGCAGAGGGGTGTAAGGTGTTGTGCAGAGCTCGAAAAAACAGCCTGCAGAGGAGAACACACAGGAGTATCAGTCTGATCCTTTAAAAGGATCAGTAAAGGATTAAGTTTGGGAGAGTAGCATATCCTCCATTCAAAAGAAAAACAATTTGATTCATTTTTCTCCATTTTTTTTTTTACTTGATTAACTACTTCCTTCCTTCCCGGCTTCCTCCAGCCATGTGTTGAAGTATCCTTGAGCAAGATACTGAACCCCAAATTGCTCCTGAAGCTGTGCCTTCGGTGTGTGAGTGTGTGTGAATGATTAGTTTAATTTGTACTGATGGGCAGTTAGCTCCTGCCATCAGTGTATGAATGTGTGTGTATGGGTAAATGTGATTTGTATTGTGAAAGCGCTTTGAGTAGTCGGACGACTAGAAAGGCGCTATACAAGTACAGTCCATTTACATTTACATTTACTTGACCACTGTAGAGCTGTGTCCTTTCTCAGGCTGGGAGAAATGAAAGAACTTAGCTTATCACAGACATATGACAAGAAATCATACATGCCACATTTGACCTTTATTAAAAAATTTAAGCTTCTGCAATTTGGATATTGCACTTGGCCATATTGCGATTTCAATAATATTTCAATTAATTGTGCAGCCCTACATAATATACAGTATATTGCTATTCATATACATACATACTTTTTTTCAGCCCTGAGTATTCTTGGCGGATCTTTTTCTCAGGCTAGTTACGGCTGGTTGTGGAGTGTAACAACTGAGCAGCCAAGAGTGTATTGATCTCCTTCATCCAAGTGCCCCCTTAATCCACATCTAGCACATAAGCTGCACTTTATTTTACGGTACAAACCAAGTAGGAGATCCTAATACAACAATTAGACACCATTTTACAAAATCATAGTCTAATTAAATCAAATGCGATACCATATACGATCCAAAATATGCTACAATTCTGCACTAGTGAAGTGAAAGAGGCAAAACTCAACATACCTTAAAGCTCCAGCTTATAACATTTAGGAGGAGCTATTGGCAGAAATTGAGTATAATATTTATTAAGTATGTTTTAATTAGTGTATAATCAACTGAAAATATGAAACACTGTGTTTCCATTACCTTAGAATGAGCCGTTTTTATCTACATAGGGAGCAGGTCCCCTTCCACGGAGGTGGCCATGTTGCACCGCCATGTTTCTACAGTAGCACAGAATGGACAAACCAAACACTGGCTCTAGAGAGGGCCGTTTGTGTTTTCAGCTTCTCCTACATGCTTGGAAGGGGAGGGTGATGCAAGCGGTATTCAAATGGGTGCAAACTGCAATTTCACGGGTAGGTTCCACTAAATCCTACACACTGGACCTTTAAATGTTTTTTCTGTGATTTTGGTGACATTTAAGTGTGCATCTTGCCAACATAAAGCCAAGAAAATTGCTGATTGTGCTTGCATTTGAGATAAGAGTTAATCTGAGCATGCAGATTCAAGTGACTTCATCCAATGACAACATGGAGGGAGCTTTTGCATATGCAACCTCAATATAACATTGCATTGTTTTTTCCTTTATTTATTCTTCCCAGTCGTTCATTAATTAATTAATTTGTTTGTGTATTTATTTCCCAAGGCTGTTATGCCCCTGGTGCTCCTTGATTCGCTCATCAAGTGACCAGCATGCATTGGATTGGACTTTGGGATATTGAAGGCTGCAAAGGATACACTTGTTGTGTTTAGAAAAAGAAAGCAGCTGAGCCCAGTGCATTAAGTGGATTTTTTGGAATGAAACTGCCTTGGTGACTTAATGTGACATATTCAGTCTTTAAATGCAAACTTCAGGCTGCACTGAAATGGGTTAGCTTGTGTGTGTTTACAGGTAT
The DNA here is from genome assembly GCA_011952105.1 of Coreoperca whiteheadi. NCBI lineage: Eukaryota > Metazoa > Chordata > Actinopteri > Centrarchiformes > Sinipercidae > Coreoperca > Coreoperca whiteheadi. The sequence continues at coordinate 3,037,721 of CM022480.1, forward strand.
GTTTATTTACATTTACATTTAGTCATTTAGCAGACGCTTTTATCCAAAGCGACTTACATGGAACATTCAGAAACCGAAGGCGCAGCTTCGGGAGCATTATGGGGTTCAGTATCTTGCTCAAGGATACTTCGACGCATGGCTGGGGGATCGAACCGCCGACCTTCCGATTGGCAGGCGACCGTTCTGCCACCAAGCCACAGCCGCCCCAAAATATATGTGTTGTGGTTGCATTTACTGTAGTGTATTTGAGGGTGGGTGTGTGTACCTTGGTAACAGAGCCATCACAGTAGTGAGAATACATATGATATAGAAGAGAGGCTGGGACATCTGGAGTGTTTCCACCCCCAGAGGGTTGGTGGGGGGACTGCAGGTCACACAGTACAAACCAAAGAGCAGCACAAAGCCAAAATAGGAACCACCACTGAGAACCAACACCAGCACATGAATCCATGTCTGTAAAACAACACAGAGTATTAGAGACCGCAAAACAAAACTGGAGACTGTCAGAAAAATGTCTGCATACTACAAACTCAAATGTTTGGGTAACCTTGGATAACTTACAGTACATCCAGGCCACCCAATTAATCATTCCAATGGAAAAACAATAGAGACAAAATGCATTTTAAAAAGAAGTTTAAAAATCCATTTCTAACTGCTTTTAGTGTAGCAGTGTGTCTGACCAGTGTGTGACTCTCGATAACTTGGTGCAGCAGGATGATGAGGAGAGCTGAGACGTTGATTGGAGAGCCAAAGGACAGCTCCCCAACGTCTGATCCTGCGAATGCCTGAGACAAACATCACAACAATCATACAGTGGATCAACACCAGGACTGTATGAGCAGTGTTTATTACTATGTGATATTAAATGCGATGCCATCTGTTCAGCTGTAAGACTGCCAGTTGGAGGTTATAGAAAAAAACATTTATACCAGTATTGGTTTAAAAACACTGCACAACAGTAGTAGAGAACACATATTTTGACAGGCAGCTAAATTACCTGGTCCCTACACATGTGAAGTGAAGCAATGGAATGAAAAACTGCGGTGAAGGAACTATCGACAGAACAGAATGGTTTGACAGAGTACTCACGAAGTAAGGCACAAAGACGCAGACAAAGCTTTGGTAGAAGGCATCCAGGACTGTGATCCAGAACATGTACGGAGCATAGATCTGCAGAGAAACAGGATTAATCCGTTAGTCCTTCTAGACACAGTGTCAACAAGCATGACAGCAGTCAGACTTTAGTACCAGTGACTTCATTCGTGCTTTCTGGGCTTGCTCAAATGGATGAGGTCCATGTTTCATTTGTTGTCCACATATGCAGATAAACCAAGCTGTCTAATATCCCAATATAATCATTGTGTAATGATTGATTTCTTTGACTCTTTTGCAGCCATTAAAATACATTTTTTGACAATGTATCTTGATGATCTTATAGAAATCTCTTTTTGTTTGATCAGTTGACCATGACATTTGCATTTTACAATTAATTTTGTGCTAAAATCTTATACTTGGCCCTTTAGTCATGTAGCCATATGCCTGATGAAGACCTGGTGGGGTCACAACATTGCCTGTTTTAATCTGGCATAGTACAGTCCTGTAATACAGTAAATCCGAAATCCTCACTTAAGATTGGAACTCAGTGTGAGTTCCAATGAAATAATAGTAATTAATGAGGCTAAATAATACATTAGTTAGCGCTTATTTAGATTTTATCATACAGTAGTATCTGTCAAGGCTTAACATATGAGCAGAAATAAATTCAGTATATTCAAATATTAAAAAAGTTAAATCTCTGCAGATATTATATATATTATATACAGATATTATGATATGATCTGACTTATTATTTTGATTATATATTCAGTAATTAGGTGTTTATTATTAAACTGGTTGTTTCTGAAAAGCAAAATATCATAAACTGAAGCTGGTGAGCCATTATGATGTCATTAATATCATTCTGGGTCTCAAAGTTAAGTTATGATGCCTTGTGGCATTTCCATTGTACAAAAATACAATTTCTTAGGAATACTGAATTATTGTAGGAAATGTTTGACATAAAAATAAAATAAATTAAAATACTGAACAGCAGCAGCTGCAATTACAGGTTACGAAAAGGCAGGTTTGTGTGTGGTGTCTTGTACGTGTGCAGTCACCTTGGAGGTCTGTGCAACCTGGTAGAGCTCAGGCAGCTCCATCAGGGTGTCTGCAGGTGTGTCTCGGTCCAGGACACCATAGATGAGAGGAGGAATGGAGGTGAAGAGCAAGTTGAAGAAGATGAGCACCCAGGAGTTGGTCATGACACTCCCAGAGAAACCGCACAAGAACTGATACCAGAACAGCAGATTCACATACATCTGCAGACAAAGACAAATAACCAGACACTGCAGCAGTGAGGATTCTCTTAACATCTTGATTGCTTGTTTGTTATCTTAATTGTATTTTGCAGTGTCAACCAGGGCTGCAGAGTAGTTAGTAGCTAAATCAAGTAATTAGTAAATGGACTGTACTTGTATAGTGCCTTTCTAGTCTTCCGCCTACTCAAAGTGCTTTCACACTACATATCACATTCAACCCATTCACACAATGATGGCAGGAGCTAACTGCCAATCAGTATAAGGTAATCTAACCATTCACACACCAAAGGAACAGCCCTCGGGAGCAATCTGGGGTTCAGTTTCTTGCTCAAGGACACTTCGACATGTGGGCTGGGGGAAGCTGGGATCGAACCACTGAACTTCCAATTGGTGGATGACCCGCTCTTCCACAAAGCCACAGCCACCCCAGTACAAAGTTTTGCTTGAAAATAATGTTTGTACATGATCGCTGACAAATTTAATACAAAAATGTATGTAAATTAGCAGTTGCTGATACTCTGACTGCAGTAAACATAGTATGTACACAGTTGAGGATTCACATATGTGTATGAATATATTGTTAACATATCCAACAAAAAAGTCAAATACATTCAACTTTTTGATTGTTTTCTTTCTATATGTAGCTTATTTTTTGATTTCCCACCTACTAGGGGAAGGACCATAAGGCCCATAAACACTGTGCAATAACAGAATCTTGCAGATTCATGTCGCATTGTTTGAGATGGGTCTAATAAAATGTGTCCAACTGTACAATTTTAGTTGTAAGGTATATCAGATTAAGTGAATAAAACTAAAAAACACATTCATTAGACTGGAAGAGCAAGTGATTTATCATAAGAGCTGCAAAAAGAACAAATATCCAGCAAAACAGGTACAATCATCAGATAGAGATCTTATGAGTAAGAAGTAGGGTGGCAGGAAAAATGTGAGCAAAATACTTGGCCTTAGATCACGTAGTTTTAGCGTGTCTTTGGGGTATTTGTGTAACTCCTCCATATTTGAAACCTAACATGAGAGCCAAAACCACTGTCTTAACCAGATACTTAAATCAAACTATTTTACAAACATAATTTACGTACATACAGAGACTAAGTAGAGTTGGTAAAGAACTCTCACCACATTCTTATAGATGAAGTAGAGGATCATGTTTGCAAGACGAGAGTAACACCAGTGGCCGTGGACTAGCAGCAGCTTACTGAGGTGTTTAAACCTGGAGATGGCAAAGTCACTGGACATCACAGCCTGGGCAAAGATACACAGTGTCACAAATATTGCTAGAGGAGATGTTTAGAAATAGAAGGCATGGCAATATTCAGACTGCTTCACACACAAACAAAGTATCAACCCTTTGAGGCAAATTGTGATTTCTGATATTGGGCTATATGAATAAAATTGAATGGAATTCACACACAAAAAGTGCTAATAATTAAAAAGAAAAAAGTTAAACAAATAATAATAAAAAACAATAAATAAAATAGTGTCTACCTCTGTTAATTTCTTTTGGCTAATGCAACCATAATGATACTGGCTACTATAAAATCACATAGATGCTAATAAGACCATAAACTGTCTTCCTCACAATTTTCAGTTGCATCTTACTCGCTCTGGCACTTATAGTCGTGTTTTATAGTTATTTCCTGTTTTATTTTGAAATATTCTCCTTCCCTCATGTGTCTTGTAGTTTTCAATTCAATTCAATTCAATTAAATTTTATTTATATAGCCCAGTATCACAAATTGATACTGGGCTTGCATCTACGGCTCCCTTTGCCTCAAAGGGCTTCACAATCTGTAACATACGACACCCTCTGTCCTTAGACCCTCGATTCGATTAAGGAAAAACTACCCAAAAAAACCCTTTTAACAGCGGAAAAAATGATAGAAACCTCAGGAAGAGCAACAGAGGAGGGATCCCTCTCCCAGGACGGACAGACATGCAATAGATGTCGTAAGTACAGAATAGATTTATAGCATCAAAACTATAACATATACAGCCATGATGGCAAAATTGTTGTATATATATATATATATATATTATTATGTTAGAAATTTTTAGGTGGTAAAACATAAGGGAAGATGATGGGTCCAGACGGACAACCGAGCAGCTCCAGGTGGAGCCCAACGAGCAGGACCCGAGCCACTCGTCCCCCGCACCATAGACACAGCAACACTGCCCCAGCAGGTCGCCATAGTCACTTCATGTCTTTGCCTGTACAGCCAGCTTTGATTGTTTGTTCCTACCTGATGGTTTTCACCTGTCTTGTTGTCTCCCCTCACCTGCATGTATTTAAGTCTATGTGCTTCCTTTGTTCTGTCAGATCAACATTGTCTCTATGTCAAGTGTCCCGGCCTTTGTTTCCTGAGAGTTCTGTTGGATTCATCTACTGTTTCTCTTGAACCTTTCCTAGATTGTGGACTTTGCTTGCTATCTGTCAGATGGGTTTGCCTTTGTTGGACTGTTTCCCTTATTTCAACCACTGCCTGTCATCTGTGTAAGCTTTTTGTGTTTTATTAAGTCATTGAATTGCACCTGCTCTTCCTCGGTGTCTGCATTTTGGGTCCTACCCCTGTTGTTCTGGTTCCCTTTCTTGAAAAACATAACAGTCTTAGAGATATGAGAAGTGTAGAGAGTTTACATAAACAAGTTATATTTTAGTGCACAATTTGCAGCGTACAAAAAAACATGAGCACAAGATCTGTGACAGCCTCAACCATGGCAGTTGAATAAGACATGTACTAACAAAAGCTACCATCATGTGGTTATTAAAAAGTTTTGGTAGGTGTTCTGTTAGGGTGAGTCTAGTGGTCATTACCTGCATGCCCTCCTGACCAGATATCCCGATGCCCACATCAGCCACCTGAATCATGCTCACATCATTGGCTCCATCACCTTAATGAACGAACAACTTTTTATTGCCCTCCATGCTTAGGTATGTACAAAGCATATCACATACCATAGATTTTATCCATATCGCTCACCCCTACAGTGAGTATTTATTTAATTTTTTGTTTTTGTTGAACAGTTATTAAGAAGTTTAACAACTGCTGCTTTTATGCCATGCAGCTCAGGCTTAGACCTGAAGTTTAGTTTTAGGAAATTAAATGTCAAGATATGTGTTTGGAGAAAGATACACACAGGATAAAAAGATACACTTTGAAATCTTTTTAATTATTCATTAACAAGGGAACGTCCAAGCAGCTTTTCTACAGTGCTTACCCACAGCCAGGGTCATGACGCCTAGCTGGTCCCGGATCAGCTGAACCACCTGGCTCTTCTGCAGCGGAGTGGACCTGCAGCAGATGACTGCCTTGCATCTACGGCTCAGCTCAAGGAAGTCACTCTTCAGCTCCTCCTGCAGGGCCCAGTCTATCGTGCCACCATCTATAACCAGAATGAAGCCAGCCACACTGCCTGAGGAGGATTCCCCATGATTCCCTGCTGCACTCAGTTCAATCAAACGGTCTTCACCACGCTGCACTTCCAGTTTGAGCTCCTCAAGTAAAGCCGCACATGTATCCTGATGGAGAAAAATCCAAACGTACTGTCACGTAAAGTTAAAGTGCGTTTATTTTGCTGCATTTCTCACAATTATGCTATTCATGCAATTTTTTGTTTTGTGTGATTCCTCCTTGACTAACAATTGTGTCTATGACAAGGTATCATAAAGTAAACAGCCCAATTTCAATGAAATTAGATGTGGACATTCATTCGCCCAGAGGATAAACCATGACCATGTTGTGACCATGACCTTCCCTCTATCAGCACCATCACCTCACTAAATTTCACCAATATGTTGCACCCACCAGATATTTCATATTTCAATATTTTATTGCAATTGTTTTATTTACAAGCATGATCAACACGTTACGGGTCCCGCTAGGCTATAGTCAGTGATGCCGGTAACGCGTTACTCTAATCCGACCACTTTTTTCAGTAACGAGAAATCTAACGTGTTACTATTTCATAACCAGTAATCAGATTAAAGTTACTTATCCAAGTCACTGTGCGTTAATATTTTTTTTCATTTTCCTTAATAAAAATATATTTTTTCTTTCTTCTCGCATCTCGGGGAGTCACGTATGTGACAAGTCACATGTTCAGCATGAGGACAGTTCATGTCATGTGTAATAATCAAGCAGCAACACAAACGGAAACAACAATGGAGGGAGGAGAGAGATGCGCGTTTTCTAGCTGGAAATACAGACACTATTTTGAGTTTGTGTCAGCTAAAGATGGCAATATTAAGGTTCGTTGTGGGGACAAAGTGTTATCTAGCTACAAAAACACTACGTCAAACTTAAAGAAACCTTTGGAGTCACAGCGCTGCACGGTCACACTTACAGAGCGAGTCCCACCAGGTGGTGCGAAGTGGAGAGCAGAAACAACAAAAGCTGGACTTCGGTAAAAACAACTATTGATGTTAAGTGAATTCAAGAAATACTGGCATTATTTTATTTATTTTTTCAGGAAATAGTTTTTAAGTTCAACTTAAAATGTTTGGAGATACATTGTTGACATTGTTACTGTTAAAAATGCACTTCCAATAAAGTGAGTGTTGGCAAAACCAGCTGTCATTGTTATGTTGAGGCAGCGGGGGTGTTGTCGGCAGAGGCTGAATGTAACTAATAAAGTAACTTGTAATCTAACTTAGTTACTTTTAAAACCAAGTAATCTATAAAGTAACTAAGTTACTTTTTAAAGGAGTAATCAGTAATTAGATTACTTTTTCAAAGTAACTGTGGCAACACTGGCTATATTGCCTTTTAAATATTGTTGAGCAGCGTGAGCTTTCCAGGTGATTTCTTTATTGTGTGTTGTATTATTCGATTTTATTAAATCAAATAAAAGTCACAAAACAGGTTCCTGGATTTTATTAAAATCAAATAATGATTAGTTTCTTACACTGCACTGTAACTTTTACACTCCTGTTTTATTTTGTTTTTACTTTCTATAACTCTTAAGTGTTTTTTAAATTTCTTTTTATATTGCCTTATGATGTTTTTATGTTTTATATAAAGCAATTAGAATTTCCTTGTTGTTGAAATGTGCTATACCAATAAACCTGCCTTGCCTATTGGTGTACAAGTGTTTTCTTTAATAATCAGACAGGCTGCTGTCCATCATTTTAAGCATTTCCATGCGCGCAGTAATGTCACAGCAAAAATTAAAAACTGCAGTTATAAGAGGAAACAGAATTAAACTTTTAGCTAATGAAATCCATTATTTAGACAGCTGTGATGGAGCTCATGATTTATCAGGAGGACAACTAACTTACTTCAAACAATTTCACTGCATGAACCTGGACTTTGTGTCAGTGGAGTGTGACCTTTTTTGATGTGTAGAAGAACACACAACGTTAATTAACATTAGAGCCTGACCAATTGTGTCGGGAGATGTAATAATAATCAATGAAGTTAAGCTGCAGTGCCTCCTGCATAATATGCAAAGTGTTTCACTTAATGGAGAGAGCTTAACCCTATTTCACCCACCCTAATCCATTTACTATTAAACAGAATGTTCACGTTTATGAGCTGCCCCACCTGATCCGCGGATATAACCGCGATCCATGCATAACGTGTAGACTATAGATGATAGAACATGCTAATGCCAAGTTTAACAGGCTAACCTGCATAATAAACAATAAAGCAACATAAAAAATTACTAAACTTACAGCTTCCAAGTTTAAAGTTGGTAACGTTATCGATCGATCCTTGAGCTTCAGTTTTGAAGGAATCCTAGTTTGTAAATTAATATTACTGGCCCTTGTTGAGAATGCAAAATAGTTAGCGCATTAGATTAGCAGTTGTTGCGGGGAAATTTCAATCAAAAATAAAGTTAATCCACTAGGTCTTCACTTTCTTGGGTGGTGGAAGTAGATGAAGACTTTTGTGTTGATTCTTGCAGCCCACAACAGAGAAATAGGGGTGCTTTGCTCGCTTCCACAACTCGACTTCCCAGAGTCGGCATTAGCAAGAAAATAGCAGCAGACAGCTAGGTAGGCCTAGAGTCACTATGCATCACTCTTTGATTGTATTAAAATGTAAACTCTCTTCCCGATTTACGTTTGCCTGCTTTATTTTACCTAATGTCTTAAAGTGGATGTGAATGATTGAAATGTCTTTTTTCACCGTAAGTGTTGCAATATAGGGCCATTTGTAGGGATCGAGTGTTTCGCGACATAAAACAAATGTGGGACAGGGGCGTAAAGTGCTTCAGGCACCCATGGCTGACAGACTGACATACAGCAGTCACTACTATTGTGCCCTACCACAGCAGGAGAAAATTTAGTTTGCACATGCTGTAAACTTGTACTACTTTGCAATCATACTTGATGTCCAAGTCCACAATGTATAATTCAGTGTTTAGCCCTTGCAGAGTAAGGGGAGTAGATGACAACTGACCAAATAAACAAGCTGAGAGGAAGAGAGGTACAAAGGCAATAAAAGACCAAAACAACAGCTTTAGAGAAACCTGTCAACTATTCAAAAAAAAAAAAAGCCAAACAGTGCTACTATCCCTCAGCCACTAACCTTGCTTCCACAACTGACTGTCAGCAGCTGGTCGTTGGGACGGAGGAGTTTGCAGGAGTAGGCAATGTTGATGGCTGTCTCTTTTTTATCTCCAGTGAGGACCCAGACTTTGATCCCAGCCCTCTGAAGAGCTTCGATAGTCTCTGGGACTTCCTCCTGAAGTCTGTCTACAATCCCTGTGGTACCTGGAAACACACAGACATAGAGACAAAGCAGTTAAAGTACTACTGCTCCCAGCTCTGGTATATGACTGGTCCATATGTCCATACCCAGCAGGGTGAGGTTGGTCTCCAGTCTCTGAGCTGACTCCAGCAGCAGCTCCTCTCTGTTCTCTATGCTGCTCTCTGCCAGCAGCTGTCTCTTCAGCCATACCTCATACTCCTCCTCTTCCAGAACCTGCTCCAGAACACACAGTCACCGAGTAACACACATTTTCTTACATACAGGGGGAGTCATTCCTGAGCAGACACTAGTCTATCTTTAGAGTTGAGCAGTGAATGTAACAGAGTATGTGAGTAGGCACTGCTCACATAGCAGTACAAAAAAGTAAATATTTAGATTTGATATCGCATTTGCGTGGCACATTGGCGCCTGCTAATGACTTTTAACCTTCAAATGCATTTTTGAAGCCCTTGGTATACTTGAAAACTCACAAAACATGCCAGGCATTATCAGAACCTGTGACCATTGCAAGAATATACAGCAATTGGGTTCATGCATGTTTAGCGGACTCTGTAGCACCCCCTAATGTGTGGCAGGCCTTAGTCAGGATAAAGTTGCTCCGATATTCACAAAAGTGAATGCTCTTCCATGCTCATACCCACTGGCTTTCATTAAAGGTGCAATGTGTAAGAATTTTAGTTTAAGACATTCAAAAATAAATAACAGTTTTGACATGTCAAAGACATCAATGCATTATGTTGCAGAGATATCTACTGAAGTTGACATGCTAACCAGATAGCCCTGGTCCGGCGTGTTTCAGAATACCACTTTGTACCTCAAGAGGCGATAGTCCGAGAGTATAGCTCAGACCTCTCCCTCGTAGTTTCAGCTGGGAGATGTGTGCGAGCAGCGAGTTTACTAAGTTACGCAAGCTCTCTTAGCTTTTTTAGTAAACAATAAAGAAAATAAACTCACAAACCTTCACGTTGCTAAATTGTGTAACTTTTGAGTTTGGCGAGGTGGACTATTTGCATGTTTTGTCATGAAACAGGAAGGAGATTTTGCGGTCCGTTCATCACTGCTTGCACATTTAATTTTATATGATGTATAAATGGTTGTAGTATAATGGTTGATTATTTTTCAGTTTTTCATATCTCCCGAACTTGAACTATTATAATTCATAATTCACCCTCTTGGACTTCATGACTTTTTCAATAATGTGTCATGAAAATGTGTCAGAAAATTTATTTTTGATAATAATGTACAAAGCTATTTTTTACCTTCTTGAAGCATTACCTTTTTAGCGATGCAGAGTGTGCGGAGACCATCTCTGGCATAGCTGTCTAAATGTTTTTGGGTTTGTTGTCTGATGTGACTGTAGATCTCCTGAGCCTGCTCTGCACCTGAATGCAAGGGGACATACTGAATGTCAGTGATACAGATAAACACGCTGTTAATATTAGCATTATTTGTATTTAGATCAGTGAGGAGACAAAATAAGTCCGGGCCATATACCCTAATTTCCTCCCCCATATTCGTTCTGTTAATTACCTTTAGGTGTCTTAGTCAGGTCCATGATAACAGAGTCGGCTCCCTTGGTGTAAACCACCACTTGTCCTGAGAGTGGGTGACGGACCACCACTGACATCCTCTTCCTATTAGAGTCAAAGGGCAGGATGTGGAGCAGCTGAACAGCCAGAGAGCCGATTCCTGGCAGATCCACCAGCAGGCTCTCTGCAGAACGCCCCCTCAGGGTGCAGCGGTATGCCTTGGCGGCATGGACCAGAGCCGCCTCGTCTGGACTCTCTGCCTCATACAGCCGTTGATCATCAGTATTACTCTCAGAGTCCACTTCTCTAGTCAGGTCCTCCACATCCTGTCTAGCCCTGTGAGGGTTTATCATTGTATCGCTGATATCATCCTCTGTCTCTCTGTACTCCAACTCTCCTCCTTCCACTCTAAAGGATAAGTCCAATTTACTCCTCTGGTTCGAGGTTTCCAGGTTGCTTTCTTGTCCTGGTTCTGACCTGTCTGTGGTGCTGTTAGTGGGTGTGGGGAAGGTGAAGGACCTGGTGTTCCCCCAGGCAAATAGTCTGCTGGTGAAGCTGTGAGGGCTGCCTTTGTTCTGCGAAGAGGAGATGGCTGAAAAAGGAGAAAAGCTGAAGCGCTGGAACATCAACTTGATATCCTCCAGAGACTTGAGAGGTGTTTGTGCTTCACACACCTGCAGGGAAGAGAAATAAGGCAGAAGAGAACAATTCTGAAAATTCAATGGCATTTGTGTTGTCTCTTAGAATATGGTAATGGGCTTAGGTGGGCCTATCATAAGAGAAGATGGATCTGTTTTTTTATAATACCATTGCAGTACCTAATCTGTTTCTACTTTAATTAATACATTCATGACACGTTACCACTAACTTTACCTTAACTTCACCAGACAAACAATACAGAATAAGGATGTACTGTAGATGTAACCTCAGCTTTCCTGGTCTAGTCTCAGATGAGAGCCCGTGATGAATGTTAGCTGCCCTTTATCACCAGAACTTAAATATCATACTGCACACCGACTCTGAACATTTATTTAATCCCAGTCATCAGGTCTTCAGGTTAGGATGTTCAAAAATTGTTACCACGTTAATAGATTTTAACATTTTGACCTGTCAAATATCTGACTAGGTTTGAAAAACTGTCGATTTAGCAGCTATAGCTACAGTAAATGTTGACATTAACTAGCGTGCTGACCTAGCATTAGTTAAAGTGTTTTCTTGCTGAAAACAAATCTCATAACGGGTTAAAAAAAACAGCTCAGTGCCTCCCGGATGTTCGCAAATGTGTTTCCTGGAAATATGCTATCCCTATATTAAGTGTTTCCAGATGTAAAACCACCTTCCTATGTTTAACAGGATGGTTTAGAGCATAGATGTCAAACTCTGGCCCGTGTAATTATATTTGGCCTGCGAGGCAATACCAAATTACTAGAGCTTGCCCGCCGGTATTATACAGTGCATTCACTGCTAATACTACAAATCCGCATCCGCACGCATTGAGTGTGACAGTCACTCATTTTGGTCTTTTGTAACGCACTCCGCAGCGCCCAAAATGTATCTGTATTTGGGGGGGGGGCAACAATATTGGCTTGTAACTTTAAGTTTAAAATTTTGGCTCACTGTGTATTTGAGTTTGACATCCTAGAGACTTAACATTCAAGGTCACAAAGGTTGCATCGCAGCTGGTTGAACCGCTTGGAGAGTTTAAGCCAGTCATGGCCTTGTTTTAAAAGAGAAAATAAGTAATGGCGTGTTGAGATTTGACAGTTTTGAATGTGCTATAACATTGAAAAGACTCCATAGTGAGCACAATAAACAAAAATACAAGAACCCGGTAAACCCGGTACAGCAAGTCCCCAACCCTCATCACCTATCAGAACAAGGCGACTCCCAAACCCTACAAATTTAAGTGCTTGTAGGGGGATACACTAGTCCTGATAGACAACACCCCACTGTATATAAAACACAACATTCTTTGAGGCACACTGATCAGATAGTTAGTATATCCAAGCATTTTCAAGGCGTATAATCTTGTATATAAAAACTAAACCTCCAATCAAAGGGGGAGGAAACTAAACAAAAAGAAGCCTGACTAAAGCACCAGTAGTAATTTACTATTGAGGTATATGTCAAGCGCAAACCGGTGATCTGCCACTTCCTTAATATTAAGTCACGTAAATAGACGAGAAGGAATGGAGGATATCTTCCCTCCTTTAACACTGTGAACTGCCTTATCAAATAAATTCTTAGTATTAGTACTATTTTAATGTGTGGGTCAGATGTGAGGAGTAGCAGAGAAGTAAAATACTCACTTATACCATTACTCTCACTTTTAGGGAGGATAAGTAAATGTAAACGGACTGTACTTGTATAGGGCCTTTTACCTGAAATTGTGTTTAAATATGGCATTGGTTGTGTATTTCAAGACATGGAACAATGCTGTTGTTTGGATGTGGATTTATGTGGAGGAAAGAGAGGAAACAGTAGCACAATGTAAATTTCACATTGAATTTTTTAAATAATAATGTAATGGTAGTGGTAATATTAATATTTATAAAATAATTGTTATAATAATAACATGAATAATAACAATAATAATAAAAAGGACTAATAATAATTGTAGCAGTGTGTTGAGCAGGAACTTTTGGGTAGTAGAGCTTCAATCAGAGATCCAGACTCTACAACTCTGGAGGCAGAAGTACTTGCTGAAAGCGACAGAAGGAAAAAGAGAAAGACAGAAGCAGATGTCATCTACTAACCACATGTCGAGGCTGGCTGGGTGAGGAGACCACCACACTGTTACAGATAGCCAGAGCCAGGAAGAAGTCAGTGATGTAGGTGAGCTCCAGGCTGGATGTAGTCCCAGAGGAGCCATCACTCAGAGGCAGCACAGGAGAGCAAAGCCAATTCAATTTCCTCACCAGCTCAGGGTCTGGTACCACCTCCTTCGCCTGAACAGGTAGACATGGGAGAGAAAGGAGCATATCCATCATGGCTAGAGCATGAAAAAATTGTGGATTTCAGGAAAAAAAAGTACCCATTATAGACTATCCAGGGGGAAAAATAATATGTATTCTGAAAGACAGCAGAGCTCACTAAATGCGTTTACATGCCCTTAAAGTAACACTCCACTATTTTTGAAAATTGTTTTCCAAGTCCCCTAGTGTTAAATAGTTTTACCGTTTTTGAATCCATTCAGCCGATCTTTGTATCTGGCGGTAGTACTTGTAGCATTGCTTAGCATACATCATTGAATCGGATTAGACCGTTAGCATCTCGTTCAAAAATGACCAAAGACACTTTCAATATTTTTCCTATTTAAAACTTGACTCTTCTGTAATTACATCGTGTGCTAAGACCAACTGAAAATTGCGATTTTCTACACCGATATGGCTAGGAACTATTCTCTGGTGCAACGGCGCAATGATATTACGCAGCCCTAAAAGTAGTCCCCAGCTAGGTAACTTCCAATGTGACCGGCACTAAGTTTATGTAGTTGCAGAGAAAGTTTCAGAGTTGCAGCCGGCAAAATGCTGAGTGCATTTACCTTCATCAGGTTGATCGACCCTTGCCATCGATGGTAGGTCCTCCCACTCGCTACAACACAAGCACTCACTTTCGATCAGCATAGGTTGGCAAGACCCACACTTGCACCACCAGTTCGAATCTGCTCTCCCTCGTCCCTTCTGCCCCAGTCTGTTCAGCCACACATTCTTGCCTTTCACGTTCCAAAAGCTTATCTTCAGTATATTCCGGTTCAAATAGATACGGTTCAGGATCTGCACCAAAGTAAATATCTTCGGAATCGTCTCTCACAAACGTCTCCATGGATACAAGACACGCTCACTGCGCTAGCAAGTCGTCACGTTGGTCATGTTGACGGAAGTTAGCTTATTTTCAGGCGCTGCGTAATATCATTGCGCCGCTGCACCCATGGTACGGCAGAAAAGTTCCTTGTACACACACCGAAGGCACAGCTTCGGGAGCAATTTGGGGTTCAGTATCTTGCTCAAGGATACGTCGACACATGGATGGGGGAAGCTGGAACCGAACTGCCGACCTTTCGTTTGGTGGGCGACCTGCTCTTCCACCAAGCCACAGCCGCCCAGATGTATGATGTAAGCTAAGCAATGCTACAAGTTCTACCACCAGATACAAAGATCGGCTGAATGGATTCAAAAACTATTTAACAGTAGGGGCTTTAGAAAATGAGCCTATTTTCAAAAACAGTGGAGTGTTCCTTTAAGTCAGGGTTATGGTAGAGATATGATTTCTGACTTGTATGTATTTTATAGTGACAGGTTACTAAATTACATGTATATACATTGTTCAATTGCGTAATCTGACTTCTTCCAGCAAATTGCTTTTCTGTGTGCATGTGAACGTATGAAGTGTTTAATGCAGTACACCAGTGATTTACTACTGCACTTTTATAAAATTGGAGTACATGCCAATATCTCTGCAGCAAAAGCCAATATATCCTGACTTTTAGTCACTAGTACAGGTCAAGCTCCAAAAACACTGGGTCCTATATTTCTCACAATGCAAACAATAGCATCTTTTCGTTAGACCCTCCCTGTCTCATAAACAGACTAATCTTTCAATCTCCACATCTCTAATATTTAATACAGGCTGAGATAATCCTGATGACATCATCAACAATTGTTTTAGGCTATTAACCATCACTAGTCCACTGATTAATTGTAAAATTGGTGCCAGGACCCTTTAGCCTTGTTAAAACATTTAAATCTGAACTAAACCAAATTAAATGTATGATTACATTTAAATGACCACACTAGTGTGTTTGTATGTTTTAGCCCATTTAGAACAAATCACAAATCACTGAGCGATTTGTAAAAAAACAAACAGAGGGGGCACATTTTCTTAAATACAATTTTATTGAAGAAATTCAGACTCTGGTAAGCTTGAACAACATCCAATACTTTTGTCTTAAAAAGAGCATCTCTAACAGTAATATATATATATATATATATTCTAGCATCCTATATTACATCCTAACAGTCAACAAGGTAGAGCAGGCTATATGTTCTCTCGCACAGAGGTTTCATCTTTACAAGCTGGAAAGAAAAATATGGAAACCAAAATTAAATAGGACAATTAGTGTTGGTCTGGTAAAACAAAGGGGATGACAATGCGCTGTATGGACATAGCCGGAAATAGCTGAGGCTATTCCCTGGTTTGAGGAACAGCAAAACAACAACAACGACAAAACAGTAGCCTAGACCCACATGCTGACAATTACCACTTATCAACCACAGCAATTGCTGGCTATTCAAATAAAAAATATTCACTTACTGAGCCTTAGCAGAACAGTCGGGTTGGTAGTGGGACCTCTGTCTTTTTTGGCCTACCCCCCATCATCAGCAGCATTTTGGCCTTCTCTGATCCTCAACTCTGCATACATTTCAGCGGGGAAGGACTCCACTTCTGGGCCATTCAAGGAGAGATGGTTGTTAAGTGTCTCTGCCATCATTCTGTTCCTCTCATCTGCCAGGATAGCAATCATCTTTCACACTCTGCTGTTGACACAGGAAGCGTGGATATTATACCTGTCAATTTTTGAAGGTTCAATTGGAAGTCCATCAGCAGCAGTACAGGGCTTGTATAATCCATCTGAAGGGCTCTGTGTAAGTAGAGTACCTCAGTGTCAAAAACAATTTCTTCACCAGACGGCTAGGGGTTAGGATTCAGCACCGCAGCAACGGATAGTGCAGCATTCGCATGCATTTGGTTGGTGCAAGGAAGTCTGAGCGAAACTCTTTGAACTTCTTATGTTTTGTTTCACTCCCTTCACAGTATGGGTCGAAGCATATTCTTCTTTTAGAGAGCATATGTTCTTGGACTTTCAGTGTGACGTCAACTTCTGCTTTTGCCATGATTGCTGTAGCATTCCTTCCTAACCCCACAGACAAGGCCTTCAGTGCATCTTTCACACGAGCCATCTCCAATACAAACAACCAGTCATCTTTGCGTGGATCCCTGCGCTTTTTGCTTTCTCCTTTGTTGACCGTGTGTTGTTTTCAGATAGACTCCAAAACCGTTTAACCAGGGCTGGGATTTCCCACAAAGCTGTCACTGAGGTGCATGACGACACTTTATCCACTCTTCTTGCATGGACACCAAGCTCTGTAACCACCACTTTTAGTTTGCTCATGTCTTTGAGACTGAGAAAAGAATGCATACGAGTCAATGAACATCTGGAAGTGACTTGTATGAGTGATTTTCTTGATTGCATCGTGGACAGCAAGTTCCAGCTTGTGGTTCATGCAATGTATCATCATCAGATCAGTGTTGTTCTCTCTCGCATTAATGTAGCTACCCACTTTTATTTACTTTTCACGGTTTTATCCAACATCCCGTTATGATAGATCAATATGTAGCCTCTCTTGGGTAAGGGGACCCAGAGCGTGAACATCATAACAGACCCATCTTCGTTGACGCCAAGCCATTCCCCTCTTTCCATCTTGTGAAGCAGTGTGCCTTAACACAACCTCCAACCAGGCCCAGGCAGAAGGGTAGGGAAGGCAGCTGCTAAAAGTAGGCCTATGTGGAAGGGTTGTCCAGTGATGCAGGCTGCTGGTTATCATTGTTGTCCTTTAATGTCATTATGGCTATTTGTCTTGCCATCTATTCATGACTTTTTCTGTGCCTTTTTTTGTATAAATAATGCCGAAAAGCTTTGTTGCCGTTTCTTACTGGTATTCATATCCGATTGCTAGTTAACGTCAATACTAAGCAAGTTATTTTTGTTTACAGTACTGGTCAACTTGACAATGGCAGGGAAAAACTATTGAACTGGATATTGTGTCATCCCAAGTCTGAGATGCGGTTATAATCACTATTGTAACATATGTTTAATCCACTCGCGACTTGGTCCACTTAGGAGGAACCATGATCTCTTTTAAAGATGGATAGTATAGCTTATCAACTTACACCATCTACTGGCAGGCATAGGAAATACATTTAATTTATTGGGTCTAACCGAAGCAGGGATAACACGTATTCCCCCCAGTGGGGATATTAAAAGCAGATTGGGGGAAATTCCCCCCATCACCATCAGCAATTCGTACCCAGAAAATATATTTGGCCCATAATTTGCAGTTTTTACTGATTTTCTCTAAAAGGAGCACATTAGTTTAAACAGATTTTCAACCAGAATATATGTCCACATGCTCCCAACAGTTGTGACCTTTGTGTTAGATGAGTTACTGCAATTTATAGTAAACCAGAGAAACCAAGAGAAAGATGTGGATAAAAGGCAAATGAACTGCTGATTGTACACCAGAGTCAACAAATGGTCAAACTACAGAATATTTGTTTGAATGTTGTTTGATGTAAATGTTAGTCTTATTTATCTTATAGGACTTTCACCTGTTTTTTAATATTCAAGATAAGCATAGATACATTCCTTGTACTTATTACTGGGTATCACTCATTTGATAACCAGTATCACAGTATGAAAAATCAGCTTGCAGAACAAATTCAGCTGCACTATTTGCAACAGATTCTCAATTCTGGATGTGAACCAAATAGGCTTATTATTACACGAATAATGTGTCTATGGTGTTTGTGAGTGTGTGAGTCTTACCTCACGACTACAGAAGGCACTGGTTCTGGCCTGGATGTGATTGGACAGTTGGTCCTCCTCCTCTTCTGACTCAGCAGTAAGTGTGTGTAGAGACACAGAGCTGCGGTTGCAGCTGAGGGAGCGACAGCTCAGAGATTTACCACTGTAGCCTGACTTCAGAGTCACAGAGCGACCAGCCACCTCGTTCTTCTCTGTCTCGTTCTTCTCTGCCTCATACACCTTCAGCCTCTGAGCTGACACACAGCAACACAAACACAGCATTTACATCACTTACAGGATAGAACTATGGAGTCTGGAATGCGTCACTGGTTTTGTTTCAGTGATTAATTATAATTAAACAATTACATTAGATTCATTATTGTCATTGCACACAGTAAGTACATTACCTAAAGAAGCTGAGAGCTGAAATACATAGTATTTCACAGAGCACAGAGCTGAAATACATAGTATTTCACCTCGAAGCTGAAGTATAATATTATCAATGGTTTTCACTTCTATTGTAAGAAATTGAGAAAAGCACAATATTTAAAAACATTTGAATGGTTTTTGTAGCTTAAAATATGCACAATAAGTAGTCGACCCGAAAAACATATGCAAGAAGAATAAATTAAACATTGATGAAAAGGGTGGCTTTTCCCCTTCAGGTTGGTGGAGAGCTCCTGCCTCAAGTGGAGGAGTTTAAGTATCTTGGGGTCTTGTTCACGAGTGAGGGAAGGACGGAGCTGGAGATCGACAGGCAGATCGGTGTATCCTCTGCAGTAATGCGGTCGATGTACCAGTCTGTCGTGGTGAAGAGAGAGCTGAGCTGCAAGGCGAAGCTCTCTGTTTACCAGTCGATCTACGTTCCTCCTCTCACCTATGGTCATGAGCAAATTGTTTCTCCCATTTAGTTAATAGAAAGAAGGCTGAGGCCATTCTAACTGGTGGGGGGCCACCACCACCTCCCCTCACCCCAGCTGAGGAGCTAGCTCTCTCCCTTAATAAAGGGCGACCAGTGGTCGATGCATTCCTGGGGGCACTTCATCACAGTCTACCCCCATTATTTGCGTTTTGGCAGCACTCAGACCACAACACACAATCACTGTAGTTACGCATGTAAAACAGAAGAAAATAGACTTGAAGAAACGTGGCTACACTTTCTGTGCAAATACGTCGTAATTCAATTAAATGTACATTTTATTATTCCTCAGGAGATGGAATTTGTTTGTTGTAGTCAACTGGGAATTATATATGTTCAAATTTCCAGTATTTCTGAGCACTTTACCTTTATAAATCTTTAGATCTTTATATATAACTTTATCTACTAATCTTCTTCTTCTTTTCCTTTCGGCTGTTCCCTTTCAGGGGTCGCCACAGCGAATCATGCGCCTCCATCTAACCCTGTCCTCTGCATCCTCTTCACTCACACCAATTAACTTCATGTCCTCTCTCACTACATTCATAAATCTCCTCTTTGGTCTTCCTCTAGACCTCCTGCCTGGCAGCTCCAACCTCAGCATCCATCCATCCATCCATCCATTTTCTACCGCTTATCCGGGGCCGGGTCGCGGGGGCAGCAGTCTAAGCAGAGACGCCCAGACTTCCCTCTCCCCCGACACTTCCTCCAGCTCTTCCGGGGGAATACCGAGGCGTTCCCAGGCCAGCCGAGAGACATAGTCCCTCCAGCGTGACCTAGGTCTTCCCCGGGGCCTCCTCCCGGTTGGACATGCCCGGAACACCTCCCCAGGGAGGCGTCCAGGAGGCATCCGGGACAGATGCCCGAGCTACCTCAGCTGACTCCTCTCGATGTGGAGGAGCAGCGGCTCTACTCTGAGCTCCTCCCAAGTGACCGAGCTCCTCACCCTATCTCTAAGGGAGCGCCCAGCCACCCTGCGGAGGAAACTGAGGCAATAGCCCCAGACAACATAGCTCCTAGGTTCATTCAGGCACGCAAACCCCTCCACCACAGTAAGGTGGCGGTGACCTCAGCATCCTTCTACCAATATATTCACAGTCTCTCCTCTGAACGTGTCCAAACCACCTCAATCTGGCCTCTCTGGCTTTATCTCCGAAACATCTAACATGAGCTGTCCCTCTGATGTACTCGTTCCTGATCCTGTCCATCCTCGTCACTCCCAAAGAGAACCTCAACATCTTAAGCTCTGCCACCTCCAGCTCTGCCTCTTGTCTTTTCTTCAGTGCCACTGTCTCTAAGCTGTACAACATCGCTGGTCTCACCACCGTCTTGAACACCTTTCCTTTCATTCTTGCTGATACTCTTTTATCACACAACACACCTGACACTTTTCTCCCTTGTTCCAACCTGCTTGCACTCGCCTATTCACCTCTTTTCCACAGTCTCCATTGCTCTGAACCGTTGACCCTAAGTACTTAAAGTCCTGCACCTTCTTCACCTCTGCTCCCTGTAACCTCACTATTCCACCTGGGTCCCTCTCATTGACACACATGTATTCTGTCTTACTAAGCTTCATTCCTCTGTTTTCCAGAGCAGACCTCCATCTCTCTAGATTCTCCTCCACCTGCTCCCTGCTCTCACTACAAATCACAATGTCATCCGCAAACATCATAGTCCATGGAGATTCCTGTCTAACCTCATCCGTCAGCCTGTCCATCACCAGAGCAAACAAGAAGGGGCTCAGAGCCGATCCTTGATGCAGACCCACCTCCACCTTGAACTCCTCTGTCACACCTACAGCACACCTCACCACGGTCTTACAGCTCTCATACATGTCCTGCACCATTCTAACATACTTCTCTGCCACTCCAGACTTCCTCATGCAATACCACAGCTCCTCTCTCGGCACCCTGTCATACGCTTTCTCTAAATCTACAAAGACACAATACAACTCCTTATGACCTTCTCTGTACTTCTCCATCAGCATCCTCAAAGCAAATACTGCATCTGTTGTGCTCTTTCTAGGCATGAAACCATATTGCTGCTCACAAATGCTCACCTCTGCCCTTAGCCTAGCTTCCACTACTCTTTCCCACAACTTCATTGTATGACTCAGCAGCTTTATTCCTCTGTAGTTGCCACAGCTCTGCACATCTCCCTTGTTCTTGAAAATTGGCACCAGTACACTTCTCCTCCATTCCTCGGGCATCCTCTCACTCTCCAAGATCTTGTTAAACAAACTAGTCAGAAACTCTACTGCCACCTCTCCTAGACACTTCCATACCTCCACAGGTATGTCATCAGGACCAACTGCCTTTCCACTCTTCATCCTCTTCAACATCCTCCTCACTTCACTCTTGCTAATCTTTGCTACTACCTGCTCCACACCAGTCACCTCTTCTACTTTTCGTTCCCTTTCATTTTCCTCATTCATCAACTCTTCAAAGTACTCCTTCCATCTTCCCATCACAGTCCTGGCACCTGTCAATACATTTCCATCCTTATCTTTAATCACCCTAACCTGCTGCACATCCTTCCCATCTCTATCTCTTTGTCTGGCCAACCTGTACAAATCCACCTCTCCCTCTTTAGTGTCCAACCTAGCATACAAGTCCTCATATGCTCTTTGTTTGGCCTTTGCCACCTCTAATGATGAACGCAAAAAAACGAAGAGCATTGCACAGAATCTGTTCTGTGGTAAGAGCTGTTTGTAACATTTGATATGTGCCGTTTGAAAAGGTTTGCTACATAAATGAACGATTCTTTTGAAAAGCGGTAATACTCTCTCAACTATTCGTTTGCCTATGAAAACACATCGATACATGGCCTTATCACCCTCTCATGGTAAAACAAGCCTCGTATAATCAGTGCTTCTGAAAGTTGAGGTTATCAGCTAACTTATCCTTAAACTTACCTGGGGTTGTCACATAACCTGCTTTCTGGAATACACCCCAGAATGCCAGGCATTTCACCATAAAGTAAGGTCTCAATCATACAGCAACATGGCAATCTTCTCTGGTTTAAAGATAGAACAACATGGTGATGTTGGCCTCTATCACAAAAACCAGATCATTTGTAACATTCTACGTTTACCTTGTAGTGACTTGGAAGCCATAATGTTCAGCCTCTGAACCACAATTACATAGTTCTGTATAGGCTGCTGTTACAGTTATGCTGTGATAGTCTGTTTTTGTTTCTGTCTGTTTTCCCCTGCCTTCTGTCATTCCTCTGTCAGTCTGTGTGTGTGCCTGTGGGCGTGGCCGCCTCTCTGCCTCTACTCTGATGTGAGGATCTACACACCTGCACCGCTGACGCACCTGACTTACAAATACTCCAGTATATCTACCATGGCTGTTCACCCACTTATCGCCTGATTGTTGTTGCCATTGTTTGGTAGATGCACACGGCCCATTATATCGCTCGTCTACAGACTAGAAAGAGTATTTTTGTCAGTTACGATCATTAACCTGTTTTCTCTTTTGCCTCAGGATCACTATTCACCTGCCTGCCCTTCTTTGCTCTGTTTTGTCTGGTGGCCATGCTCACCTCTGCCGTTCCACCCTCTCACCATTACCTCGGCTCTTCCCAAAACTCTTCCGGACTTCTCCGAGCTCCTAGGAAACACCTCAACTGCCTCATCCTCGCTGTGGTCCCACTCCATCCACCAAGATCTGGACTCCCAGTCTCTGGCTTTTCCCTGTCCTCCATTCCCCAGGTTCCCTAATAAATCCACTTACTGCTATCCCTGTGTCTGAGTCCTGCATTTGGGTCGACAACCTTTAAAAATAGAAATGTCTATCCAGCTCTTAGTATCCTTTATGTAGCATACCATCCTGCTTGTTCCATGCCTTAGATTAATCACTACTTTTGCTACAATTTATGCAGACGGGACTTGCAATATAAGATTAGTTCAAAAAAGTAGGTTTTGAATGTTATGATTTTGCAACAAAAGCCCCACCTAATGGCCAATTGGCACCAAATTTTGCACTGAGCCTTGGTGGGGCATGGGCAAGTATTGACCCAAGTTTCGTGACAATCATGTGGAGATATGACATCACTGTTTTACTGCAAACTACAGGAAGTTGTTCTTTCATAACGTGCGCATTTTTTGGAATATCAACATTCTTTATAATAAATTTGAATCATGAGGGTCCATAGATTTCAAGTTTTTCAAGATTTCATGCAGATCGGACTCACGGCCTAGAAGGAGTTCGAAAAAGTAGGTTTTGCATATTTCGCGATTTTGCCAAAAGGATTTATGGGTGGAAATGAATGTGGCCTATATCATGAGATGCAACTCAATTCAGGGAACACGTGCATGTAAGGTTTCAAATGTGCAATGTGGGAGTTACTGGCCAAAATGCATTTAGCTTGATTAAAGCGCCACCTGCTGGTGGACATTTTGGCATCTGAGGTGTGTGAACCAGTGTATTCTTCCCCTGTAAATTTCATTACACTCTTACGGTGTAGGCTGCAGTACCCCTTTTACCAGGAGAAGAAATAAATAAATAAACTAGACCTGCAAGTAGGTATTAATGGGGTCCAAGCCCCTGGTGCAAGTCGTAACATGCTGCGATGCCTTGCATTCGTGGTTCCCAGCCCAATTGGGCTAGGACCCCTAATAAATAAATATCTAAAGCAATTTCAATAGGGTTCCCAGCATCACTGGTACTGGGCACCAGTGGCACTCGTGGATTTCTCCCACATAAAACACAAAACAGACAACAACAACAAAAAAAAGTCAGTTTTAGTGGTAAACAATGCCTTGCATTCGCGGTTTCCAGCCCACTTGTGATTGGACCTTGAATCTTTGTATTTTGTTAGCCTCTGTGTTACCACTCTCGCACCGGTATGTCCAAATAATTTCTCACATTCTTTCATTTTCACTATCATATGCAGTGAAATGCTGCACTGTAGAGCCCATCTGCTGTAAAGGACAGCTTTGCAACACAAGCAGGCTGTGGTGGACAAAACTCAGTAAAGTACAGTATATGAAGAATCAGCATTTGATTGGGTTTATTTTAGATAATTGCCGGACTGACCGACATCTCTATCCTACACATATTGCAATGATTAAAGCCCAATGCAGCCTTTCTTTCTAGCCACTCACCATAGTGCCTGTAAGAACACATCAATTTCGAATTTGTTTGTGTTAAAAAAAAATCTCATTGTCCTACTGGATCTTTGCTCTAAGTAGGTAATTCCTCACTACTGTGAAAATATCTCCAACATATGTCTCCAACAGAGGTCAGTGAAAGTCAAAGCATTCTAGTGGTCATATTATCAGTTCTTACCATTTTCCTCATGAGGATATTCAACCCCATAGATACTGCAGCGGCGGAACACCATCTTGTTCTCTGTCAGAGTTCCTGTCTTATCAGAGAACAGGTACTGGATCTGACCCAGGTCCTCAGTGATGTTGAGGGCTCGGCACTGGATCCTGGAATCCAGCTGCTCGTTGTACAGGAATAAGTCATTGTGAATGAAGTAGATCTGGCCCAGTTTCACAATCTCAATGGATACATACAGAGAAATCGGGATCAGCACCTGTTGGACAGAAATTGATAACACCTTCTGCATGATGCATTTCTTGACATGACAAGTACTTCTTAAACTGGCAACCAACCAACTTTGATTTTACATGTAACAAATATAGCAAAGTAAAATAATACTGGTAAGCACAATGCATTAAAATTGTGTATAAAACAAAAGCAGCCCCCTCATTCATTTCAGTGAGACCACTGCGATGATACAGTTGAGTTGAGTTCTTAAAGGCAATTCTTTGTGTAGACAGCAGTATACATACATGTTCGTACAGCAACACAATACACTTTTTTTTTGCCAACGCAGAAGCTGGCAAAAAAGATAAATTTGGTTTCATCTTCAAAGCAAACTAACTTTATCCGGAAGCACACAGTTCTCGTAAATTGCCATAATGGCAAAATTGTTGGGTTTATCTAACAGTCACTGTGATAGAGAATAAAATCATTGTCATGTAATTTTCAAGAGCCTGATAACATTATCAGTCTGGTAAACCTTCAAACGTATGTATTTCATTATCTCACTGGTACCTGAAGCAACACGCCCACATCAATGCAAAACCTTTTTTAATGCTGTGCTGTTTTCACAGCCAGAGAACACCGGCATTCAGGCTACTGTGTGATGTATGACCTGATTACTGTATATAGCTGTCTGCATATGAATAGTCCTAATCCTTATGAGCAAAGCTATCATGACAGTAACCCCTGTTTTCATGTTACTATCGTGATCCAAGCAACATGTGCAAGTTTGGTTGTTTCCCACTCTTCTGATATGGGAGAAGAGTATGTTAAAAATGTACTATTGTTTTTTGCATGTTATTCATTGGTAGGAATCATCCTGTAAATAATAACAATCAAGGTGTTGACCACTGGCCTCTATGAAGTTAGAAAGTTCAGTGGTTTGACTGCAGTAATAGCTAAGTAAAAGTTACTTTGGGTAAATATTTTTTTCTCTTTATCAGTTTTGGCCTGCGCTATCTATTGGTAATGAAGTTGATGTCAGATTCGCAAAAGATTTCACTGAAATCACTGTTATATAACGAGCTGGTATATTTGAAACCTTCAGGATTCTAATAAATGCATGAAACCAAATTCTACATAAAAAATTAACAATAAATGTTTATTCATTTTCAAATATCTTTAGTAATCCTGAAAAACATTAAAGTTGTATTAGATCTATAACTGCTGCTAAAATTAGACTTTAATGAGAATGCAAAAATGCAATTTTTGCCTGGGACTGAATTGGTTAACACAATACCTGTAGCACAATGATCATTGTCCAGAAGACATAGAATCCAGCAAGGGTGGGAGACATCTTCCCATCAACCTGAAAGACAGGGTCTTTGAGGTTCTTCAGCCAGAGGCTGTGACCTGAAAAACACCAAGACACCCGAGCAGCACATGACTCTGGACAACTAAAGATTAAAGCTGGACATGGTTGAATCCCTTAGCCTCTAGAGAATTCACTGGCTTTTTGTCACTGACCTTTTGGTGACTGGACACACTGGTCACACTGGCTCTCTAGTTGTCTACATGTTTTACAATGCCAGCTATACATTCCACTAATACTGCTACTTGCTGATTGAAGTGACTGCTGTGTGGTGTTAGTCAGCGTTGGTACACACCTATAGCAGTAGTCAGACTCATAATGATGAGCAGGAGAACACACCACAGGACGTCTGTGTTCAGACGCTTCTCCAGCTGGCTGCGCTTATACCTCGGCCCACTGTTGTTCATCATGGCTTTAGTCTCATGACCTGAGTCACACAACAAGGGAAGAACAGACCACAGCCATTCCCAGTTATACAAACCATTATACTGTAGGGAGTACATCAGCAAAACTGAAAATTAAGCAGGAGTTTACATAATATGGGAATCATAAAGCTTCACTCTAGTTTACAGTTTCATTACTTTCATAGTTTTATCCTTGAGTTGACACATTACATTTTCTTTTACAGCTCCACCATACACTAATTTCAAATTCAGTTTTATTGTTTCTCAAAAATGTAATCATAGCAGGCAGTGTATGTGGGATTGAGTCCACATAAACTAGTGTGTGTTCATGGTAAAGAAGGAACCTGTAACCCAGTTCAACGGTGTGGCTCATTAATGTGTTTTTAATAGCTTTAGGACAAAAATGGGAGCTCTATGGCAAAGACAGAATAGATGTATCAGGCTTTGGATACAGACTTGTTAGTTGGATACATTCATTTTAGGTTTGGATCTGCACATGGCATTGTTGACGAGAAGAAAAAGATAGAATATCACCAGACTTATTGTATCTTTAATATACTATTCTCTGAAAGTGCACAAATGTCTTTGCAAACCTACAAAGAGCAGGGTATTATGGGTAACCCTAGGTCACAAAGGCACAAACACATCTCCCAAATCTCAATTAACAACTAGTGTGGAACTGCATGTCAAGCAAGTTGATTGGTTAATTCAACTCCTGATGGGAGGTGGATTCAAAACAGAGAGAAAATCAAATAATAAATACATTACATATATACATTTTGTTTAATTTTTTTTAAAACGCCACACAATTGTATCCAAGGGATCTCTGTGCACATTTGCCTATGTGCAGCATGTGAAGCATAATTCCACCTCAATAAGGTGAAAATTTTCTCTCACTGAATGAAGTAAATTACATCATGACCTTATGGACAGTCCTCTTTCAAGACAATGTGTTAGCATTAGCATGACTATCTGAATTTGACTAATATCCTATTGTGAGCAATTGCCTGGAATAGCTTAGGCATACAGATCAAAATAATATTATGATTTTGATGCTGGTTCTGGATATTTACAAATACAATACAAAAAAATGTCCTAAAATCTTTGGAAGCAGTAGTGGTACAATTATACCACGAAGCAAACACAGTGAGGGTACTTAGGAGTGGGTTTCACATATATTTCAGCTAGGGGCGGGCTTAAACATGTAGCCCTGTCTTTTTAAAGAATGGATGGAGAATCAGTTATTCATTCTGACTCACAACCTGTAAGTAACAGTATGTTACTTCAACCCATTCTCATTCTCAGGTCATCAAATACTGACATTTTGTCACGCCCCTTGGTGTCTCAGGCAGACACACAAGGTACCCCTTGAGCGTCTTTATGATACACACCAGGCTTTCATTTAACTACAATTTAAAACCATCCGCAGAAATATTAGATGCTCAGACGATGGCAGGTAATCATAAATCCAAAGGACCAGGCAGACAGAACCAACATAGCAACACTAACGAACTGACAAAGAAACAAAGGAAGTGAACCGGTATACAGTATATAGGGAAAGGCTGATGAGGAATGGGTTGCAGGTGAGGACTAGACCAAACCACTGCAGGCTGACGAGGGAGAGTGGACACTCTTCCCTTATGCCTTACATTCTACACTTTTCATCATAATTATATATGCTACAATTTCATCATTTTCATTAAGTGTATGTACTATGATTTTCTGTTGTTTATCTATTCTGTACATACGACTATTGCATGTCTGTCCGTCCTGGGAGAGGGATTCCTCCTGTGTTGCTCTTCCTGAGGCTTCTATAATTTTTTTCCCCGTTAAAAGGGGGCTTTTTTGTGATAGTTTTTCCTTAGTCGAATCGAGGATCTAAGGACAGAGGGTGTCGTATGTTATTCAGATTGTAAAGCCCTTTGAGGAAAAATTATCCTACACATGCATTTGTTTGGACAGTGGGAGGAAGCCAGGGAGCCCGGCGGGAGACCACGGTGGAGGACATACAGATTCCACCCAAACAGATCGTGTGATGTTGGTCTGGTCTGGGATTCGAACACAAAATCTCCTTATTGGGAGGCAGGCCCGCTAACCACTCTACCACCGTGCACCCCGCATAGAATACTAAAGGCAGGAAAAACAAACAAAACATATGAGGAGGAGAATCTCTGCAAAACAGAATATAACTGAACAAACCCAAAACCATGACAGATTTCTCCTTCAATTCTGAGAAATAGGTTTTTTGTCCTAATCTTTTCTATTGGCCTGCATTCACATCACGTGACCAAGTTTCTTTTGTGAAAATCAAAATGGTGGACATTTCTTTAATTCTCAGTAGAAAATGCAAAAATTTAAGATTTTAAAAGATTATTTTAAGGTTTCTGCATTAAAATGCATTTTGATAACATTTCTAGCAAGAATATTTACATTTAGTCATTTAGCAGACGCTTCTATCCTCACCAACTGGCTGACGACCGGAATTTGTTATACTGTAGCTTTGATAAGATGTGTGTCCGCTCTTTCAGAAGCAGAAGATCATTGAGGCACTAGGACCAGACTGCATGTCCCCCACCTGCCTGAAAGTCTGTGCTGACCAGTTGGCCCCCATCTTCACACAGATCTTCAACAGATCACTGGAACTGTGTGAAGTCCCCGCCTGCTTCAAATGCTCCACAATCATCCCAGTCCCCAAAAAACCCTCCATCACAGGATGACTACAGGCCCGTCGCCCTGACGTATGTAGTCATGAAGTCCTTTGAAAAACTGGTGTTGACCCACCTGGAGGACATCACAGGACCCCTGCTGGACCCCCTGCTGGACCCCCTGCAGTTTTTCTACCGGGCAAACAGGTCAGTGAATGATGCATTGGACTGCACTACATCCTGCACTACAGCTTGGCGTTCGACACCATCATCCTGGACATCCTACATAAAAAACTGACACAGCTCACTGTTCCAGCCCCCACCTATCAGTGGATCGCAAACTTCCTGACAGACCGGAGGCAGCAGGTGAAGCTGGGGAATATCACATCCAGCACCCAGACAATCAGCACTGGTGCCCCCCAGGGGTGTGTGCTCTCCCCACTGCTCTTCTTCCTTTACACCAACGACTGCACCTCAGGTGACCCATCTGTCAAACTCCTGAAGTTTGCAGATGACACAACAGTCATCATCCAGGATGGTGACGAGTCTGCTTACAGGTTGAACAGCTGGCCCTCTGGTGAGGTCAGAACAACCTGGAGCTGAACACACTCAAAACTGTGGAGATGACAGTGGACTTCAGGAAAAGCCCCCCAACACTGCCCCCCATCACCATACTAAAGAACACTGTGTCTGCTGTGGAAGCCTTCAGGTTTCTGGGATCCATGATCTCCCAGGACCTAACGTGTGCATCTAACATCAACACCATCATCAAAAAGGCCCAGCAGAGGATGTACTTCCTGCAATGCAACCGCAGGGGGGCACAAGCCAGTGTCTTCATGTGCCAGTCCCAAGTCTGGGTAAATGCAGAGAGTTGTGTCAGGAAGAGCATCCGACGTAAAACACATGCCAAATTAAAAATTCGAATCGTGACAATGACTTCCATACCGGATCAATCGGGGCCCGGGTTAACAATGTTGGTCGAAGACGAAGAAGGAGAGGAGGAAGGTGTGTTCGTAGACAGAGAGAGAAGAGGAAAGCTAAGAATGTAGGACTGACAGTAGGGACTTTGAATGTTGGGACTATGACAGGGAAGGCTAGAGAGTTGATTGACATGATGCAGAGAAGGAAGGTGCACATACTGTGTGTCCAGGAGACCAGGTGGAAAGGAAGCAAGGCTAAAAGCTTAGGAGCAGGGTTCAAGATGTTCTTCCATGGGTCAGATAGGAAGAGAAACGGAGAAGGAGTTATCCTGAAAGAGGAGTTTGTGAGGAATGTTCTAGAGGTGAAAAGAGTATCAGACAGGTTGATGAGCCTGAAGCTGGAAATTGAAGGGGTGATGTTCAATGTTGTATGTGGTTATGCCCCACAGGTAGGATGTGAGTTAGAAGAGAAGGAGAAATTCTGAAGTGAGTTAGATGAAGTGATGCAGAGCATCCCCAGAGGTGAGAGAGTGGTGATTGGTGCAGATTTCAATGGGCATGTAGGTGAAGGGAACAGAGGTGATGAGAATGTGATGGGCAGGTTTGGTCTTCAGGACAGGAATGCAGAAGGACAGATGGTGGTAGACTTTGCAAAGAGGATGGAAATGGCTGTAGTGAACACTTTCTTCCAGAAGTGGCAGGAACATAGGGTGTCATATAAGAGCGGAGGTAGAAGCACTCAGGTGGACTACATCTTGTGTAGACGTTGTAATCTGAAAGAGACCAGTGACTGTAAAGTAGTGGTAGGGGAGAGTGTAGCCAGACAACACAGGATGCTAGTGTGTAAAATGACTCTGGTGGTGAGGAAGATGAAGAGGACAAAGGCAGAGCAGAGGACGAAGTGGTGGAAGTTGAAAAAGGAAGAATGTCGTGTCGTTTTCAGGGAGGAGCTGAGACAGACACTGGGTGGTCAGGAAGGGCTCCCAGATGACTGGACAACTACAGCTAATGTGATCAGGTAGACAGGTAGGAGGGTACTTGGTGTGTCATCTGGAAAGAGGAAAGTGGACAAGGAGACTTGGTGGCGGAACCAGGAAGTTGAGGAGTGTATACAGAGGAAGAGGTTAGCAAAGAAGAAGTGGGACACTGAGAGGACTGAAGAGAGTAGACAGGAGTACAGGGAGATGCAGCATAAGGTGAAGGTAGAGGTGGCAAAGGCCAAACAAAGAGCATATGAGGACTTGTATGCTAGGTTGGACACTAAAGAGGGAGAGGCGGATTTGTACAGGTTGGCCAGACAAAGAGATAGAGATGGGAAGGATGTGCAGCAGGTTAGGGTGATTAAAGATAAGGATGGAAATGTATTGACAGGTGCCAGGAGTGTGATGGGAAGATGGAAGGAGTACTTTGAAGAGTTGATGAATGAGGAAAATGAACGAGAACGAAGAGTAGAAGAGGTGACTGGTGTAGAGCAGGAAGTAGCAAAGATTAGCAAGAGTGAAGTGAGGAGGACGTTGAAGAGGATGAAGAGTGGAAAGGCAGTTGGTCCTGATGACATACCTGTGGAGGTATGGAAGTGTCTAGGGGAGGTGGCAGTAGAGTTTCTGACTAGTTTGTTTAACAAGATCTTGGAGAGTGAGAGGATGCCCGAGGAATGGAGGAGAAGTGTACTGGTGCCAATTTTCAAGAACAAAGGAGGTGTGCAGAGCTGTGGCAACTACAGAGGAATAAAGCTGATGAGTCATACAAATAAGTTGTGGGAAAAAGTAGTGGAAGCTAGGCTAAGGGCAGAGGTGAGCATTTGTGAGCAGCAATATGGTTTTATGCCTAGAAAGAGCACAACAGATGCAGTATTTGCTTTGAGGATGCTGATGGAGAAGTACAGAGAAGGTCATAAGGAGTTGCATTGTGTCTTTGTAGATTTAGAGAAAGCGTATGACAGGGTGCCGAGAGAGGAGCTGTGGTATTGCATGAGGAAGTCTGGAGTGGCAGAGAAGTATGTTAGAATGGTGCAGGACATGTATGAGAGCTGTAAGACCGTGGTGAGGTGTGCTGTAGGTGTGACAGAGGAGTTCAAGGTGTAGGTGGGTCTGCATCAAGGATCGGCTCTGAGCCCCTTCTTGTTTGCTCTGGTGATGGACAGGCTGACGGATGAGGTTAGACAGGAATCTCCATGGACTATGATGTTTGCGGATGACATTGTGATTTGTAGTGAGAGCAGGGAGCAGGTGGAGGAGAATCTAGAGAGATGGAGGTCTGCTCTGGAAAACAGAGGAATGAAGCTTAGCCCCAGTAAGACAGAATACATGTGTGTCAACGAGAGGGACCCAGGTGGAACAGTGATTTTACAGGGAGCAGAGGTGAAGAAGGTGCAGGACTTTAAGTACTTAGGGTCAATGGTTCAGAGCAACGGAGACTGTGGAAAAGAGGTAAAGAGGCAAGTGCAAGCAGGTTGGAATGGGTGGAGAAAAGTGTCAGGTGTGTTGTGTGATAAAAAGCTATCAGCAAGAATGAAAGGAAAGGTGTTCAAGACGGTGGTGAGACCAATGATGTTGTACAGCTTAGAGACAGTGGCACTAAAGAAAAGACAAGGAGCAGAGCTGGAGGTAGCAGAGCTTAAGATGTCACTCTTTGGGAGTGACGAGGATGAACAGGATCAGGAATGAGTACATCAGAGGGTAGGCTCATGTTAGACGTTTCGGAGATAAAGTCAGAGAGGCCAGATTGAGGTGGTTTGGACATGTTCAGAGGAGAGACTGTGAATATATTGGTAGAAGGATGCTGAGGTTGGAGCTGCCAGGCAGGAGGTCTAGAGGAAGACCAAAGAGGAGATTTATGGATGTAGTGAGAGAGGACATGAAGTTAATTGGTGTGAGTGAAGACGATGCAGAGGACAGGGTTAGAAGGAGGCGCATGATTCGCTGTGGCGACCCCTGAAAGGGAGCAGCCGAAAGGAAAAGAAGAAGAAGAAGGACATGTTCAGAGGAGAGACTGTGAATAGATTGGTAGAAGGATGCTGAGGTTGGAGCTACCAGGCAGGAGGTCTAGAGGAAGACCAAAGAGGAGATTTATGGATGTAGTGAGAGAGGACATGAAGTTAACTGGTGTGAGTGAAGAGGATGCAGAGGACAGGGTTAGATGGAGGCACATGATTCCCTGAAAGGGAACAGTCAAAAGGAAAAGAAGAAGAGGATGTACTTCATGCACCAGCTCAGGAAGTTCAACCTGCCTCACGAGCTGCTGATCCAGTTCCACTCAGCAATAATCCAGTCTGTTCTCTGCACTTCCATCACTGTCTGGTTTGGATCGGCCACCAAACAGGACAAGAACAGACTAAAACGGACAGTCAGGACAGCAAAAAAGATTATCGGTGCCGACCTGCCCTCCATTCAGGATTTTTACACGTTCAGAGTCAGGAAATGGGCATGAAACATCACTGCAGATCCATCAGTTAACAGTTAACACCTGTCACCAGTGACATTAAGCGCCAAATTCTCAAAATTGTGACAAGCAACGTAACTGGAAAAAAAAGCCACTACTCCGGTTTACGTTCTAAATCGTGTTTCCACTCCCTTCCACCAGATGTCAGACACCCTGTACTTCCTTTGTAGCTCACTATTACCATGTGTTGCCATTAAAAATTTCGGAGAAGAAGACCTCAAACACTCGTCTTCTGTTAGCGTCTCAGTGCGAGTGTTATTGCCGTGAGACCGGCTCAGTGGAAGCAGCGTTCTCTACATGCTAGCTCTAAAACACAAAAATGGCAAATGAAAAATACACTCGTGATGAAGCTTTGTCTTTAGTAATGGCTGACTCTGATTCTGAGGGATTCTGCCTGTAGAGTCTTTTCAGCCGTGTGAATGTTTGAATGAGAGTGAGCGTGAGAGTGCGTGTGTGGCTGGGGATGAGTGCTTGTTGGGCGGCACCGCTGCTGATGCCTCTCTCAGTGTACACAGAGCACACTCCGTTTTTCCCCACACTTTGCCCAACATAAGTGAAAGAAACGAGGAGGAAACTAGTCTCTGAAAAACTACAACCTATGCCATTTGGATAGATAAGAACAGATAAAGCTTCTGCAACCAAACACCTACATTACATGTATATATTTCTCATATCTATTTCCATACATTCTACTAGTAATGGTAAATTTGAAGTTGTTGCTTTACAACTTACTGTTATTAATCATTTATTATTTTCAGAAAAAGAAAAAACTATTATAATTCAATTCAATTCAATTCAATTCAATTTTATTTATATAGCCCAGTATCACAAATCACATTTGCCTCAAAGGGCTTCACAATCTGTAACATACGACACCCTCTGTCCTTAGACCCTCGATTCGATTAAGGAAAAACTACCCAAAAAAACCCTTTTAACAGGGGAAAAAATGATAGAAACCTCAGGAAGAGCAACAGAGGAGGGATCCCTCTCCCAGGACGGACAGACATGCAATAGATGTCGTAAGTACAGAATAGATTTATAGCATCAAAACTATAACATATATAGCCATGATGGCAAAATTGTTGTGTATATATATATATTATTATGTTAGAAATGTTTAGGTGGTAAAACATAAGGGAAGATGATGGGTCCAGACGGACAGCCGAGCAGCTCCAGGTGGAGCCCAACGAGCAGGACCCTAGCCACTCGTCCCCTGCGCCATAGACACAGCAGCACTGCCCCAGCAGGTCGCCATAGTCACCGATCCAGATACATCTCCGGACACTGAAATACCTGCTGAAAGTGACACTAAGAAAGAAGAGACGGACGACAAAGCACAAAACTCCGGGAGAGGGAAGAAGTCAAGTTAGTGACATGCATTTATGGGATGCGAATGCATACGGATGGAGAGGAGGACAGAGGTGAAGAGAGAGTGGTGCATCATGGGAAGTCCCCCGACAGTCTAGGCCTATAGCAGCATAACTAAGGGATGGTTCAGGACTCTCCTGAGCCAGCCCTAACTATAAGCTTTATCAAAGAGAAAAGTCTTTAGCCTATTCTTAAATGAGGAGATGGTGTCTGCCTCCCGAACCCGAACTGGGATCTGATTCCACAGGAGAGGAGCTTGATAGCTAAAGGCTCTGGCTCCCATTCTACTTTTGGAGACTCTAGGAACCACAAGAAACCCCGCATTCTGAGAGCGCAGTGTTCTAGTGGGGTGATAAGGTACTATGAGCTCTGTAAGATACGACGGTGCCTGACCATTAAGAGCTTTATTGGTGAGGAGAAGGATTTTAAATTCTATTCTGGATTTCACAGGGAGCCAGTGCAGAGAAGATAATATTGGAGAAATATGATCTCTTTTCCTAGTTCCTGTCAGTACACGTGCTGCAGCGTTCTGAATCAACTGGAGAATTTTAAGTGACTTTTTCGGGCTGCCTGATAATATGGAATTGCAGTAATCCAGCCTTGAAGTAACAAATGCATGGATTAATTTTTCTGCATCATTTCGAGACAGGAAGTGCCTGATTTTGGCAATGTTACGTAGGTGAAAAAAGGCTGTCCGTGAGGTTTGCTTCATGTGGGAGTCGAAGGATAGATCCTGATCAAAGATAACTCCTAGGTTCCTCACAGAGGTGCTGGAGGCCAGGGCAATGCCCTCTAGAGCAATTAGGTCTGCCGACAGCGAGTCTCGGAGGCGTTCGGGGCCAAGTACAATAACTTCAGTTTTGTCCGAGTTTAAAATCAGAAAATTTCTGGTCATCCAGGTTTTTCTGTCCTTAAGGCATGATTGAAGGTTAACTAACTGATCAGTTTCATCCGGCTTAATCGATAAATATAACTGGGTATCATCTGCGTAACAATGAAACTTTATGGAGTGCTTTCTAATAATATTGCCCAAAGGAAGCATATATAAAGTAAATAGAAGTGGTCCAAGCACAGAACCTTGCGGAACTCCGTGACTAACTTTGGTGTGCTTCGATGATTCATCGTTAACATAAACAAACTGAGATCGGTCTGATAGATAGGATTTAAACCAGCTTAACGCGGTTGCTTTAATTCCAATTAAATGTTCCAGTCTCTGTAATAGAATTTGATGGTCAATGGTATCGAATGCAGCACTAAGATCTAGCAAGACAAGTACAGAGACAAGTCCATTGTCTGATGCAATTAAGAGGTCATTTGTAATTTTCACCAGTGCTGTTTCTGTGCTATGATGCACTCTGAAACCTGACTGGAAATCCTCAAATATACTATTGTTATTTAGAAAGTCACATAACTGATTAGCAACAGTTTTTTCAAGGATCTTAGAGATAAAGGGAAGGTTAGATATAGGTCTATAGTTGGCTAAAACCCCTGGATCCAGCGTGGGCTTTTTAAGGTGAGGTTTAATAACAGCTACTTTAAAAGACTGTGGTACATAACCTGTCAGTAAAGACAAATTGATCATATCTACAAAAGATGAACTAACTAATGGTAGAACATCTTTAAGCAGCCTAGTTGGAATTGGGTCTAAGAGACAGGTCGATGGCTTAGATGAAGAAATTGTCGACGTTAGTTGAATAAAGTCGACAGGAGAGAAGCAGTCCAAGTATACATCAGGTTTCACAGCTCCCTCCAACGCCTCTATGCTTGCAGATCGGTTGGCACCAGCTGAGGGCAGGACGTAATTAATTTTCTCTCTAATAGTCAAAATTTTATCATTAAAGAAGCTCATGAAGTCGTTACTGCTGAGGGCTACAGGAATACATGGCTCAATGGAGCTGTGGCTCTCTGTCAGCCTGGCTACAGTGCTGAAAAGAAACCTGGGATTGTTCTTATTTTCCTCTATTAGTGATGAGTAGTACGCTGCTCTGGCATTACGGAGGGCCTTCTTATATATTTTAAGACTATCTTGCCAGGCTAAACAAGATTCTCCTAGATAGTTGGAACGCCATTTTCTTTCAAGTTTTCGTGATGTTTGCTTTAATTTGCGGGTTTCAGCGTTATACCATGGAGCTACCCTTTTTTGTTTTATTATCTTCTTTTTAAGAGGAGCAACAGAATCAAGTGTCGTTCGCAGTGAACCTGCAGC
Organism: Coreoperca whiteheadi; assembly: GCA_011952105.1. Classification (NCBI taxonomy): domain Eukaryota; kingdom Metazoa; phylum Chordata; class Actinopteri; order Centrarchiformes; family Sinipercidae; genus Coreoperca; species Coreoperca whiteheadi. Next base: position 3,074,696 of record CM022480.1, read on the forward strand.
ACTATCAACAAGATGATCAATTTTGGACGGACTGAAATTTGCATAAGAGTCCTCTGTTATGTTAAGACATAGCATTGAGTGAAATTCAGATTTAATTTCTTCCTTAAATTTAGCTACAGCACTATCAGATAGACATCTACTGTAGTAGTATTTGACTGCTGGTGTGTACTCCAGTAATAGGAGTTCAAAAGTTATTAAATAATGGTCTGATAGTGAAGGATTCTGTGGAAAGACTGTTAGATGTTCAATTTCAATGCCGTATACCAGAACAAGGTCGAGGGTGTGGCCAAAATAGTGAGTAGGTTTATGTACACACTGACAGAAGCCAATCGAGTCTAATAATGAGATAAACGCAGTACTAAGGCTATCATTTTCAACGCCCACATGAATATTAAAATCACCTACAATAATTGCTTTATCTGTTTTAAGGACTAAACCTGATAGAAATTCTGAGAATTCAGATAAAAACTCTGAATAGGGACCAGGAGCGCGGAACACTATAACAAATAGGATTGGCTGTCGTGTTTTCCAGGTTGGATGTGAAAGACTTAGAACAAGGCTTTCAAATCAGTTATAATTTAGTTTAGGTTTAGGGTTGATTAATAGGCTTGAGTCGAAGATGGCTGCAACTCCACCTCCTCGGCCGGTGCCTCGAGGAATGTGAGTATTAATATGACTGGGCGGAGTGGATTCATTTAGGCTAACATATTCTTCATGACCCAGCCAGGTTTCAGTGAGACAAAATAAATCAATGTGATAATCTGATATCAGATCATTTACTAGTACAGCTTTAGATGACAGAGATCTGATGTTTAGGAGTCCACATTTAATTCTCTTATTTTGAGGTGCTATTTCTGTTGTGATAATTTTTTTTTAATTATTATGTATAACTCCTCTTCTGTTAGCTTTTGATTTTATAAATTTCAGTGGCCGGGGGGCAGACACCGTCATTATGGGATTACGGGTGGGTAACTGCTCTGGAAGCGCAGAGAAGCGTGTAGGACTGCAACTCTGCCTCCTGGTCTCAACTCTGCGTTGTCATGGTTTAGGTCCACTAATAAACTCGGCCAGATTTATAGATATGAGAGCTGCACCATCCAAAGTTGGATGAATGCCGTCTCTCCTAATCAGACCAGGTCTTCCCCAGAAAGTCCGCCAATTATCTACGAAGCCCACATCGTTTGCTGGACACCACCTCGACAGCCAGCGACGGAATGAAGACATGCGGCTAAACATGTCATCACTGGTCAGATTTGGCAGGGGTCCAGAGAAAACTACGGAGTCCGACATCGTCTTTGCATATGTACACACCGACTCAACATTAATTTTAGTGACCTCCGATTGGCGTAATCGGGTGTCATTACCGCCGACGTGAATAACAATCTTACTGTATTTACGTTTATCTTTAGCCAGCAGTTTCAAATATGATTCAATGTCGCCCGCTCTGGCCCCAGGAACACATTTAACTATGGTCGCTGGTGTCGCTAACTTCACGTTTCTCAAAATGGAGCTGCCAATAATCAGAGTTGGTTTCTCAGCGGGTGCGTCGCTGAGTGGGGAGAACCTGTTGGAAACGGGAACGGGTTGGTGGTGAACCGTGGGCCTCTGCCTAGGGCTACGCTTCCTTCGGACGGTCACCCAGCCGCCCTGGATTCCCGGCTGCTCGGGAGGTGCCGGGGAACGGCTAACAGTAGCTAGCTCTAGTCGGTCCGCACCGGCTACTGGGGCTTGGCTAGCAACTGCCGACTGAGCTCCCATGGTGCGGAACCGCGTTTCCAAATCACTAAGCCTCGCCTCCAACGCTACAAATAAACAACATTTATTACATGTACCATTATCAGTAAAGGAGGCAGAGGAATAGCTAAACATTTGACACACCGAGCAAGAGAGAGCGGGAGAGGAAGAGGGAGAGAGAGGGAGAGAAGCCATTGCTAGCTGCTAAGGTAGAGACTGGTAGCTAGCAACACTGAAGCGCCGTAAGTGCTTAGGCAAAACTAATAAACGTTCAAATGTAACGTTATAGCAGATAGTTAGTCAATGTAATGAAGAGTCGCACAAATTAGCTGTGTTGAGCTAGAGCAGCAAACTACACGCTACAGGTAACAAACAAACACCTGTAACCGGAAAGGGGACAAAACGCTTACGTCAGCACGTCGTCACGGGGTGAAGATAGATCGTCTCTTCCAGCTAACCCCAAGACAAGCCAGGTGGGCATTATTTTTTGGACGTTTTAACTTCACACTCACGTACCGGCCCGGATCCCGCAACATAAAGCCGGACGCCCTTTCCCGGCAATTCACCCCAGAGGAGGAGACAATTAGCCCCGAACCGATCATCCCCGGCCCCCGCATCGTGGCCGCCCTAACCTGGGAGGTGGAAGCGAGGGTCCAACAAGCCAAAGGCACCCAACCGGACCCCAGCGACGGTCCCCCCGGGCTCTTGTTCGTCCCAGAGACAGTCAGAGCCCAGGTCCTTCACTGGGCCCACGCCTCACGCTTCGCCTGTCACCCGGGGGCGACTCGCACCCTCTCCCTGCTCAAAAGGAGGTTTTGGTGGCCAACCGTTGAGGCAGACACCCGAGCCTACGTGGCAGCCTGCACAGTCTGTGCCCGTAACAAATCATCCCATCAAGCCCCAGCAGGGCTTTTACAACCTCTACCGGCCCCTGGCCGCCCATGGTCCCATATATCCCTGGACTTTGTGACTGGTTTACCCATTTCCCGGGGACATACGGTAATCCTCACAATTGTCGACCGATTCTCCAAGACAGCCCACTTCATCGCCCTCCCCAAGCTGCCTACCGCTCAGGAAACGGCCGACTTGCTGGTACACCATGTAGTCCGCATTCATGGCATCCCCTCAGATATCGTTTCGGACCGTGGCCCACAGTTCACGTCCCAGGTGTGGAGGGCCTTCTGTCGGGCCCTAGGGGCCCGGGTTAGCTTGTCCTCTGGGTTCCATCCCCAAACTAATGGCCAGACGGAAAGGACCAACCAAGACCTAGAGGCTGCTCTGCGCTGCGTTCGGGCCTCAAATCCTGCCTCCTGGAGTACCCACCTCCCATGGGTAGAATATGCCCATAACATCCTAGTCAGCACGGCCACCGGTAAATCACCTTTTGAAGTTTCACTGGGCTACCAGCCTCCATTGTTCCCCTCACAGGAGCAGGAGGTAGCAGTCCCCTCGGTGCAGCAGCACTTTCGACAATGCCGAAGGATCTGGAGGGAGACCCGAGCAGCACTGGCCCGGACCGCGGAGAGAAACAAACGCCTGGCAGATCGCCGTCGGAGACCAGCTCCCGACTACACCCCCGGACAAGAGGTATGGCTGGCTACCACCAATATCCCACTTAAAGTACGATCCCGGAAACTAGCCCCTAGGTATATTGGCCCATTTAAAGTCGAACGCGTCATTAACCCCACCTCAGTTAGACTCAAGCTCCCGGACACCCTAAAGATCCATCCTACCTTCCACGTCTCCCAGTTGAAGCCAGTCAGCACCAGCCCCTTGTGCCCGCCGGCCGTAGCCCCCCCACCCAGCCTGCTGGTTGACGACCATCCCGCTTATTCCGTGAGGGCCCTATTGGACTCCCGACGCCGGGGTAGGGGGGTGCAGTACCTGGTGGATTGGGTGGGCTACGGTCCTGAGGAACGGACTTGGGTGCCCAAGTCTTTTATCTTGGACCCTCAGCTGATAGCAGATTTCCACAGGGCTCACCCGGACAGGCCGTCAGGGTCGCCAGGAGGCTCCCGTTGAAGCGGGGGTACTGTTGTAGTCCTGTCTGCTTTCCCTTCTCACCTTTTCCCTTTTCCCCTTTCCCTGGTGTGTGTGTGTGTGTGTGTGTGTGGATGTGAGGGGCGTTCCTGCACAGCTGAGGCGCATCTGCTTGAGCACCAAGGAGTCACACCTGTTGCTCATCTCCACTATCAGGCTGTGGATTTTAACCAGCGTCCTCCAGAGATCGGCGCCAGATCTTCAGCTTACCCCAGTGGTAACTTTTCGGCCGACCAAATAGCTACTTATACAGATAAGTATCGACACGTATTAAGTGGATTCTGACCAAGTGTCATTTGTGTCCAGGACCCCCCCCTCGCTGCGTCTGTTTACCTGCCTGCCTACGAACAATATCGCCACACCACGCTTCTCCGCGGAGTACAACGGAGTCATCCGCCCCGCCGGTGCCTTGCCGCTCACCCCCCCCAGGCCACAGTCCTCCTCAGTCTCCTGCGTTCGCCCTGCTTCATCGAGCCCCTCACACACCAGCTCCCATACTAATAAACACTGTTACTCCATTCCCATCCTCCTCTCCCGAGTCTTGCATTCCGGGTCCACCTTATTCCCGGCAGTCAGCGCAACAATATGTTCATCATCCTGTATGAACTGAAAATAACATAACTGTCAATATGTAATGTCATAATATGCAAATTAGATGTAAATTAGATGCATACAATTATTTAATTCATACTTTGGATCATAACTGACATTTTTCTAGTTTATCTCTTATCATTTTTCAAACCACAGACTTTTGAAATTTGGATCTCAAAAATCAGTATTTTTAAAAATAAACCCTGGCGCCTAAAGGGTTAACATCCACTGTACCTGTACACTTCCCTCATGGTTTATGTAAATATTAAGACTTTTAAATCTATGCACGCTAGATCTACTGTGTCTATCCAACTACCTCATGTACATAGGCTACCTGTTACATAAATCATATTTATCTCAGCACCATTTCCACTCTGCACCATTGCACTAACTGTCGTTCTGCTGTAGAGTGCACAGAAACCTGGAGTCAAATTCCTTGTATGTGTACACATACCTGGGCAATAAAGCGGATTCTGATAAATTGAAACAAGCCTACCATACAGGCTCTATTTTTTCCTGTTCTCATTCTCAGTCACCTTGACTGGTTGCGACATGTAATGTCTTTAGAATGCTGCTACAAGGAGATAAGTTTGGAGTTGAAGTAGCTCTGCATTGTTTTATACATATTTTTTGCAATGTCTGCTATGAGAAGCTGCGGAGAATAACGTTTAAGACAGGAACAGGATTCACAAGATTTGGAGTTGTCAGAGTTCACATAAGCTGCATTTCACATAAACTTTGGAGGAACTGCGTTTTCAGCGCAGGGACATGGGTCTAAATTAACTTCTGGGGACATTATTGAACCCCCCCCAAAAGGTCCTTGCTCCTTTGGTAGTCATTTTCAGTAGTACCGGAACTTTTGGGGTGGGGCTTTCTGCACTAAACATTTGTGATTGGTCGAGCTTCGACCGCGAGAGCGGCAAGTGGTTTGACCATTGATATATTGCAGGGTCACAGTTCAGGCTTCTCTGGTGATTCGCTGCAGCTACTGGGATGTTGGAAGCTATAGTGGAAGACACCAGATCATCAGTCGGTTGTAGGTAAATCACATATGGGCCATATGCTGCTTATTAAATGCTATAATGCTAGCTAATTTCATGCTATTGCTTCTTCTTCTTTTCCTTTCGGCTGTTCCCTTTCAGGGGTCGCCACAGTGAATCATGTGCCTCCATCTAACCCTGTCCTCTGCATCCTCTTCACTCACACCAGTTAACTTCATGTCCTCTCTCACTACATCCATAAATCTCCTCTTTGGTCTTCCTCTAGACCTCCTGCCTGGCAGCTCCAAACTCAGCATCCTTCTACCAATATATTCACAGTCTCTCCTCTGAACGTGTCCAAACCACCTCAATCTGGCCTCTCTGGCTTTATCTCCGAAACATCTAACATGAGCTGTCCCTCTGATGTACTCGTTCCTGATCCTGTCCATCCTCGTCACTCCCAAAGAGAACCTCAACATCTTAAGCTCTGCCACCTCCAGCTCTGCCTCTTGTCCTTTCTTCAGTGCCACTGTCTCTAAGCTGTACAACATCGCTGGTCTCACCACCGTCTTGAACACCTTTCCTTTCATTCTTGCTGATACTCTTTTATCACACAACACACCTGACACTTTTCTCCACCCGTTCCAACCTGCTTGCACTCGCCTCTTCACCTCTTTTCCACAGTCTCCATTGCTCTGAACCGTTGACCCTAAGTACTATTGCTACCCTAGCCAAAAGCTAATGTTAGCTACATGGTAACGCCAACCACTAATGGTGTAGAATCATGTATTCCAAGAGTTGGATGAATGGATCTTACAAAATTATATCTTGTTAATGTCGTCACAGTGAGACAATGTTTATTTCTTTTCAACATATTTTTCAGATGAAGCTTACGGGCACACAGAACTGCAGGCTGCAGAGACTACTGTGTTTACTCCTGCGACCGGAGGTGTCAAGTAACAAAGTACAAATACTTTGTTACCTTACTTGAGTAGAAATTTTTGGTATCTATACTTTACTGGAGTAATTATTTTCCAGCCCTCTTTTTACTTCTGCTCCTTACATTTTCACGCAATTATCTGTACTTTCTACTCCTTACATTTTAGAATTAGTCTCGTTACTCCTGTTTCATTTTCATTTCGGCTTATTTTCGATGAATTTTATTGTGGTTGGATGAGTATAAACATATACCATTCCGACACCCTAGTGTCTAGTGCATCCGACAACCTAATGCCTAGTGCATCCCACATTTTTCAACTGTAAGATTTTAATATAACATTATAGTCAATATGGCCTTTAGAAAAATGTTTTTTGAGGAAGTGGGGTAGTGCATTGTAGGCCCCCTGTGGCGCGGCTTAAGCTTTTATCCTTAATGGCATTTTTTTCCTTACATTACTTTTACTTTTATACTTTAAGTAGTTTTGAAACCAGTACTTTTACACTTTTGAATAAAAAGCTCGAGTTGATATTTCAACTTCTACAGAAGTCTTTTAAAACCCTATTCTACCTGAGTAATGAATGTGAATACTTTTGACACCTCTGCCTGCGACCAACAGCAGCCCCCGTCCCATGCCTCATGCTTAAGCAAACAAAAGCTGAATTTTAAACATTTATATTTCTGCAGATAAATAAATGTTTAGAACTAAATGTGTGTATCGTGGAGTTTCCTTAATTTGTTGTAAATCCTTAATGTGTAAATCTTATGCTTGTGTTACTATATTGTAATATTTACAACGCTCTGAGGAAGTAGTGGCTCTCAATTTCAACATTATACACCAGTAAGCTCAGTATTTAAAACAGGTAAGGGTGCATATGTTAAAATAAGCAAAGGTTCTTATGCTGAATTGCAGGTGTGATGTGCAATGAGATGTGTGTAATATAACAATAGAGTTATGCAGCTGTGTGATGGGTGTAACCTAATGGGTATAATTTGCCTAATCTTCGTGGGTTAAACTGCATTGGATTGGAGGAACAACAATGGGTTGAAGGAACTTTTTAGTTCTCCTGGGTATAAAAGTTCCAAGTACTTTGAGTGGAAACGCGGCTATATATGATTATTTTCACAGATGTGCAATTTCAGGTAATATAACCAACATGTTTAGAGAAAGCACCAGACATGATATGATAAAGTGTACTGATTGAGATAACGCAAACTCACAGACCCCATCTCCAACTGGATAATGACAAAACACATGCTCATGCAGGTGTAAATGTATGCAGAACACACTGCAATCAGAATGTGATCTGATCAGCCAGACCACATCTGGAGGTGGCCTCTTGCACTGTGATCAGATATCTAACACGTGTAAGACATTTCTACATTGTAACAACATTCTTAAGGTAAATATAAGAATCACGTTTATTGGCCAGGTATGTGTGCACATACAAGAAATTTGACTCCAGTTTTAAAAATCCACGTAAGTTAAATGTCACCAAACTCTACTAGCTCAAGCTACTCACTAAAAAGCTACAAAGAAGCTTCCTCTCTAAAAGAACCATACGGCAGTATCACTTGTCTTAACCTAGGACAAGTCTACCAGCTCCGCCTACCTATTTTGTATGTTTAAACCCAGTCACAGTGCAGGCATAATAAAGATAATGAGAATGTGTATTAATAACTGGTACCGAGCAAGTTTACATGGGAGTAAATGGAGTGGACAAAGTGTTAAAATTCTACCGTCTTATATAATAGATCTAGCATACTGTAGATTTCGACATGTCATAGCAATAAAAGCCATGCATGCTATGCCGCTGACATGGCTTAGTGGGACCCTGATACGAAAAGGAACATTCCATTAATGCTAATAATTACACTTTTGCCTTGAAAAATCTAAACATCTGTTATGAAAAGGACAATACCCATTTTAAAACACAGACAGAAAAATACCAAACACGTTTACTTTAAAAAACAAGTGATGAAAGAAACCTTCTTTGAGAAAACCTAATGACATAAAGAGGCCACAGTACACAGAACTCAAAACCATGACACAGAAAACACCCAAAACTATCCACAAAACATATAAAACCCCCCTCAAAACCACAACAGAAACAGGAGAAAAAAAGAGGTGTCTCCTGTACAGAAACATTACAGTGAGGATAGTTACTGTATGGACTCTAACACGTGGGGCAGCCGTGGCTTGGTGGCAGAACGGTTGCCTCCCAATCGGAATGTTGGCGGTTCGATCCCCCAGCCATGCGCCGAAGCATCCTTGAGCAAGATACTGAACCCCAAAAATGCTCCCGAAGCTGCGCCTTCGGTTTGTGAATGTTCTCATATGTAAGTCGCTTTGGATAAAAGCGTCTGCTAAATGACTAAATGACTCTAAGTTTAACTCACTTTTTAATGTGGAACTGTTAAACTACACAACATACCTCACTTTGAACTGCTTTACACTTTCTGAAGAATCAGGGAAAATCCCTGTTCCCATTCAAAAGCTTCACTCGATGCTGCATGCAGTATGCATATGGGAACGTCTTTGCGTGACCGGCTGTGAAAAGTGTGTTTAAAAATGTCAATGAAATTGACTCAAGCAAAACTATAGCCTCGGCAGGTGACGTCACCGGCGCACCTGAAGCCCGGGGCTATAAGTATATGAGCTCCAGCTGCCAGCCTTCAGGTCTTTTTGTTTTCAGACCGATTCTGTGTGGTGTGTGAACGGGAGCTGGAAGTCAAGTAAGGTGGCTTAGTTTTTCAACTGGCAGCAGGTAAGTAAACTCCAGCAGTTGAAAATGGGCCAGCAGTCGGAGCGGTGTGTGTGTCTCCGCACCTGATGGCAGACACAGACATTCGCACACTTACTGTTTTGTGTGTGTAAGAGCATGCGTTCGCTGCATTTGGTGAGTGCCAGTAGTGTTTCCCCTGCGTGAACCCGAAGCGCTGTTGCCTCTTCAGTTCGCGCGTGGGATGTGCGGATTATGATCTCTTGGGCTGCGGACTTCTGATAATAAATCCGACGGGGCGCATCACACACCTGTTTGCTCCGCCTTCCTTCCCACACGTTACCTCTCCACCTCCGCCACCTTGGGTGTTTCTGAGTAAAGGGGCCATAGAGTTCCCCTTCCAGAAGGAGAATTGGGCTTTCACAGGAGATGCTTCCTGGTTCCCTGGAAGGACGGGGGCCTACGTCCGGTCTTAGATATTTGGAGGTCAAAGCACTCAAGCTCAAAGATGTTTACTGTCAGATGGTCGTGTCGCAAACCAACATTGTGATTGGTTCGTCACGTTTGATCTGAAGGACGCATATTTTTCATCACATCACGCCTCATGTGTACAAAATGCATGGATGAAGCGCTGGCTCCATCGCGACTCCAGGGCCGCCGCATTTTGAGTTGCATACACGACTGGCTAATGTAGCAGTCTGTAGGGATGCCATGGTGGGTATCCCCCGCGGGGCAGGGCATGTATATCTGCTTACTCCGTCCCGTGACCCTCAAAAACCTCTCCACCTCTGCCACCTTTGGTGTTTCGAGGGGGCAGTGGTTCACATATTGAATGCCCGGTGTGTAAATCCTGCCATTTTCCAGGACACGGGGTATTTAACATTCCCCCAGCAGGAAGCGTTACGGCTAGCACCGAGATCAGTGGGCCTGGCAGCGTGGACACTTCAGCCAGGCGTTTCTGCATGGGTGTTAAGCACAGTACGTTAGTATACGGGATCCAGCTACTCTTGTCCTCCGAGTTTTAGCGGCGTGGTCTCCACTTCCGTGAGACCGGAGGTGGCGCACGTACGGTCACAAGAGCTGCACACTCTTCTGAGAAAGGGGCCATAGACAGTGTTCCCCTTCCAGACAGAGAGTCAAGCTATTACAGTAAAGATGGTCGTGTTGGGTCTTCTGGCGTCAGCCTCCACGGTGATTCCTATGGGGCTGTTACACATGAGACCGTTTCAGTCGTGGCTCAGAGCCGGGGGATTTCATCCAAGGGCCAATCCTCGGAGGCTAATAAAAGTGACGCGCCGTGGGCTTTGTACACTAACTATGTGGTTCAGACCCCAGTTCTTTACCTTGGCGTACCATGTCGTCGCAACCTGCTAACGACGGACGCTTCCCTGACGGGCTGGGGTGCGGTCTTAAGTGGTCGTCCAGCCCAAGGGGAATGGGAGGGTCATCAGCTCGAGTGGCACATCAATTGCCTGGAGTTGATGGCCGTATTTCTGGCCCTGAAATACTTTCTCCCCCAGTTGAGAGGTTGTCATGTACAAAGTCCGAGGGGGACAGCGACGGTCTCCTATATAATCGCTTGGGAGCAGACTTGTTGTTCAGAAAGACTTTATAGATGGGGGAGTGGAACTCCACCCAGAGATTCAGTCAAATATGGACCGGATTGAACAGAGCGGAAGTGGAACTCTTCGCCTCTTATCAGATAGCGCAATGTCTCCTCTACTTCTCCCTCAGTTCCCCAGCTCTGCTGGGTCTGGATGCGATGGGTCATACATGGCCCGAGATGCGCCTGTATGCCTGCCCTCCAGTCGCTCTGCTCCCCAGAGGTTCTAGCCAAGGTTCGCCAACATGGCCGGCCTCTTATTGATAGTGCCTCGTTGGCTGAACAGACTACGGTTTTCAGAGATAGCGTATCTCCTCAAATGCTCGCCGTGAGCGATTCCAGCGAGGAGGGACCTTCTGTCTCAGGCGGAGGTCACGATGTTCCATCCTGAGCCTGACCTGTGGAACTTTCATGTTGGCCCCTATGGGCACTAGCTGACAAGCACTGGGCTGTCGCCTGCAGTTATCAAAACCATTTTAAGTGCTAGGGTTTCCTCTACCAGGAAGCTGTATGCAGTAAGTGGAGTGTCCTTGTCAGATGGTTCAAGACACGTCAGGTGGATCCAGTCGACTGCCAGATTATGTCAGTTCTGGATTTTCTGCAGAAAGAGTTGCTCATGGGCGCTTGCCCCTCCACTCTCAGGGTTTATGTGGCCGCTCTCTCGGCTTGCCACGCCCCGGTGGATGGGGCCCCACTGGGGAGGCATCCTTTGCTGGCCCGCTTTGTTTGCGGGGCCATGCGGTTGAGGCCTCCCGTCAGAACCAGGACTTCTTCATGGGACTTAGCCTTAGTTCTGGAGGGTCTGGTTGAGACCCCATTTGAACCTCTAGAGTCAGCGTCGGACAAGCTTCTGACTCTTAAGATGGTTTTCCTAATGACAATAACTTCTCTGAGGAGCATCGGGGACATGCAGGCTCTGTCGGTTGTCATCACCCTGCTTAGACTTTGCCCCAGGTTGGGTGAAAGTTATCCTACATCCTCATCCTGACAATCTGCCCAAGGTTCCTTTTTCGACTGCACATCCTGTCATTCTGGAAACCTTCTGCCCTCCACCGTTTGTTACGCCGGGGCAGGAGAGATTTCATAGACTGTGTCCAGTGTGTGCTCTCCGGGGTTATGTCCACCGCACTAGCCAGTGGCGTAGGTCGGAGCGGCTGTTTGTTTTTCATGGGGGACGTAACAGCGGTTCTGCCACCACCAAACAAACCATGTCACACTGGGTCAGGGATGCTATTGATCTTGCCTACGAGGCGCGCGGTTAGGCTTCGCCAAGAGGCTTAAGAGCTCACTCCACCAGGGGGGTCGCTTCCTCTACTGCTGTAGTTAGGGGTGCCCCCTTACAGAGTGTCTGTGATGCGGCGGGCTGGTCCTCGCCGCGCACATTCATAAGTTTTTATAGTTTGGATGCTTCTGGACTCCGGGCTCCTGTGTCCTTGAGTCGGCATCCTAAGCTACTGTCTGAGGCCTCCTGCACTTTGTGCACACCTACACATCGTAGGGGGTCCGGACACCATCGGCACGGTGGCATGGGTATTCCGTTCCCATATGCATACTGCATGCAGCATCGAGTGAAGCTTTTGAAAGGGAACTCTCGGGGTTACTTGATTGTAACCCTGTTCCCTGATAAAGGGGAATAAGATGCTGCACTGCAGTGCCGTGCTGATGCTGCCCCAGGACCGGTCTTCAAACAAAAGGGACCTGAAGGCTGGCAGCTGGAGCTCATCTACTTATAGCCCCGGGCTTCAGGTGCGCCGGTGACGTCACCTGCCGAGGCTATAGTTTCGCTTGAGTCAATTTCATTGATGTTTTTAAACACACTTTTCACAGCCAGTCACACAAAGACGTTCCCATATGCATACTGCATGCAGCATCTCGTTCCCCTTTATCAGGGAACAGGGTTACAATCAAGTAACCCCAAGAGTATTCACATGCTGATGTGCAAACGTGTTATGGTTACCAAATGATCTTGCATAAATATACTGTAAATTGTTTACACAAATCAGTTACACTTTCTTGACAGTAGATAAATATGAATTTATAGGTGTTTTGCCTTTGAATTAATGATAAAATCACATCATACAGTCCTGTGGTTGGTCTACTTTGTTTTCACACCACAAAATTGGAACAACATCAAGACCCACCTTTTCAGGTGGTCTGTTTGTGTAATCCGCACCTGAATTCGATTGACAGCTTTCACATCAGCCTAAAAGAACTGAACCAAAGCACCATAAAGGTGTGACCAGGCCAATGTAATTGCTATTAGTCAGATTTTTTGTAAGTGATGCTGTGCTCTTACCAGCGTAGACCACAATGCCCACTACGGTCTCAGTGTTGCGGATTGTGCAGCTCCTCAGCAGGAGGTTGTTATTATGTAGGCCGACACGAACCCCACTGGGGTGCTCCCTGTGGAACAACATGCACACACACACGCAGGGTAATGAAAGTCTAAACTACATTAATGTTTTAACCCTGTTTTACAATTTTGTAATGAAAAAGCAAGGAATATGCGATGCAAATTGTTGGTATGGACTCGGTTGTATACATTGTGTTAGATGGTCAGTGTTAGTCATTGTCTTTTTACTATAACATGAATACATAAATAATTATGAGCCCCACATATTTTGATTTCTCATTTAAGGAGATCTTTATTATTATACTGATCCCATATATTTATCTAACTTAAGTGGATGTAGACAGATATGTTCAATCACTGTAACATGAAAAGGAACTCACATATAACCTCTGAACCTGCTGAGGTCATTGTTGGGGTTCTCACACTCAATACGACTGTGGAAGCTCTCAAGGGGCAACTCTACTTCCTGGAAAACACGCACACAGACACACAAAAATTCAATCAAAACCTGCAGACATACGGATAAACAGATATGCAATAATAAATCCCACAACTGGAGGCAAACGACATCTATTTCAACACCATTTTTTTCTGGCTGTTTTTTACAGTAACTTTTTTTGGCAGAGCAGAGATATAAAAATGAAACGTGCTTATCAGCCAATTATCATCCACTGAAAATGAGATTGCGGCAACTGTGGCTGGGTGGCAGAGCGGTTGCCTGCCAATTGGTAGGTCGCCGGTTCGATCCCCCAGCCATGCTTAGGAGTATCCTTGACCAAGATACTGAACCCCAGGGTGCTCCCGAAGTTGTTCCTTCTGTTTGTGCAAGTCCCTTTGGATAAAAGCGTCTGCTAAATGTAAATGAGACTGATGTATAAGTCACACACTTAAAGTTGATCCTGGAGTTTATTATTACATGGATGCAACCAGAAGCAGACAGCTGTTTCATCTGGCAAAGACATCCAATTGCATCTTATTGTAACTCCGTGCATTGTCTCTTGCAGACAGCAGTGCCCATTTCGGTAACACTTCATTTGATAGGTCTGTAAATGTTATGGTAAAAAGTGGATAATTAGCAAGTAACGAATTAAAAAAGTCTTCAAAATGACCCCCAAATTTCCCCAACATTACTTAATAGTCCACTATTTCCAAATAAGCAGGTAATAAATAGCTGGTAATTTCTTTAATATATTTCCAGGAAAGATGATAATAAGTAAGTAATGTCTTTGAAATTTCTTGAAAATTACAACCAAGTCATTGTATGATTATATTCTATTTCTCAATAAGCAGTTGATAATTGGTCAAGTTAATTGATAGGCGTAATTAGACTCACATCCAAAATATAGCGGAATTATATACCTTAGTAATTAAGCCTACATTAGGCCTATTATACGTTGAGGGTTTCAGTTTTGATAATCACAAAGAGCGGGGCACTACGTCGTTCTTACCAGCTTATGATAGGCAATGAGTGTGGGTCCATGGCAAAACAGAATCAGGGGGTTAACAACTAGTCTTACCAGGCGGTGACAGAAGTTGACAGCCTTATTGTCAATGATGGAATTGTTGAAGGTCTAGGCTTGGTGTTTCAATCAAGTTGCTGAGGGTTGAGCTCACCCAGACGTAGATGACCCATCACCCGTTTACATTTATGATAACCAGTGTTCTTTCCCTTTACCCAGACTATTGAGAGTGGAGGCCATATAGATATTGCTTTTTACACATGTATCTATAAAGATAAGAAGGAACCAGCCCAAAGAGATATTTATATATAAAAGCCAACCAAAAGTCCAGGGACATAGAGAGATGGCCAGTTTGCAGCAGCATACAGAGTACAGTGGTGTACGAGATTTTCACACCCAGTAATAAAACGTGAAGCACAATGGTATACAGCACCCAAGTTTTTTAGGCACTGGTCAGGTGCGTTAATAAAGAGCAGATCTACTATAATCAAAAAAGACGACAACAGACTTTAGATACACAGAATATTACCACAAATTGTTGGTAGATGCCAAAAAACATTATGAGTGTAAAAAATTTGAACTGGACACTGATGATTTCACGCAAAATGAACTGTGCTGTAGCTTATATGAACAATGTGACTGCATTTTGTTCCAGAACTCCAATAATTTCACACTGCATTAGTCAACATGTTGGGGAACTGTCCAAGAACGTTGTTGGTCACTAATTAAGTGTTTGAGAAAACCAATGCAAAGTTAACTCACGTTGCAGAGAAAATACCATATCTGCTTTATTGTTTACAGAAATTATGCTACATCAGTAGTTAACAGTAGTTGTAGCTCCTAATACGCCATGACAGTTGAGCAGTTTCCACAAGTACACCTAAATATGAAATTAAATAATGTTACCCTCCAGGCAGTCAATGGAGATAAGGTTGTTACTGTGATGTAGAGACAGCGCAAACAGTTAAAACATAACATTTGAAAGATAAATTAGTTACAAAATAATAACTTACCACTCTGAAACTTCTTGCTCTAGTCTAAGTTGTGAAGCTGGTTTGAGTTGTTGGAACATGTACTTCTGAACCATAATGGCTGAACTGAAGCCATAGTTACCGGGTGAAGCAGCTTTGTTTTGGACACTACCTTACTCGTCAGGACCCGCCCTACTCTATTTCTGATTGGTTACCTAGGTACTGCGCATGTGCAACTCCCAACAAAGATTGAATTGAGGTGAGATGCCTCACTCGGTAGCTAAAACCATGTTCAAGACACAGGTTGAAAAGAGGTGCTCCAGCAATGTGCACAGTAAGCAAAAATTGTGTGTTTTTTGAAAATTAAATCATGTCAGATTCTGGTACAACCCCAAAATAAAATTATGAAACTGAAAATGAGCATAATATGACCATTTTAAAGTGAACGTAGGCTGCAGTCTAACTCAGAGCAGACAATAAGTGATGGCTATTATGTCTCCCACAGCATTCGATTTCCTTGTGCTTCTGTGTGTTCTACTTAATGTTAGAAGTTACCGCTTGTGCCACACTCAAACGGCCCAGATAACGTGGTGCCATGGCCAGCTAATCTATGTTATCCCGGGAGCAAACGGCTTGTTTTCCCCCTTTGTGGGCCCTGTCCCTTTGTTAAATTGAGCGGGCTGCCGCCATTTTGACCCCCTGCACATTACCCGCATGGAGACGTCTCCTCGCATCTACACACACACACACCCCATCAGCTTGCTGACTGTGTATGCTTAGTTTGTTTAGTTTAGACTATAGTGATGTTTTGCTGAAGTTATTGATTTTCAATAAGGTTATAATAAACACTATTGTATATTTTAAGGAGCAGTTGCCTGTGTTTATTGCGTGTATTTGTTGTTATAATAGCTGGTTACAATAGTCAGTGCTTGGATTCACACTTCAATGTAAGGGGATATTTAATTATCAACATTTTTAGGTGGACAGCCACCTTTTGAGACTGTTTTCACATTTGTTATGTCAGGGTGGTGCCTCCTAATTATGAATCTATATTAATAACTTTATAACATTAAGAATTGTATTATATTATATTCATAAATATTTTTGATATTTCTGCTATCGTGCTTTCCTTTATTTTCGGTCATATAAATTATGTTACAATGTCAGATGTTCATATTAAACATGGTCAAAGTTTCAAATGAGGTAAACGTATGTAAAAGTAATCCCTGGGAACACAACCCTCAGGCTGGGTTTCATTTTTTTCTACTTTGTCCTTATACGGTCATCTGCTCTGGATCTGCTCCAGATACAGCACGCCCACGAAGTACAGGAACACGAAGTGCTCAGTCTGTCTCAGTTATTCAACTTTCCTGCTCATAGCATTTTCTCCAGAGCTAGCACAGCGCTAAAACAAAGTGTGGCAATAGGTCTGGATATGCAAGACTACTCCTCAAGTTTTTGGAAGGTGTTCACAGAAAGTGCTTTCTCGGTTGTGAAGGAAAGTTAGTTTCTTGCTGGACAGATGGCTTTACTTGTTGCTTGAGTAACTGCTAACTACTGCTAACTGTAGCAGCCAATAGCTAGTTAGCTTAGTGAGCCAACTCATGGAGCTAGCGGTCCCATTAGCTAGCAAACTCCCAAACTGGGAGCTTGGAGCCTGGGCAGAAACACCAACACTCCCCTGGTGCTCAAGCTCTGGGGCGCTAGATGCACCTGCATGGTTAACTGAGCTAATGGCAACAAATGCGCGGAGCAGTTAGAGGTACTTTAAAGCCATCTATCCATCTAGAAACTCTATAAACTCCAAAAAATATGATCTGTTTCACAAAATTTTTTGAATTATGAAAGTCTCATAAAATTATGAAAGTTGTATTTGTATAGAAATCAGTGAGGCTGAGCAGGTCTCTCAGGCCAAGCTTATCAGTACCTACACCAGCCACTTTGCAACCTAATTCTTGTCTCATTTGTGTTCTGATAAACAATAAATTAATCGCATTCAGTGCCCTATATCGCTATTTTACAAGCTAAGTTACTGGTTAATTGTATAGCTCCTTTCAGTCTTCTGTCTACTCAAAGCACTACACATTAACCGCGTTCACACACATTCATACACTGATGGCAGGAGCTAACTGCCCGTCAGTACAAAGTAAACTAACCATTCACACACACAAGGCACAGCCCTCTGGAAGCCAGAAGTTGGTCAAAAGTGGACTTTTAGGGAGGGGGGCCTTAAAGAGACAGGAGCTAAAATATATAGCTATAATATAGAGGCATACATGTATTCAAAGTTAATGCCTGAAAAAGGGGTGAAAAGATGCAGATTTGCTCTAGGGGCCACTAATTGAGGCAAAAACACAGCTTACACCTACCACTTCATGTATTACCTGCAATGGGTGGTCTGAAACCACCTGTCTCTGTTTCAGGTTGGTTTCACCGTCCAGGTTTGCGGTCTCAATGTAACAAACCCCATGAGGGTCAGAGGAATACAGCAGCAGCATGTCAGCAGGGATGACTTCATTACAGGACAGACGGACAAAGTCTCCAACTCGCACATCCTTCCAGCACTGGTCAATGTAGGCTTTCCGCTTGCTATGGGCCAATATGAGTAGACAGAGAAGAGACAGAAGATTAAAAATATCTAGGCAAATGATCCAGTACTCAGAAAAAGAGGTTACAGTGCAAATTAACACAATCACATGACAATAGAATCCAGAGTGGTCAGAAATTTTTAGGCTTTTCTAGCAACTAGTGCAGTGCCCTTCAAAACGTGCTGCTTGCAGCTTTCTCAATATCATCGACCTGCAGAGCTCCCACAGTTCTAGACACAGCAGTTCAAGACCCACCATTTTGGACCTTCACATGCCCCACCAGTTTCTTCTTTTTAAACTTTATTAACAACACAGTAATATTACAATACACCACCAGTTTGACAGTTTATTGAGGTGTTCCCAAAACATACCCACCTAAATTATTAATAATAATCAGTATTGTTATTTTTGCTTCTTTGATAAATAACATTTAATTGACTGAATGTAGGCCAAAGACACACGCCACACATGAAAAACAAAAGGTACAATCTTTTTAATATTAAAAATGTCAAAATACGCATTTAAAGAAATTTGATTATAGACTAACGTTATCAGCAGTTGTGGGAGATACTGAAAGAAAATCCTTGCCATTGAAATCTAAACTCTAAGAAGTTTTTCATCCAGACGTAACAGTGTATGAATGAATTATTTTCTGCTATATCATTACTATTGATAAAATTTATGAATTTATGCTGAAGCTAGCTAGCAACCCCAAATTAAAGCTGTTTCTCAGGGTTTTCAGGTCGATGATATTGAGAAAGCTGCACGCAGCAATACCAGAGAACAGCAAATTGGCATGTTCCAAACAGGCACGACATTATTCATTGAAGGTAGCTAGCTAGCTAAAGAACATTAAGTAAAAAAATATGTAGGGTTTTCAAAATGTTTACATTAAAATTCAAATAAGCTAACACCTCATTATATATAACCAGCACCATTGAGAGAAAAGGTTTCCTCTTTTGTCCTCTCTCTTTCTTTCTGTTATTGGATATTTTTAGATTAAAAGAAAATATTACTGTTTAATTAATTATTTTTTTGCGAACGGTATCAAAACATATATAAGGGGTCTGGAGCAAAGCAGGGTTAAGGGGGTAATTACTGTAGTAGAGATACTTTTAGCCAAGAGAAAATGGATTACCTATGTGGTACTGTTTTGACTCTGATTCTCTGCTGTGTGGTGGGCGGGAAAAGAGGTGTTCAGAAAGAGTGGTGGAAGGTGGAGACATTTGTGACCCGTCACGGAAACCAGTGACACAAGTCGGCAGCACAACTTTTGAGCAAAATGAGAAAGAAGCGTTTGTTTTTTTTCAAAATTGGTGATTTTCGCTTTTTTGCAGAATCTGTTAGTTGAGATCACAAAGAAGCCCCTCCGTGTTTGAGATAGCAGTATTGGTATATTTAAAAGCGTACATTTTAATTGCAATTGGCTTGTTTTTCGGACATTCTAGCATGTAGTAGGGGCGTGTCTGTGTGTATTTCCATACTGGATAAACCGGCTTTTGTTTCTCTGTTATTGCCCCGCCCTCCAAGGGAAGCATGGCTACTTATTATGCCACACTCTAGCCGGCTGTAGCTGGTATCAAAATTCAATGAAGATGGACGCCGAACGACTGATTTCATTGGAGGCAACGAGATCTGAAAGAATACTTTTCTGTTTCTTATGGGGTGAGTTTCCATAAACATCAAAGTTTGTCGTTTTGGGTTCATTCTAACACGTACATGTTATCTCATGTTTAGTACATGTTTAGACCTTCCCATACCTGCCTATTGTTATTAGCTAGCTCAGGACTGTCGTTTTAATTGTAATCGTTAGCATCGTATCACTTGCCAAAAATCCCCATTACTATAATGGGCTTTTAGATGATAATGTTAGCATCTGCTATTAATTTGAAGAATGCTTCAATTGCTTGGCTGATTGCTTGAATTGACAGTTGTGAATGACTTAGCCCACGTAAACCTGCCTGTTAGCATTCTTGAATTGAATGTGATGCTAATAATCCTTTATTATTAATAGTATGCGGTCCGATTTTTCCTGTTGCGTCTGTCGTTGCTATGCAACCATCCAGCTTTACAGGGGGTATGGCTTATCTAAATGAGATGTAAATGAGCCCTATTATCACTCCAAACAGGTGAGAACAGATGAGAACTGCACAATCTTTAGAGGCTGTTTTCTCCCTTTTGAGCTTTTTTGAGTGCCTACCTTCAAATGGCCACAACTTCTCCAAATATTATCAGATTTCCATGTGTTACACATCATTGGAAAGCTTGGAGACTCCACTTTCAGAATATGTGAATAACTCAAAATGCCCCAACTTTCCGTGACTGGTCACATTTTGTAGCTGTTTCCTATTTTTTTTCAAATATAGCAATGTTCAGCATGAGAAATTATGTACGTAAACTCATCATTTTACTCATCATATAACTCAAGACAGGCTTTAACAGACTAGTTTTTGGTGTACTTATGCATTTTTTTACCTTGTGTTATTATAATTGCTTCCATTGTCTTCCTCATTTGTAAGTCGCTTTGGTTATCCAAAGCAACTGCTAAATGACTACATGTAAATGTAAATGTAAGTGGAGTCGCCAAAATCTAACAACAATTTGACATCCAAAAGGATAGAGGTGGACATGGCAAGAACTATTTTTACTTTGAAAATGGAGAAAAAATGGGTAAACTTATTAGTTAGAAAATAAAGAAATGCTATAATAATTCACTCTATAAAACCTGACAACTTGTATCAACCTAAGGGTAAATGAAATGTAACTATGTGTGAGCAATGTCTAAATAAAATCTATACCTAGATTACCAGAAGATCTAAAAGAAACGCTTGTTGAAAACATCACAACAAATTAAATCTTAAAGGCAATGGACCATCTACAATTATGGAAAGCCCAGTCATGCTTCATACTCCATATTCAAATATACTTATTGACTCTTGCCAAAAAAGACAACTCCCTCCAACACCTGAATTGGCAGCAATTAATGTTTTTCATAAATCATCTAAAGATGAAACTCTATGCGGGTCACAAAGAACTTTATCACTACTTAATGTTGATTTTAAAATATTCTCTGAAATGCTGTCCCTAAGATTAACTTCACTGATCCATAAGGTCCTGTTCATTATTTCTATGGACAGGATTTTAGGCGCAGTCGGGGGCCGGTTTGGGGACCACAGGATCTCGTCTCTGCTTTTTGCAGATGATACTGTCCTGTTGGCTTCATCGGACCAAGACCTCCAGCGTGCACTGGGACGGTTTGCAGCCGAATGTTAAGCGGATGGGATGAGAATCAGCACCTCCAATTCTAAGGCCATGGTTCTCAGCCGGAAAAGGGTGGCTTGCCCCCTTCAGGTTGGTGGAGAGCTCCTGGAGTGGAGGAATTTAAGTTTTTTAACTCCAGGCCTGACCGAAAAACAAAGAACAGACAGTAGTTGCGCCAGGACAGAGTTAGCTGTTATTTCACACCTAACTGTGAAATTGAGATGAAATCTTGCTTGAAGCCAACACGAGATCTCAGTTGAGACGCGCTAGATGGCGCATGAAATCTCAGTGCACAGCTTTGATGACACTGAGTCTATAAAGCAGACCGACGCACTGTAGCTTCGGTCGCTTTAGGAGACACCTTACGCCATTTCCACAGTAAACTTGTTTACGACAGGAGGCGCACCATGTCTTTCTCCACAGTTATTAACCTTACCTCAGGAAGACGCTTATCACGTTAAGTTTAATTGCCCTAGTCACTACTTGCTGGATGAGTTAAAAACTGTAAAGTGTTTGCTGAAACACTTTTGGATCCAGATTGTACTCTCCAGATAACTATCTTTGGCTGCAGAAGGGAGATACGGACTCCCTACCCGATGTTGGCAGCGGTTTCCCTTTCATCTGCCCTCCTAAGGACCAGTCCTGCCACAAACCGCTGATAGCATCCAAGCCGGAGAGGAAGTCTCCCGGGAAACCTGAACGAACTGACCCTTCCCATCAATCGCTAGGAAAAGCGTTTTCAAATAGGCTATTGTGTCTGGGCAGAGATAGATTTTATAACTCTGTGTTATTTCATTTAAGCTTCATTGCTGTGATTTCTGTTTTGCTTATTTAGAAAGTGATGCCTGCCGTTTTTCTTTGTGCTTAGAAGTTTCATTTTGTATCGGCGCCCCCGCAGCCGGGCCATCCAACTGTGTTAGCCTTAGCCACTGTAGAGCTAATGTCTGCATTTTATCGAACCAAAGTCCAGTAACACGGCCGCTGTACGGATGTCTGCCGCCAGTTTAGTGATGCCTCTCAATCTGGCAGAAAATGTTTCAGTATGTCACTGAAAAAAGGTTGCAACTTCTCATGACCAAAGTAAAGCTCCCTGTTGTTTCCTAACTGCTGGAATTAGCGTCTCTATGACAATCAGATCTGCCTATGTTGAGGGGGTACTTTGGGGCAGCATTAACGGCGTTGTTTGGTTCATTGTAAAAAGGCAAAGCAGGCGGAATGAAATCTCTTCTTTACAGCAAGACTTATTTTTTACAACTGATATTACATTTTTGTTATTACAGAGAGAGTAAAGTACCAGAAAAAGGTACCGTTGGGTACTGAATTCCAGGCACCGGTACATACCCTAGTCCTAGACCCAAAGGGTCACTGTAAGCCTATCCTGGGCAACTACAGAACAACAAATGGTTAATCCTGTCTCTTTAAAATCAATTCCATTTACAGGTTCTTTAAAGAATTTACATAAGCTTACAAAAAACTGATTGTGTGCCATACATTTGAATGCTGGCAGGAAAGCCACAAGCTAATGGGTCTAAATAATGTTTAATTTAAACATACGCCTTTATGGAATAACCCTGTAGTCCCAGACAATATAATAGATGGTATTATGGCCTGCTGGAAAGAAAAAGGGGTTTTAGAACTTGGGCATCTCTGCAATAATGATGTATTTGTTGACTTTAGAAGATTCATATCAGCTTCCAGGTGCACACAGAATAGGAGTTGGGTAAAAACGAACGTCATCAAGAACTTTCCCAATATTCTAGATACCACAATTGAAAAAAATATTCTGAACACTAACTCACAAAAGGGAATGATAAAATATATAATGCTATGAACAGCTAAACAAATCAGCACAAACATAAATGGGAGGATTTTAATTTCGAATATAATAACACACTGAAAGAATGGGAAAATCTATTGAAAAAGTCACAAAAAATCCTGGTGAAAACCAACATATACAACATTATGCAATTCAACATATTTCATTTCATGTACTATACTCCACAGAGGCTACATTAGTTTACTCCTAAGGCATCTCCTAAATGCTCAAGATGTAACTCAGATAATGGGGATCTCATACATGTGTTTTTGAAATGTACACACTAAATAATTTTGGAATAACATTTATGGACATATGTCAGAGATACTGCAGAAAGTAGTTACACTGAACCCCCGAATATCTATATTGTGAGATGTAGAAATGCTCAAAGAATTTAATAATGACAAAAAGTAAATAAATAAATACTATTAATAATACTATTAATATTGTCTGCAGCAAAAAATGTATATTAATTAACTTAAAAGCTATGCATGTGCATAGCCAAGTACACTGTTAAGTTATGTGAAGCTATGTAATGCCGAGTTATACGTTGAATGGCTATGTTACCAGTCTGTAAAGGAGGAAAGGTTGCTTTGAAATCCTCCTTCTTATCTGGCGGTTCTTTTGGATTAGCGAGGCAGGGAGGAATGTTGGTTCTGATTCTAGAAAAGTCCTTGCTGTGCAGTGCAGAGTTGTGCACAGGGGGGTGGCCCGGTGGCTAGAGCCACTGCCCCTTTGCCCTCATTGGCCGAAGTGCCTCTCTCAACAACCCCTCTCCCTCCATCCTCCACCTCCGCCTCCCCCCACAAGCACGTCAAAGCAAGCACTCGTGTTGAAACGCTCCGCTAAAGATCCACTGACTACGCTAATCCGCTCCAGGTTTTCCGCTCCTCCGCAGCATCACTGACACACATGTGAGACGAAGGTCATGGCATTACCAGGTAGATGCATTACAATACACATTACAGACACTGGTTGATCCACAGAATTAGTAATTTGGTAGTTTGGTTTTGTATTTCTGTCGGTAATGTTTTGCTCCTGGTCTTCTAATAGTGCTAACAACTTGTACCCACATTCTTAGAATTAGAATGCTCGTCTAATCAAATTATTGTACCAGTCAGATCAGATCTAATATAATATAAAGAAGACCATATTTTCTGTTGTTGGTACAGTTTGTAGACAAAAAACAATGCCTTCACAAAAAAGAAGACAGAGAGAGCGAGAGAAAGAGCCAAGGGAGGCTGCTAAAGGCAGTTTTGGAAACATTCAAGGAGTCTGATGCTCATGTTATGTTTCCAACCCTTTTTAAGCTTCTGAAAATCTTTGCAACACCACCAGTCTCAAAGGCCACTGTTGAACGCTCATTCTCAAAGTTGAAGCTGGTGAAAACGAAACATCGTAATGTGTGTGGACAAGAACGACTCTCTGATCTTCTGCTTCTGGCCATTGAAAAATCCCTATCATAAAAGATGAGGAGAAAGGTTTTGCTGTAAAAAGGAACAGGTAAAAATTTAAATTAAAAATAGTAAAGAGTTTCTATTATTATCATCAGCAATGTGTAATTGTGATGTTCTATAAAAGATCTACAATAAAGTCTGACATGTATTAGATTGTGTGCTGTCTTCTCTTTTAATTGTATATTTGTAACACCTGGATCATTTTTATTAACAAGAACCCACCCCCTTAGTGCCCCTTTTTTTGGTTTGGGCCACTGCCCCTTGAAATGTCTGTGCACGGCCCTGGTGCAGTGCATTTGTACAGAGGGAGAAACCGATCACTCTGTCTGTGTTCTCCTCAAGCTTAGTTTTTAAAACGATTGTGGGAGATTGAGTTAAATGGCTCTCCTTTGTTTACAGATCAAAAGAGTATGTGGTCTCCTAATAATAGTTCAGTTAAAGTCCCACAAATTAATAAATTCAAATTGTGGAGCGCCAGTGGTCCCAACAATGCTTTGACAGTCATTATACCTGACATGCAGAAAATTTACTTTGACAAACAAATAAATGTTTTTGTGCAAATAAATACTTACAACTTCTCTAATGTGCGTTTTCATGGATGATTTCATTAAACAAACTATGTGTTAAGGATTTATCATATAACCCGCTGGTGCACTTAGTATAGTGTTTAATGCCAAACCTATTGTGATGTATAAAACTACTGAAGAAATTAATTGTTTTAGGAATATATAAGGTGTGACGTTATTGAAGTTATAAAATAGTCAAAACACTCTGAGACTGGCATGCTCAGGTTTTTCGTCGTCTCAGTTAGAATGAGATCATAGAAGATTTTCGGTACTTTCCAGAAGCATGACAACATTGTTTCTTGGAGAAGTTGGATTAGTCTTAGAAAAATAGGTGGAAAATCCACCAGAGAAGGAGGGATGTTTTGGGCAATAATAGACAGAGAGCTTGGTAATTAGTTCACTACCAGTACGGAATTCGGGTTTATCTCTTGTGAAAGAATAAACTCTATTGCATTGAACTCTGATCTTCTCCAGTGACTTATTTTGAGTGTTTCCCGTTTTGTTTATCTGAGTTATTTGGAAAGTGTTGGAAAAGGAAGCCTGACTCAGGGTGCTTTCACACCTCTAGTTCAGTTCATTTGGTACGAACCAAGGGCAAACAATTATACATTGTAGCATTTTTCAGCTTTATTGGATCCTTTTCACACCTGACTGATTGCTTTGGTCCGAACAAGTTGAAACGAACCAAAATACAGTCACATGACAACTTCCACATCATTCATTGGCAATGGCGTATTTCCTAAACTGCTTTTCGATTGGTCAGAATTTACGTGCGGGAAAATTCCAATAGAAGAGGAAAAGCCAGCAAACAACACGGAGACAACAAAACTATGGAGACACGACTGCGCGGGCTGGTTTTGTCCCTGGCCATAATCTATTACATTGTTTGTACACACCACAATATGCAAACAACACATTTCTATAATGAAGCGTGGATGCGGCTTGAAAACAACATTCTAATGCAGTGCGAGCACGCATCGCTCGTCACTTCAAGTGGAGGCGTGCATTAATTCTTCTTAACTCTGACATGCTCATCTTACGAAAATAGGACTACGGCAACTGGCTTAGTCCAAAAATTATCAGTATTTTTTGCAGTTGGGTCGGTTCGAGGTCGGATCACGTTCTCACCACAAACGAACCGTTCCAGAGTTCGTTTGAAAGCGTACCCAGACCACATCTTCAAGGAGGTCTGGGTACGCTTGTTTTTTAGTCTGCTTTTGGTGCACACCCGAGTGCGATTACTGCTTTCACACCTGACCAAACAAACCACACCAAAGGGCCAAACGAACTCTAGTACGATTCAATCGAACTAAATGTGCCAGGTTTGAAAGCACCCTCATTCTTCAGCCCAGGCCTGGACTTCTGTTATCTCACAGCTTCTCTCCATCACAGCCACATAGAAATGATGGGTGCTTCCAGAATTTATGGTCACATGACAACAAATGTGCACAGTTGCCTAGAAACAGAGGGTGGGTCACTTTACCAACTGACACGCTCCCCTACCAACTTTTACTTTAAATATTCTCAATAAGAGCTGTAATATGTTCATCCAGTAACTCTGCAGCATCAGGCACGAGAACAAGATATGACATTAGTTACATGGAGAAGTGTGGCATTAATCACAAATGTTTTCTATGGCTGGATATATTTCAGAGAGCCATGCCTGTATAGTGTACAACTGTATGTCCTAATCGTACAGTGCTTGAGTGCATCCTGTCAAGTGCACCCACCAACCAGTCTTCTATAAAAATCGACACCCAGTTCTTGTTTCCAAAGCATTTTTAATTTTAGTAAGGGAAAAATCATCCAAAGCCATAAATTGGCCATAGATTCTTGAGACTACTGACATCTGGGTTTAGTTGTAGTAAGTCCTCTGATAATCGGAAGGATAATCATGGAAAATGGTAGTAGCACAATTTCTGGCCCCAAAGTATTAGAACATGTGGGATGGTGGTAGCTCAATGGTTAACTCTTCAAAATTACAGAAAGTTCCATCCCTATAGAAATCTAGGAAACTGTGTTCGGCCTCACCACATGTGGAGAACAAAGACAGGGGCCTGCTTGGAAAAGGTAAAGCCTTGACAAGAGGCTTGAAGGGAAAACAAAGGCCAAACAGTAAAATAGCGCCAAACCCCCTCAGCTGCGTTAAGTCACACCTGTGTGCAAGATTTATGGCATTGGCTTGAATCCAAACTCTGGAATTCTAATAGACGAGCCGCCAATGGGGGCACAGGAAATGCTGGCGCTTCGGCCATTACATCATCACCCCCATAAAAGCAGAACGCACAGACCTCTCGCTGTCTTTCCATTGTATCTTCGGTTGCTTCAGGGGGAACTCAATATTGAACTTTTTATTTTCCTAGGAAGGTCTTAACTTGCTAGAATAGCAACAGGCTGTTTTGTGTTTTCTGAAACACATTTTGGATCCCGATTGTTATATTCCACACAGCAATCTTTGCCTGCAAAAGGAAGATCTGTTATACTTTTTTCTTCACGGAGAGAAGGATAACCGCTGAGCCCGCTCCCACCCCACTAACATCGACTGCTGCTTCCCTCAGCTGCCACCCGAAGGAACAGTTGCTGTTGAAACTGCAAACAGCATGGACCTGGCCATGTCAGTATGCAAGCCTGAGAAGATAATCTAAACGGAATGACGCATTAAATTGCTATCGAGAGCAATCCCAAGTATGAGGCATGTGTCTGGGCAGAGATAGATTTTATAACTGTGTCTTCATTGTTGTGAATTGTGTTGTGCATTATTGTGGAAAGTAATGGTCCGCTGTGTCCTGTGTGTTTTTGTGCTTATCACATTCCATTATGTATCGGTACCACGCTTCTGGACCATTAACGGTGTTAGTTTTATAGCGACTTTGGAAGCTAATAACTGCACTTTATCAAACCAAATGGCAGTTGAATGAAAGTTTTTTGCCGGGATGAAGGGACAACTATTATGCTTTACCATGACATTCGAGATCCCTTGTGCCTTACTCTGTGTGCTTTTTTTCTCTTTACTCCTCACTAACCCACGCACCTTTACATGTACACACATACACCTACACACACACACACACACACACACATCTCCAACAACCCAGATAGCATGGTACCCAACTAGCTACCTTCCACGCCGTCTTGAGGATAAATAGTGGGTGTCCACCATTTTGTAGGAGTTTCGCGGGTCTGCCCGCCATTTTGGATTTGTGCGTGGAGAAGTAACAGGAATTGTGCGGTCATTGATTTCCTGATAAGCATTCAAGATCAGAGTGGTGGAGAGATTCATATATAATTTTGAGAAATTGAACAGCATTGTTTGATAAACCTCTCTGTTAAAGGTCTTCCTGATAATATGATATTACTGTACATTCTAACATACTGATTCCAACTAATAAAATTACTGACATAAACACATAAATAATAACGACTAATGCTCTTTTTCTGGGGAGAACAGTCTTGTGTCCTTTATATATATATATATTTTTTTTTTTTTGTTTGTGTTTATGTGTATATAGTCAGGGTATAAAGTCCCAAGAAAAAAGTGCATTAGTTGTTTGTTCAAATGCCTAAAATGGCCTATGTTCAAAACATTGTATGGTGGAGGTCGGGGTTTTGAGGTTACATTTACACTTTAGTGATTTAGCAGATACCTTTATCCAAAACGACTTACATATGAGGAAGATAATGGAAGCAATTATAACAACACAAGGTACCAAAAATGCACAAGTGCACCAGAAACTAGTCTGATAAAGCCCAGCACAGTATACAGAGCTAAGGATAGGATGGGGGTTTTTTTGTTGGTTTTTTTAAGAGATAGAAAGGAAGTAGAAGTTAGTAATTGTCAGTTAGGTGTTGACGCAAGGCGTTTTTTAAAGGTGGCTGCAGAATCTGCTGATCTTGTAGGAGCAGGCAGATCATTCCACCAGTGTGGTACAGATCCAGAGAAGGTGCGTGAGAGTGATTTATTTCCTTTTTGGCATGGTACCACCAGACGTTGTTCGTTTGCAGAGCGTGGGGATCTGGCAGGAACATAAGTGGAGATGATTTAACTTTCTGAGGATGACAGATTTAAATGTGCTCTGAGGGAAGGAACCGTGGAGTTTTGGAAAATTGTACCGACAGACAGGTTTCGCAAAGTAAAACAAGCTGCACTCAAACTACTGTCAATGTTTGGATCAACTGTGAAACAGTTTTTTCTATGCTGAAACCAGTGAAGTGAAAGCATAGCTCTGTTCTCAAAGACACACACGAAGGAGTTGCTTCATGTAGCCACAACAAGACAGACTTGAAAAAGATTGAAACACAAAGACTGCCAGATGTCCCACTGAGTCAAGTAAAGAGGTCAGAAAAAGTTCAGACCTATGAAAACTGTTAGTAATTAGACCTTTAAGTCACTGTTGTATTGTTTGCACGCATGTGTTGTGTGGCTGTTTGCAATGATGAGGATCTTCATGCTAGACTGGTTGGCCACCCCTGCTTTAGTATATTTGTTTCCACCACATCTGAATAACTGTGAAGGTTAGGCAAATAAGACTCCTTACTGATTTTAAAAGTGTGGTTTGAGATATAAGTTTTGCATGTTGCAAGACAACAGTTCATGATGTTTGCAAAGTACTGTTTTCAGTTCCAAGTTTCAATTCCTTTTCTCTTGCTCAGAATGCCTGTCATGCACCTAATGGTCCTATAATTTCTCACTCTGCGAGTGGCATCTAGTCATGCAGATAATTAGCATTTTATTTGTTCAGGTTTTGAGATATCTGAGTTTTTGAGCTTCTACTCCCACACAAATGGAATGACTATTCTCAGCATAGAGCTCTACACATACTGCTCTGTCATTAGCTTATCTGCAGTTTCAAGTTAAAGGCAGATTGAAAATTGCATTGTCTGGAATTATATAACATGATCTCTGAAACCCCACTGCTGTGTCATCAGAAGTTGCAGTTCAAACTGAACCTGTGCTTTAGTCTAAACAAGCGTCTGTGTCCTAGAATCAATCAATAACTTTATTTGTTCCCAGTGGGGCAACCACTGGTGCAGCAGTGGGATGCATACATTTAGCAAACATAAAAGGCACAGGGCACATAAATACAACACTAGGACCAAAATATATAAATACATAGTAAAAATACTCAGTCAATTAAAAAGATTTTTAAAAAGTTATGTAAATTATGTAAATAAGTATCTTTTCCTGCTAGAGTTTAGGAGGGAAATGGCAGACAATATAAAGGAGTATTTTAATCTATTGTTTTTACCAACTGAAAGTCTGAGGATGGTACTAGATGGCAGAAAATAAAACTGTTGATGTAAAGGATTGGAACAATCAGACAAGATGGATTCTGCTTTCTTATATAACTGTTATATAGCAGATATAAGAGAAAGTGAACATAGACGCAATGAAAGATTAATAAGGGTGCTCTCATCCTGGAACTTAGAAAGTTTCCTGAAACAAAAGAGATGCTGCTGGATTTTCCTGTACACCATGTCAGTATTACTCTCAAATGTCAGTTTATGGTCTCGTTTAGTTCCCAAGTACTTGCTTGTTTTTAAAGCATTGAATGGTCAGGCTCCTGCTTATATCTGTGATTTTCTAGCTCCCTATGAGCCTGATTGCTGCTTGAGATCCTCCAGCGGAAGCCCCTACTTGCCATTAAAGGTGACCAGGCTTTTGCTGTCTGGTCCCCTCATCTGTGAACCTCCCTGCCTGGACATCTCAGTATCACAACACAGTATCATCCTTTAAATCTCTTCTTAAGACTTACTTTTATGGTATGGCTTTTTCTTAATCTGATGGTATTTGTTGCAATTATTTAAATTATTTTATCATGTTTATATCTTAAGTTCTGGATCTTAATTGCTTTTATTATATGTTTTTATTGTAATGCATTTTGTTTGTTTTTCAAAGGTGCTATATAAATAAAGTTATCATTATTATTATTATTATTACTATATTCTGGCCATCTACCACTGTACTGTCAGGAGGTGGGTGAGAACACAGCCATTAGAGGTCACCATATCAAAGGTTTAACTTATACCTGCTGCAGACATGGTTTGGAGTCACAGACTTAAGGGCAGATTTCTACAACTCAGATCATTTTATTAATTTCTGAAAGTGAAAAACTTTTATCTCTGATCTTAAGAAGGCAACACTATCATATGTGTCAAAACAGATTCAATAGTGTGTACATTTGAAAGTTGTCATATTGGTCTCAGTTCATAATTTACTCCAGGAAGAAGGTTAATGAATATCTGACAAACTGAAGAGGTTACTTCATGAAAAACATGTATGAACTAATGCAGAGGCACAAGTCCAGTACCTGTAGACCTGAGATTGTCAGAGAGTGCCTCATAGCAATACAGAAACTTAGAAAATGGCACTGGTCATTTGAATTGGCCCATAACCCGATAGAGGTTCACTCACCCACAGAACACACGCACTACACTGTTGTTGACCTTCTTGTCGAACAAGTGGCGTCTGTAGTCTTCCAGGGCATCTTTGATGGCGATAATAGTGAGAACCACCAGCAGAGGAATCATGGTAATTTCCTTCTGAAAGGCTTCAACAACTGGCACCCAGTTCAGTAATGCCAGGAACAGGAAGTAGAGGTTGGCAGCCCTAAAAAGGAAGCCCCAGAGCAAATTAGTGTATAGAAACAACAAATGTACAACAGAAGCTGTGGAGGTGCAACCAAATGCTACCAGACCATTTCCAATGGTGTACTACCAGACCAGAATGCATCTTCTGTCTGTCAGTAGGTTGGTCCACCACTTTGGTTTAGACTGAAATATCTCAACAACTGTTAAATGGATGGTAAAAATCTGACCTATGGAATTGCTGGAACAGGTTCATGGGGATGAAAGTCAACAAGCTGTACTTGGTAGTATGGATAGCATTGCCCTTGTAGCTTTTGAAGACAGCTTCATACTCCTGTTGGTGGGGCCCATGGCGGGCAAAAACTGTTCTCCGCTTCCCACTGACTCTCTGTGGGGTGCTGTGGTCATCCAGAGAGCTTTTGTTGGCCAGCCCATCAGGGGCAGAATACCAGCCTTGCTCAGATTGTCCTGCCAGCAGCTGTCGACAGCGATGCTGCACCCAGTGGAGCTGCTCCATCTATGCAGCAATGGCTCCAGCTGAGCTGTGAGAGTGGCCAGGCTCCCTCCTTTGTGACCTCCTAATCCTCTGTGCTCGACATTGGACTTTCACTATGTCCTCATCCTGCAGAGAGAAAACAACAAAATCATTTAGAAAAGTTTGTTCTTATCCGGGCTGTTTTAAGGATCAGTCTGGTGTTATACTATGTTTCTAATTGTCAACCAATCCCATGAAAAGACCCAAACCAAAAATGTGTTAGTCCGTCTCTCAACACCTTCTAATACCATCTCAATTAGTGGTTAAATATTCTTAAAAGGCCAAAGTATAAACAGGGCGTGTGTTTTCAGCAATGGATTATTCCAAAATTCTTGCTCTAGTGAGTATTATGTTGAGGAGGATGGTGTGTGTGGATGGAATGAAAAGAAACTGTAGTATGTGTGGTCATGGTAATGAAGGAACATGACACCCAGTGCAATGGTGTGGCTCACTGATGTCTTTTGAAAGTGGAGCTCCTGAATTAGTAACAATGGAAGTTGAATTTGTCGGATTAATTTGAACTATCTGTACTCTATTTGTAATGGTATCACTGAATCAGATGAGGATTAACCACTAGTTGAATCATCTTTACCAATAAGAGCTCTGGCTGAATTGTGTTGAATGATGTAAAAAGAAGATGATCCTAGCTGTAATTTTAGGCTTGTCTAAATGCTTTAATATGAGGTGATACAACTTCAAAAAACAAAGATGTTTCATCTTATGTGCTACAATTCCACTTATATTCAAACTGCTAAGTGAAACATCAGTTATATCTGACTGCAAAGGTACAACTGAATTAAAATGTTAACAACATCATCTGAAATGAATCCCCTTTATCAAACAAAAGAGAAAAAAATGTCCGTTTGCAAACTCTGCCATCGGACCACAATTCTTCCCCTGGCCCGTAGACAACGGACGGACAGCCGGCTAATGGAGCACCAAAGCAACCTCCTTTTCCCTCCCACAAACAGGTAACTTGTAACAACTGGGCATAGCATAGAGTAACAATGTATATAGCTAAGCAAAGGACTGTTTAACCTTTGTACATGTGACGTTGCTGATGTGTTTTCATTGAGGTTTTATTGTTGTGATTTTCTCAGGGGTTAACTTGAGGTTATTATTGTAACCAGAGTTCTCAACCACCGCTAACTTGATGACTGAGTCTTTGCATGCTAACGAACTCCTTTTAACTTGGCACCATTATCCAAAACAGATCATAGACATACACTTCTAGTTTGACCCTTTAGCATTGCCACACCCTTTAATCTACATGGCCTCACCACCATTTTGAATTCCTCTTTGTCTAGCCATATGGGCAGTGCTCAACCCAGCCACCATTTGAGCTAGATCTATTTTGTTTGACGCCATCCTAGATCCAAGTAGCCATCTTGGATCACTCACACACCCTTTGTGCTGTAGTTTTGTGTATTTAGGGTTAGACTTCACAGTGTGTGTTTTGCTTTGTTTATCTTTTAAATAAATGCTTGTGTATAACTATGATGGTTTCACTAATGTTGCACAAGAGTGGCAAATTTGCCAAACCCCTAACCCTAACCCTATACTTGAAAAAGTTTGAACATTTCTAAGAGCTGTGTGTGTCACTTTATTTCTGTATCTGTCTGTATGTTTATGTGTTTTGTGGATCATTAAAATTCCTCAGCAAAATAGAAAAAACTGTTTGTCTGTACAGTATGTTTGCTTCAAACTGACCTAATTAACTCGTCTCAATCAGCTATGTTTCTCCCCTGAGAGCTACAGTTGCCAAGGTGACGGTAACTGCTATACGTGTAATCTTTTAAAAAGTATGAAAAGGTAGAAAATAACAAAATCATTGCATAAATGTCATTAAAGAGATTAACATGTTGAGCGAGGGAGACAAACATTTACATTATTCATTATTATTCATTTAGCATACGCTTTTATCCAACGCGACTTACATTTGAGAACATTCACAAAATGAAGGTGCAGCTTTGGGAGCATTTGGGAGCATTTTGGGGTTAGTATCTTAAGGAGACTTTGACGCATGGCTGGGGGATTGAACCGCTGACCGTCTGATTAGCAGGCAATTGTTCTGCCACCAAGCCAAAGCCACCCCAGTCAGAGTCAGACAGGAACTGTGAGCTACAGACAGAGAGAGAAATACAGGCCAGCGAAAGACAGAAAAAGGTGTGTGTGTGTGTGTGTGTGTGTGTGTGTGTACATGTGTATTATTTCTATTTTCCTATACTGTAAGGTTTTCAAGATCCACTAGTTGAGTGGTGAGATTTCCTACTGTAAGTGAATCAACTTCAAACTAACTTGTATTTGTGTATCAAACTGCACTAAATAATTCATCAAAATCTGCTGTTTCCCCACTGATTCCCCACTTAATGTCAGGAGAACCTCTCGAATTCCTGCTTCAAAGACCATAACACCTATCTCCAAAGTTAAAATACGGTAAAAGAGAAGAGAACCTGCTGCAGAGGCCGTGGGATTTTTTGTGTGTGTAGTTTCCAAAATGTAGGAATGAGAGCAGGTTAGAAATGTCCCTGTTTCTCCCTCCCTTCTAATAATTCTGGTCTGTTTATTTGGAAGTAGGGATACACCTAATATTTGGCCACCGAAACCTTTCTGCCGAAAATGGCCCAAAAGTGCATTTTCACCAAAACATTATGGCCGAAATGTTGTGAAGACCCAAATAGAAACCGCGACCTGCACGTGTTTGTCTGAAGCAACATGTCGGCGGTGTGGATGTATTTCAGTATGTCCCACGTACAGCGTTTTGCAAAACACGAGGGGGTGCATCTACAAAGACTTTCTCCACGTCGGGTTTAATTTATCACCTGAAATCCAAACATTCCGATCGCTAGGCTAAATATGAGAGGAACGCGCCACAGAAAAGGAAATCGCCTCAGAGTACGCCCACGCCATCTTTGGCGGACGTTTTTGAAAAAGCAAGGAAGTTTCCCAGTGATGGTCTCAAGGCAAAGGGCATTACACAAAAGATTATGGAATTCATTGCGTTAGATGATCATCAGACATTCTCTGTTGTAGAAGAAGTGGGATTTCGTAGGCTGATCGAGCACATTGAGCCCCGTTATGTCATGTCGAGCAGACGACATTTCTCAAAGGTGTGTTTACCGGAGCTGTTTAATGTTGTTGCAACTCATGTCCGTGAGCATATAAGCTGCAGATATTTCAGCAATCAGTTTCACGACAGACATATGGAGCTCAGACGTCAGAATGCACAATGGATCGACGCTGATTTACAGCTGCAAAAGATTCTGCTCCATTCACAAGAGTTTCAAGGGTAGCAGCCATTTCTGATGCATTAGCCAATATGTTCAACACCTGGCATATCGCATGTCATTGTAAGTGACAATGTAAGAAATATGACAAAAGCGATAGAAGACGTACTGGCTATAGGCAGAAGAATTGTTGGCCACTTTAACTATTCTCAGCCGGCCTATTCGTGCTTGCAGTCTATGCAAGATCAGTTTGGAACACCAATAAAACGGTTCGAGCAAGACGTGAGTACGTGGTGGAACAGCACTTTTTACATGTTGCAAAGCCTCTTTGCGCAAAAGCAAGTCTTGGCTGCATATAGCGTAGACTACGAGCTCCCCGTGACATTCACTTCACACCAGTGGGTCTTAATAAAGAACATTCTCTCTCTTCTTGCCCCCCTTGAGCAGCTAACTAAAGAGATCAGCTCCTCTGATCCTGCATCTGTAGCATACGTTATTCCTTTAATCGCAGCACTAAAGCGTCTCCTAAGCAAAGTGGTTGAGAAGGACCACGGCGTGAAAACAATGAAAAGTACACGCTTAGAGTCTGTCAGCAAATGTTTCACTGAGATCTATTCAGATCTTCTGCACTTCATCGCAACTGTACTTGATCCACATTATAAAGACCATTACTTGGATGCGAAAATAAAGCAGCACCCACGAGAAATTATCCAGGCCGCAATGGATGCGGAGACCCCGCGTGGAGACGGAGACAGAGCAGCGCCCAGCACAGAACGAGATCAGAGCACATAAAAAAAGACTTGTGTCTCTGCACCAGATGAGGGGCATGCACCCTTGTTGTCTGATATGTTTAGTGAAATCCTGCAAGAAATTGCCTCAAATAATAATAATAAAATAAATAATAATATTAATTATAGATAAGCTATTCTGTTCTATCAGATTGTAGCCATATTTCTGCTAGATATTTTTTTCATTTGATACAATTTTTTATTTATGCCCCATTTAAATACACTCTCTCAAATCTTTATCAAATGTCAGGCAGATAACAAGCCCAAACCGCTCAACAGCTAGATGGTTATCTGTCTGAAGGCCCCATCCCCAGAATAAGAACCCTCTTGCCTACTGGAGAAGTAATCACGGCTGCTTTCCTGACCTGACAAAGATGGCACACAAGTACTTGTCTGCTCCGTGCACAAGCACTGACAGTGCAGACTGTTAAGTGCAGCAGCTCATGTTCTCGATGAGAAGAGGAACAGACTTTACTGTAATAAAGCAGAGAAGCTACTCTTCATCAAGAAACACCTGCCACTTTACCTCAAGAAGTAGAATGGGCTTGTCTAGTATTTAAATATTTATTATCCACGTTGCACATCTGCAATACTTGGTGCATTTGTTAAAGTTCTACAGTTAACATATGGGCTATGGCAGTCTTTGTTATGATAAACTTTTATGTTTAAGGCCTACAGAGAAAATATTTTTGTATCTTTAAGTTACACTTGTTCTGAATGCAGTGTCTTGTAGTAGTCCTACAGAGAAAAATCTAAAATGCACTTGACCTAAATGCACTTTGTTTTTAAGAGAGAACATTTAATTTTAAAACCTTTCTGCAGGCCAGTAGGCCTGTACATTATTATTTAATGTACACACAAGTGGGGTCAAGTTAAACCTTTTAGTTAGAATTTTATTTTATACTGTGCGTTGTTGTAATGTGCTAAATAAATGTTTGCATAATTTGAAATTGATTTATTCTTTGAAACTTTAATATTAATTTATGCAATTGCAATGCCTTGATTTTATTAAAGTTATTACACAGTCATAGCCTTAAATGCAATGGTACTAATAATTGGCATAATTTATTTCAGTTTTTGGATTCGGCCAAGAATTTTCATTTCGGTGCATCCCTACATGGAAGTCTATACGGTGGTTGGCTGGCCCTGAAGTCACTCTGAAGCTGAATGTGCCAACTGTGTGAGTTTGTTTGACTTCACCATATATAAATTATGTATGACGAGTGAAAATTGTGAGTCTGTTTGATTCCATAGTCACATGTCTGCGACCAGCACAAGTTTTATTTTGATGTACAAATTATGTTTGAAGAGTGAAAATTGTTAAAATCAGAACAGAGGAACAAACTGATTGAGGTTTAAGCAGTTTATTAGCAACAGTGTGCAACTGTATCTGTGTGGCCTGAAAGAGCTCAGATACAGAAAGAGCCCTGTAAAAGCTCCTTTCAAAGAAGAATGGCCTGAGAGGACAAAGCCAGAACAATGCTGGCAGTGGTATAGTCAGTGTAAAATCACCACACATCGAGACGCAACCTGCAGACAGAAACAGTGGTGGGACGACACGCAGAAGGTTTCTGATGAGGTGAGCAGTAAGGAAGTATGCATTCCGAACGAGCGACGGGGACACAGAGATCAGCCCAGGGCGTGAGGACAAGGTAACAGGTCTGAAGGTGGACACGGCTGCATCTTCGCATATCATCACGGAGTTATGGACCTATGCAGTGCAGACAGCAGCTGTAGTGAGGAACAGATGTTTTAACAACCGCACAAAACAGGCGCCTTGCTTACAGCTGACAGGAAGACAGCCTAACCTTTCCTGGATGCAAAGGTTTGGGTCAGTGTGTTATTCCTACAAACAGGAGAAGCACAGACTTAGTGAAGTTTGTGGTGTTGGGACTCAGCGGATGAGTTAATTAATGTGGGTAATTGTATCTGAACTTTGTTAAAAGGACTGCATTCCCTTTTCTCCCACAATCCCTGAGACAGTGAACACCCCAGTGACAACCCCGGAAGTCATCAGGTCAATAGAACACGTCACGACTCTTGCGCCACCTCTCTTTCACTCTCCTCTTCCTGCGCTCATCCAGAGCAGAGACGCTCTCTTCTCTGCCCATTCCCTCCTGAGCGGAGGTGCACGCACTCTCTTCCTTATCTCAGCGCCCAGCTAGAGCTGACAAGCTCGTCTCCTCCTGGTCTCGAGCCAGCTAGCAGAAGCCTGCCTTCCTGCTGAATTGAACTCTCTATGTTTCTTACAGCAAGATCCTGCAGAAAATTATTGCTTCAATAAGTTAGCAGCAAGCCTACCAGCTAAACTTTAAGAAGTAACCGAGCCAGTTAGCGTGGAGCTAACCAAACCGAGGACGACAGACAACAACGTCGCAACAGCTGCTTTCCATAGCAGAACCACAAATTCTTCCCCGCTTGGCCCGATTGGTGCAACCTGTTCGTTAATCTGGTAACCATTACTAAATTGATGTTAGTTATTTATGCTACACACAGGGTCTTTGAATCCTAACTAACTCCTTTTAACGTGGCACTATTAGCTTACAGATCACCTTTACCTGCTAGCACACAAACACACCTCTAGTTGGCCTCCAGCAGAGGCCACGCTTGTGCTAATACAACTTTTGGAGCGTCAACTCTCTAGCTTACTTGGGTCACCGACAACTTTACATTTCCCTTTGTCTAGCCATGCAGATAATGCTTAGCCTCACGACACACTAATGTAACCGTAGGTGTGGGAGCTATTTATTGTTCGGTAATATTTAATAATTAAATATCAATTTTTGTGTTGCTGTTCCATTGGAACACAGCTGAATTAGTTTATAATATTGAAATCATTGTTTTAGTTAACTTGGGCACTTGTTAATGCTTTTATTTTGTAGGTACTGGGCAGCTGGGGCACCTGGGTGAATCTATATATATTGGTAGGTAGGTGTATGACAGGCGGCACCAGTAAGGGTTCATGGTTTTTTACCAGGGGGCGGCTGTGGCTTAGCGGTAGAGCGGGTCGTCCTCCAATCAAAAAGTTGGTGGTTCGATCCCGGCCTCCTTTAGCAAGACACTGAACCCCCGAGTTGCTCCCGATGGGTCAGGCCAGCACTTTGCCTGGCAGCTCCGCCGTCATCGGTGTGCGAATAGGTGAATGAGAGGCAACCTGTAAAGTGCCTTAAGTGGCCGTTTGATTGTTTTGTTTTTCTTTCCTTGAATTTTTTCTGCGGACAAATCGCCACTACACAAAGTAAAAGAAACCTTCAAAGTGGACATTCTTGTTGAAGGACTTGTGGAGGTTGGATTGCTAATATGTGGAAAAGGAATGTTGGGTTATCATGTTGAAAGGCACTTCGGAGCCAGGCCTAAGGACTTTGGAGGATGCGTACAGCTATTACGCAATAGGCTGTCTTGCCAGAAACAACTGTTTAATTCAGTCATAAAAGCCAAAGAGCTGAGGCCTGCCTGTGCAACAGATTGTTAACCTGTATTGGAGTGTGGGAATTAAGACTTTAAAGGACTGAGATAAGGAAGACAATGTCCGACACTGCATCAAAGGCCAAGAGTGATGCTCCGTCCGTGGCTAATTTAAAATGATGTGTGTAAAATGAAGTTTACTGCGAAAGGCTTGGAATTTTATGCAAAAAGGTGCCAAGAAAAGAAGTCTTTAAAATGCAAACAAGCTAAAAGGTACACAGAACAAGTACGTGTCTTGATGGAATCCACTGATAATGCAAACTCAGTGCAATCTAAGTTAGGTAAACTCATTAAATGTTATGAGGAAGATAATGACATTCACGAATCTTTCTTAAATCTGAACTTGCCAGAGCCAGAAGTTGAAAGGCAAAATAAATATTTTCATGCAAAAATTACCATGTTTTATAATTTCACTGAAGATGTGAAGGGTTGGTTATCTGATGCCGGTCATCCATATGTGCAATTAAACCACAATGAGATTGAAACCCTTGACAACCAAAGTGTGGTTTCTGATGAGATCAATCCAGAGAAAAGTGCATCAAACATTTCCTGTCTAAAGGAGGACAAGCCAAGATCACACTCTCAGTTATCCAGAGCATCATCCACCACCTCTGCAAGAATAAAGGCAGAAGCTGATAAGGCAGCACTTATGGAGCACATGGCTGCATTAAAAAGGAAACATTTATAGGAAGCCAAAGAGGAGGAACTAAGAAAGGAAAAGGAACAGTTAGCTTTGGAAACGGAACTTGTTGCAGCTAATGCAAAACTTCACATGCTGCAAAATGAATTCAAAGTGTGGTTCTAAAGGATCCGATGGAATGAACTCCTATCTTGAAAGGAACAGTGCTCAAAGAACAAGCAGACTGAATCCTGATCACTTTGCTCCAGACATGCAAGTAATATCCGACGTGAACCTCACACTGAGCAACAGGCCGTGACTGTCAGGCCTAAACAAATGGAAGTAACCATGTGGACGTCAGACCAGTAATAAGACACCAAGCACAAATGGCACAAGTGAATCATGATTCTCAACAGACCGGACACGAATCGCATTTGAATTTAGCATTCAACGACAACACTCAGAGTGATATTGTAAACATCCTGCAACGACGGAATGACATCACTGGATTGTTGG
Source organism: Coreoperca whiteheadi (assembly GCA_011952105.1). Classification (NCBI taxonomy): domain Eukaryota; kingdom Metazoa; phylum Chordata; class Actinopteri; order Centrarchiformes; family Sinipercidae; genus Coreoperca; species Coreoperca whiteheadi. The sequence continues at coordinate 3,115,511 of CM022480.1, forward strand.
TTCAGCAAAATTTAGCATGCACTTTGCCAATAAGAAACATTTCTGTGTTTGATGGTGACCGTCTTCAGTTTCAATCCTTTATCAGAGCTTTTGAAAATTGTGTAGAAGGAAAAACCAACAACTTTTGAACGTTTTGAAACAGTACACCAGGGGTCAGCCAAGAGACCTGATGAAGAGTTGTTAGCATCTACCCTCTGGTCAGGGATAGCAAAGAGCTAAATCCCTTCTTGCTGAACATTTTGTCAATGAGTAGAAGATTGCTTCTGCGTACAGTACATGGACAAAATTCTTACATGGCCTCTAATTAAGCCAGAGGATGTTTCAGCACTGCAATCATTTTCTCTGTTTCTTCGAAGTTGCTCCAATGTAACAGCAAATCATGTACATAAAGGACCTGGACATGCCATCCAACCACAGATGCATTGTGATGAAACTTCCCTATAAGTTAAAATAAAAATGGAGAACTGTTGCATGTGATCTACAGTAGCAAAGAAGAGGCAGAGCAGTGTTTAATGACCTTGTGACTCTTGCTGATACTCTTTTATCACACAACACACCTGACACTTTTCTCCACCCGTTCCAACCTGCTTGCGCTCGCCTCTTCACCTCGTTTCCAAATTCTCCATTGCTCTGAACCGTTGACTCTAAGTACTTAAAGTCCTGCACCTTCTTCACCTCTGATCCCTGTAACCTCACTGTTCCACCTGGGTCCCTCTCATTGACGCACATGTATTCTGTCTTACTGCGGCTAAGCTTCATTCCTCTGTTTTCCAGAGCAGACCTCCATCTCTCTAGATTCTCCTCCACCTGTTCCTTGCTCTCACTACAAATCACAATGTCATCCGCAAACATCATAGTCCATGGAGATTCCTGTCTAAGCTCATCTGTCAGCCTGTCCATCACCAGAGCAAACAAGAAGGGGCTCAGAGCCGATCCTTGATGCAGACCCACCTCCACCTTGAACTCCTCTGTCACACCTACAGCACACCTCACCACAGTCTAACAGCTCTCATACATGTCCTGTACCATTCTAACATACTTCTCTGCCACTCCAGACTTCCTCATGCAATACCACAGCTCCTCTCTCGGCACCCTGTCATACGCTTTCTCTACATCTATGAAGACACAATGCAACTCCCTATGACCTTCTCTGTACTTCTCCATCAGCATCCTCAGAGCAAATACTGTATTACTGTAGGGTATTTCCCTAAAGCAGACTGGGAAACATTTGGAGAACTCTGTAGGGAGTCCACTGAAATAATATCGATGGAGGGGGATAAGGATAGCTGCGCAGTAGCCGTGACTTCTATGATTATTAGTGCTGCATCAACATGCATTCCTAAAAGCACAGACCGAGTGGGGAAAAAGAAAATAGTTCCATGGTGGAACAATAAATGTAAAAAGGCTATAAAAGTCAGAAATCATGCATTCAGACTTTTAAAGGAAACAACTGAGTCAAGATAATCTGAATAATTATCAAACAAAGAGAGCTATGGCACAGAAAACAATTAAGGCATCCAGGAAGAACGCATGGAGGCATTTCTGCATCTCCATTGGCAGAGAAGTGAAGTTGGGAGACATTTGGTCAATGATTAAGATGAGTGGGAAAAGGAAATGTGTGAAAATCCCAGTGATGATAGATGAAAAATATATGGCAATTACAAATAAGGAGAAAACTGATCTGTTGGTGTCAGATCCCGGTAAACCCACGTACGGGAGGTACTGGACCATCTCTCCGTTTCTAGGGTCCGATCCTTAGACTCTCACTGTATTAAGTATTGAATAAGGACTGTTTAAGCTGGTGGCGAGGAGACATGCCTAGCTTCTAACTGCCTACGTCCGAGGGTCCTCTGATAAGGCAATTGACCGAATAGCCCTTGTACATCAGCTACCACTATCAGTCGTGCTCGTTAACGGCATCTCTCCGCTAAAAAACTGGGCTCTTGTTGTTATGGTCCTAGAATAGGTTTAGTGGTTCGGGCGAACCCCAAGGGACTGTTAATTTGATTGCCTAGAGTAACCTGTAAGAGCCTGTAAGATGTTATGCACACAACAACCTAACTTTTTACTACCAACAATGAACTCATAATCAATGTTACACAAATACTTAAACTATAATTTGGTTATTTATTGCAATAAGCTATAGCAATGCAACCGCAGGGGGCCACAAGCCAGTGTCTTCATGTGCCAGTCCCAAGTCTGGATAAATGCAGAGGGTTGTGTCAGGAAGGGCATCCGACGTAAAACACATGCCAAACTAAAAATGCGAATCATGACAATGACTTCCATCCCGGATCGGTCGGGGCCCGGGTTAACAACGACCGCCACCGGTGCTGTTGACCTACATGGTACCGGTGGAAATTGGACTACTGTTGGTCGAAGACGAAGAAGGAGAGGAGGAAGGTGTGTTCGTAGACAGAGAGAGAAGAGGAAAGCTAAGAATGTAGGACTGACAGTAGGGACTTTGAATGTTGGGACTATGACAGGGAAGGCTAGTGAGTTGATTGACATGATGCAGAGAAGGAAGGTGGGCATACAAGTGTGTCCAGGAGACCAGGTGGAAAGGTAGCAAGGCTAGAAGCTTAGGAGCAGGGTTCAAGTTGTTCTACCATGGGTCGGATAGGAAGAGAAACGGAGTAGGAGTTATCCTGAAAGAGGAGTTTGTGAGGAATGTTCTAGAGGTGAAAAGAGTGTCAGACAGGTTGATGAGCCTGAAGCTGGAAAAGGAAGGGGTGATGTTCAATGTTGTGAGTGGTTATGCCCCACAGGTAGGATGTGAGTTAGAAGAGAAGGAGAAATTCTGGAGTGAGTTAGATCAAGTGATGCAGAGCATCCCCAGAGATGAGAGAGTGGTGATTGGTGCAGATTTCAACGGGCATGTAGGTGAAGGGAACAGAGGTGATGAGAATGTGATGGGCAGGTTTGGTCTTCAGTACAGGAACGCAGAAGGACAGATGGTGGTAGACTTTGCAAAGAGGATGGAAATGGCTGTAGAAGAATGGAATGGCTTTCTTCCAGAAGAGGCAGGAACATAGGGTGACATATAAGAGCGGAGGGAGAATCACTCAGGTGGACAACATCTTGTGTAGACGTTGTAATCTGAAAGAGACCAGTGACTGTAAAGTAGTGGTAGGGGAGAGTGAAGCCAGGAACAACACAGGATGGTAGTGTGTAAAATGACTCTGGTGGTGAGGAAGATGAAGAGGACAAAGGCAGAGCAGAGGACGAAGTGGTGGAAGTTGAAAAAGGAAGAATGTCGTTTAGTTTTCAGGGAGGAGCTGAGACAGACTCTGGGTGGTCAGGAAGTGCTCCCAGATGACTTAACCACTACAGCTAATGTGATCAGGGAGACAGGTAGGAGTGTACTCGGTGTGTCATCTGGAAAGAGGAAAGTGGACAAGGAGACTTGGTGGTGGAACCAGGAAGTTCAGGAGTGTATACAGAGAAAGAGGTTAGCAAAGAAGAAGTGGGACACTGAGAAGACTGAAGAGAGTAGACAGGAGTACAGGGAGATGCAGCGTAAGGTGAAGGTAGAGGTGGCAAAGGCCAAACAAAGAGCATATGAGGACTTGTATGCTAGGTTGGACACTAAAGAGGGAGAGGCGGATTTGTACAGGTTGGCCAGACAAAGAGATAGAGATGGGAAGGATGTGCAGCAGGTTAGGGTGATTAAAGATAAGGATGGAAATGTATTGACAGGTGCCAGGAGTGTGATGGGAAGATGGAAGGAGTACTTTGAAGAGTTGATGAATGAGGAAAATGAAAGGGAACGAAGAGTAGAAGAGGTGACTGGTGTGGAGCAGGAAGTAGCAAAGATTAGCAAGAGTGAAGTGAGGAGGACGTTGAAGAGGATGAAGAGTGGAAAGGCAGTTGGTCCTGATGACATACCTGTGGAGGTATGGAAGTTTCTAGGAGAGGTGGCAGTTGAGTTTCTGACTAGTTTGTTTAACAAGATCTTGGAGAGTGAGAGGATGCCCGAGGAATCTTCTTGATGTGCAGAGCTGTGGCAACTACAGAGGAATAAAGCTGATGAGTCATACAATGAAGTTGTGGGAAAGAGTAGTGGAAGCTAGGCTAAGGGCAGAGGTGAGCATTTGTGAGCAGCAATATGGTTTCATGCCTAGAAAGAGCACAACAGATGCAGTGTGTGCTTTGAGGATGCTGATGGAGAAGTACAGAGAAGGTCATAAGGAGTTGCATTGTGTCTTTGTAGATTTAGAGAAAGCGTATGACGGGGTGCCGAGAGAGGAGCTGTGGTATTGTATGAGGACGTCTGGAGCGGCAGAGAAGTATGTTAGAGTGGTGCAGGACATGTATGAGAGCTGTAAGACCGTGGTGAGGTGTGCTGTAGGTGTGACAGAGGAGTTCAAGGTGGAGGTGGGTCTGCATCAAGGATTGGCTCTGAGCCCCTTCTTGTTTGCTCTGGTGATGGACAGGCTGACAGATGAGGTTAGACAGGAATCTCCATGGACTATGATGTTTGCGGATGACATTGTGATTTGTAGTGAGAGCAAGGAACAGGTGGAGGAGAATCTAGAGAGATGGAGGTCTGCTCTGGAAAACAGAGGAATGAAGCTTAAAGTAAGACAGAATACATGTGTGTCAATGAGAGGGACCCATGTGGAACGGTGAGGTTGCAGGGAGCAGAGGTGAAGAAGGTGCAGGACTTTAAGTACTTAGGGTCAATGGTTCAGAGCAATGGAGACTGGAAAAGAGGTGAAGAGGCGAGTGCAAGCAGGTTGGAACGGGTGGAGAAAAGTGTCAGGTGTGTTGTGTGATAAAAGAGTATCAGCAAGAATGAAAGGAAAGGTGTTCAAGACGGTGGTGAGACCAGCGATGTTGTACAGCTTAGAGACAGTGGCACTGAAAAAAAGGAAATAGTTCAGAGGAGAGACTGTGAATATATTGGTAGAAGGATGCTGAGGTTGGAGCTGCCAGGCAGGAGGTCTAGAGGAAGACCAAAGAGGAGATTTATGGATGTAGTGAGAGAGGACATGAAGTTAATTGGTGTGAGTGAAGAGGATGCAGAGGACAGGGTTAGATTGAGGCACATGATTCGCTGTGGCGACCCCTGAAAGGGAGCAGCCGAAAGGAAAAGAAAAGAAGAAGATTGCAATAAGCTTTAGCAAGGGCAGTGGTAAACAACTCAATTCACATTTCAGAATTCAATTAAATCATTCGAATGAATCATAAAATAAATCACACAATAAATATTAAAAACAATAAATCCGCTGAGTTTAAATTCAATAGTTATCTGCTTTTGGGTGAGGGAGCGAGTAGTTCCTCTTTCCAGAGCGATCCCACTCTTCCTGCAGGGGACCAAGTCTCTGATGAACAATTCCGTGAACCAGCTCCATCCAAAGCTCAAAAAACTGTCCTCAGTATCTCACGTCCACGTCCACAGAGTGAGCATAAAAGGAACTTCAGTCCAAATATTTGATTCTCTGTCACCGAGTAATGGTTAATCCTCTTTGTGCTCAAATCCTCTATTGGTTACAGAGTTCTTAAAGTTCTTTTTCGTAGATGTAACAGCTCACGTTTCTTCCTCACAGATGTGTTCCGAGGAAGCTCTTCAGCTCTAAAATCAACACCATTCATCAACTGGCCTCATCTTGCACCTCCTCAAACAATCCACCCTGGATGATCACCACTGGCCAACCTCTCATCAGTTCCCTCTCCGAGTTCACTCCAGTATCAGAACAGACCATCTCGGAACTCATGCATAAAGCCAAAAGCACTACCTGTCAGCTCGATCCTCTTCCCACTTCCCTTGTCAAAGCCTGTCTATCGTCTATTTCCCACATGATCACCAACATAATTAACTCCTCCCTCACCACTGTTACTGTACCCCCCATAATCAAACTGGCTGCCATCACACCTATCCTTAAAGACCCAGCTGTCCTTAACCATTACCGGCCCATCTGCAACCTCACCTTGTGGTTGCCGCACAATTACAGTCCCACCTTGACACACACAACCTCCATGATCCCTTCCAATCCAGCTTCTGTCCAAAACATAGCACTGAAACAGCCCTGGTCAAAATCACTAATGACCTCCTCTTTGCAGCTGACTCATCTCCTGATCCATCCTCCTCGACCTCAGCGCAGCATCTGATACCATCTCTCACCCTCTGCTCCTGGACCGCCTGGCTGGCATTGGAATCACTGGTGCTGCACTCTCTTGGTTCACATCATACCTCACTGACCGCCAACAATTCGTGCAACTAAGGAACCACAAGTCTGGGTGTTCGGGTGTTTCAATGGGAGTGCCCCAGGGGTCAGTTTTGGGTCCCCTTCTTTTCACCATTTACCTCCTCCCCCTGGGCACACTCCTTTGTGACCATGGGGTTCATTTTCATTGCTACACGGATGACACACAGGTCTATACCTCCTCTAAACCGACCGCTGCCATCTCTCCTACCTCCCTCATCACCTGCCTTGATGACATCCGAAGCTGGATGAGCAGGAACTTCCTAAAGCTTAACGGCAATAAAACCTGCTTATCGGCTCCAAATCCATCATCACTAAATCCCAACACACCCCAGCTCCACCCATCATCGTCGACGGATTCCCTGTACCCTTCTCCCCCCAAGTCAAGAGTCTAGGCATCATTCTGGACAGCACCCTTTCATTTGCACCCCATATTCAAAACATCACCCGGATTGCATTTTTACACCTCCGCAACATCTCCAGACTCCGCCCATCACTGACCAGGTCCAGCACTGAAATCCTGGTCCACTCATTTGTCACATCCCGCATCGACTACTGCAATGCTCTCCTCACCGGACTCCCCACCAAACTCATTAACAGACTGCAAATCATTCAGAACTCGGCCGCCCGGATCATCACCTGTACCAAATCATCAGGCCACATCACTCCACTACTCATCCAACTTTACTGGCTCCCTGTACAACACCGCATCGTCTACAAAAACCTTCTCCTTACCTAAAAAGGTCTCCAAAATCTAGCCCCCACTTACCTCTACGACTTCCTTCACGAATACACTCCCTCTCGCACCCTCCGCGCATCCTCTTCTGGACTGCTAACAATCCCTTTGTCACGCCTCAGTACCATGGGTGCCCGAGTCTTCAGTTGCTCAGCACACAGGCTCTGGAACTCCCTCCCCCTATACATAAGACAATCAGACACCATCACATCATTCAAGTCTCAACTCAAAACTCACCTGTTCAAACTGGCATAATCTTTATAACTGGACCACTGTGCACTTCACTTGTTTTTATGTTGATGTTTTGTTTTAATGTTGTTTCTCTATCTTTTATCTTGTATTATGTTATTGTAAGGTGACCTTGGATGACTTGAAAGGCGCCTCCAAATAAAATGTATTATTATTATTATTTAAGTGGCACCAGGATGTAGCATCGATTTTCTCTCTGTCTTCGTCTTTTATGCCACTTGGTGCATGACACAGCCAAACACTCTCTTTTACATCTCTCACCCATATAAAGACATAAACATTCATTTAGACACTCCAACTGTCAAAAGCTACTTTCCTCTTACACATCAACTGCCATGTTGCCATCCTTCCTTCCTCTTTTCGCCTTCACAGGCAGTTGATGTCAAACACACACACAGCTTCAAACTTACAAATACAATAACTCCTAATGACTTTGTTATCAAAACATTCTCACTTACATTTCCTTATGATTAATATTGATTATACATTTCATGTTAATTATATTCACCTTACTACCTTTTAGTAAGCCTGGTAAAGACATAGCTAATGCAGGAAACTACAGGCCTATAGCATTAACATCTCACTTGTGTAAATGGATGGAAAATCTAATTGTTGTTAGATTGTCATACTATTTAGGAAAAGAGGATGGCTAAACACATATAAAAATGTATTTCGTTAAGGGAGATCCACAGTAGATGCTCTAGTTAAAGTTAGCAATGAGGCAGAAAAAACGGTTAGTACAAAAGAGGTCATGGCAATAGTGTGCTTTGATATTGAGAAAGCTTATGATTCAATGTGGAGAGAAGGACTACTAATTAATATGTATGAAAAGGATATTGAGGATATACATTTTATGTCTAACCAGACATTCCATGGTATTCCTGAAGGAAGTGCTATTAGCCCTATTCTGTTCAATATTATGATAAATTATATTTTTATAACTGTTGGAGATATTGGTCACTATATCCAGATGATGGGGCGATATGGAAAAGAGGGAAAAACATAAGACATGTAACTAATAGCATTCAGAGTGCTATACTGAAGGTCGAAAGATGGTCATATGATTGAGGATTTAAGATGTCTGTTGCAAATTCATGCAATATGTTCTTTACCAGGAAGAGAAGGATTGAGAATGTTCAACTTAAATTATATGGACAAAGTATGGAAAGGGTAAAGGAATTTACGTACCTGGGATTGTGGTTTGATGAAAAATGTGTATGGAGGAATCATATTAAACAGAATAAAACAAAATGTAAAAAGTACTGAATTGTATGAGATCAGATAAACAATCACTGATGGATATTTAAAGGGCCTTAATATGATCATGTATTGATTATGGTTGTATGGTATATGGAGCAGCAGCCAAAAATGTTTTGGAAAAATGAGACAGAATACAGTACAGAGGTCTAAGAATCAGTGTGTGCAGTTAAAACAACTCTTATTAACGTACTGTTGGAGGAAGCTGACGAATTACAATTATATTTAAGACGTTCAAAGTTGTCACTGGCATATTGGATTAATTTAAAGGGATCTGGAGAGCAACAACCTGCAGCAAAGGTTCTGTGTGATTGCTGGGAACATTCACAAAAACATAAAGGTAAAGGATTTGGTTGGAATATTAATACAGTAGCAAAAGAATACGGTTTAAATTGTTTAAATTATGGACCAAATACTGTGTCGGGCAGTGTTCCTCCATGGATATATCCTGTGCCTAATGTGGACTTGCAACTTGTAGAGAAAAAAAGAGAATACAGTGAAAGGAATGTGGATAATATTGGGTATTTAGTTCAAGATTATGTAAAGACTATATGCTAATATTTACTGATGGACTGAAAGTTTCAGGGAGTGGGCATGTAGGAACAGGAGCATACATACCTGAGTTCGATGTAGTTTTATGCAAAAGAATCGATGATAAATTATGAGACCTGAGAGGGTTGTCATCTGCTTAGACTCTACTGCACCGCTTAATAGTTTGAACTCAATAGAAACAGCAAGAGATGATTTACTGATAGAAATATTTACAATAATTGGGGCATACTGGACTAAAATAAACTCTCTATTTCATGGCAAAATGTGTATCAAATAAATGTGAGGTTTGTAGTATTCCTGAAAATGTTGAACATGTCATTATAAGGTGTAGTAAATAGGTACATCTTGCGTGACAAGCTATATGAGAGAGATTTTAGGGATGAGTGAGAAAATGAGGGAATGCTACAAAGCTCTACATACTTTTCTTAAAAATACAGGATAAGATCGTAACATATATAGTTGTTGTTGTTTTGTTAGTTTTTTATTATGGTGATACGGTTGTTGGTGTATTTTATTTTATTTGATATATACCTTAGGTAACCTGAAGTATTTAAAACCCTGATGTTATACACTCCGGTACAGTAGGTGGCGGTATGCACCTAAACACGTTGGTTTGCGATTCGCCAATAAACTAGAGAAGAAGAAGAAGTTCTAGTAGTAGTTCGAGTCACAGCAGAACTGATGCCCGGCTGTGTTTTTATTCCTCTGTAATTATTTTCGGATATAACACCAGGTATGCATGCCAGAATCGCTGCAATCTACCTGCTGCTTGTGGAGAGAGAAAGTCATGATGCCACCTACGGGTGTGTAGTCTTTCTAATTACATATTTCACAGTCTTGTACTTAAACAGTTTTACAACAAACTGCGATTTTCTTAACATTAAAAATATTCTTTTAAAATTGACAAACATCATATGTGTAATTCATGGCACAATTCAAATGGGATCAAAAACATTTTTGTCTCTTGCTATTGACTGCCGAACATATTTTTTCTGAAATAAGGTCCCATGGTGGTCCACCGGAAAGGGAGGAGCTTCGCCCTTATTTATTACCCGGTTACTCACAGTGTTGCCAGATTGTAATTCATTCTCATGCTTGCTTTCTCACTCTTTCTCTCTGTTTAAGATGGTTGTAAATATGTGAATACTTCATATGATCTTCTAAATATTGAAATTGTTTGATATTCTCCTTCCCTTTGTAGAGGTTTTTATTTATTTGTTTAATTTTTTTACTTAAAATGGGCAGAGGTGTCAAGTAACGAAGTACAAATATTTTGTTACCTTACTTAAGTAGAAATTGTTTTTCAGCTGACTTTTTACATCTATTCCTTACATTTTCACGCAATTATCTGTAATTTCTACTCCTTACATTTTAAAAATAGCCTCCTTACTTATTTGGGCAAAGCATGAGTTGATACTTCAAACAGAACCCTTTTTAAACCCTAGTATCTATACTAAATGTGGATAGTTTAGACACCTCTGAAAATACTAATAGCTAGTGCTTGCTACTTTTATTGTAAAAGACTTGGCAACACTGGATAATCCACCAATTTGTTGTGAGCAGTTTCATGTAGGAACTATTTTCTTTCTATCGATTGTTCCTGAATGAAACTGCAAACAACAAGGTCTGTGGATTATCTCGAGTAAATGACTGGAGCACTTTTAGCTCCACAAGCCGAGTGCCATAGCCTACTACATCCTATATCTCCAAAACTCTGCAACTCATACTAAAACAATCTCGATAGAAAAATAGCACTAAGTTACAGGTAAGTGGAAAACTATGGATTTTTGATTTGGGGGTGAACTGTCCTTTTAAACCCTTAAGTATCGATAGTCGATACAGCTGAAATCAGAAAGAGTCAATATTTCTATATTTCAGTTATCTGTCGTAAAGCAGTTTACAGGAGCAGTCGATACAACCAAGCCTACTTTGCTTTTTCCTTCTTCATGTGGTTCACCATTAGGCTATTGCAATGTGTGAACAAAACTCCGACCTGCATTCACACCTCTTCCTGGAAGAGACTTGCCTTAATGCGCAGCAGATATAGTAACAGACAACACTTACCCAGCTGTTTAGATCCATAAGCTGCCTGATGTGTAACGTTATTAGGGAAGTAACGTTAAAGACAACAACAGTGTCTACAGATCAGTGAAACGGTCAGAGGTCCTCCTCACAAACAACCACCCTGCAATGTAAAGGAGGATGTCAAATTCATGTCGCAATCGACCGGCTGCGAAACGTTCCGCTTTCCCGTAGATCGATGTAAAAGAGAATTCCAGTCACAAATTGTTAAATTTAAAATTATCGGTATCAGCAGTAATACATGAGTAGTTTAATGCGACATAATACAATGTTGTAATTATTGGGCCTTTGTATTACATTCGGCATGCAAGTGATCCATCGTATAGATTTTCTAAAATAACATTTTAGACATTTACAATTGTATCACCCTGTCTGTTGGCCCTTTTCCAACTATCAAGGTCACACTAAATTGGTAGATTTTGAAATGGAGTTCGGCGTGCAACAGTAATAGCGGCGGCGACAGTTGTTAACAGTCGTTTCACGGCAAAACAGAGATATATATATATGGAATAATATGTATAGCACAGTATTTAAATCTACTGACGTTATGTGCGCATACGAAGAGGTCACTGGAGATGATGAAGTTCATTTCTCCAAGCCTTTTGAACGCAGCTCATTCTACCATGTGACTGACATCAGCTGATCAGCAGGCGGAACCAAATGAAAACATGGTGGTTTTACTGAGCAGGTTACCTGTCACAGATTGTCTTAAAGTAAGTACCGAGCGTTGTATTCATGCATAAAGATACTGATTTAGTTTTATAAATGCCTAATGTAACTGGCGGTGGCAACTCATAAAACGTGAAGATAATATACTTAATGTTATACTGTTTTTACTAAGAGCTCCTCTGAATATTTCCTACTTACGATGGGCCATACAGTCAATAGCTTGTTTGAGAGGAACCGCGCCTCGCCTGGAAAGTGGACGAGATCATGCGGGAGCAGCAGATGGCGGTGAAAAAAAACAGTCAAGTCGGACAGTTTCCAGCAGCCGTCAAAGATTATACAGGAAGTCAACGAAATATTTACATCCGTTTAGATCCATCTGTTGGCTGCCTGTAGTTTGCATACCACGTCCGGATAATTATGGCTGAAGACATCGCTTATGTGTCTTGATCGCTAATGAAATTGAAGCAGAAGAGAGCCCCATACTTTTCTTTGAAGATGAACAATAAGCAGTAACAATTCATCTGCTTTTCACAGTCGTCTTAGCTTGGCTCAACCTTTTATTTGTATATAAATATTTATTGAATAATTATAGCCTATGTAGAAAATGTATGTGGCAATGTATGTGTCATTTGAAAATCATACCGCCCACAATTTGAAAAGGATAAGTCCAAACATTCTCACAGCTACATACACATGCATACATAGGCAACACACAGGGAGGAAATGCAACAGTTATGACTACAAGACATGAGTTTCCTTCAGTGATGAACATAATTAGACTCCGTTCCAAACAGTTGTGTTAATTCTTTAAAGATGTTTTCTGTCACTTCACAATAGTTATAACCTGTGGAATTATTGGACTAAACATATTCCACTTCTCTGGCTGACAAACATCATCACGTTGTTATTAGGCTTTCTTATAATCTTTATTTATATGTGTGTGTAATATACGTGGAAATATGTGTATTCTACCCTTATTCATTTTATGTCTGCCTTGTAATTCACTTTGTAATTGCTTGTTTTTATAAGTACTATATAATAAACCTTTATTATTATAATTATAATTATTATTATTATTATTATTATTATTATAAACCACACTAATATCCTACAATTTAGTGTTGAATATTACAACTACACAGGAAATTTGGATTTTCTACAAAACGTGGTGGTTGTGGTCAAAACTAAGCCAATCAGCTCTTTGATCAGGCGACAGCCAGGCGTTACCCATCATACCCTGGGTCCTGCAGTCAGTGGAGATTAGCTGCGGCGCCTGCCTCTAAAAACTGCAGCCTCAATCTCACATGTGCATAACATCTGAGCAAGTTTGGATCGAGTCGGATACAAATCTAACCAGCAGTGATCAATTCAGCGCAGACCTAGCTCATCTCTAATTAGCCCAAACATTCAGCAGCATTTAGTTCCAGAAAATGCCATATTTCGGGAATTGGTTTTCTATCACTCACCATAACAGTACTGACAACGATATGTTTGTTCTATTAAAGACTAGCCCTTAAGTGGCTATTGGTCTTAAAACACAACTATAAAGTAAATATTAGCACGGTGCAGATGTTGTGTATAGTCGCCTCCAATTGAGGCTTCATTAGATTATTTATTCCAAAGCCTTCTTTAAATCTAGGGAGTCTGGAGTCAGTGTCTGATTATAATCAATTAAAAACCAATTATAAATTGATTCATTAAAATGTCATTGACATTATGCTTCAAACTGAAAATAAAAATAGCATTGAAAATGCTAAGTGTTAAATATTTTCCCTATTCTGTCTGTAAATGGTGAATTGATCATTTAGTTTTAAAATGACAAAATATATTTTCTAAAATGTTGAATTTAAAATTGTTAATTATAACACATTCACGTATGTTTTTGTCACTCATAGTCCATCTCACACTTCCTTTGTCTCTTGATTACATTTTCTATTTCATGATCAAAAGATGACTCTCTTTAATCTAAAGATGTGTAATCAGTCTAACCACAGAGCAGCAGCAGGAGCCTGATTCGTCAGCTGTTGTAATAGTAAACGCTAGATCAGAATCAGCTTTATTACCAAGTAGGTTTACACACACAAGGAATTTGCTTTGGTATTATGGTGCATACAATAAACATAGTAAGTAGAAAAATAGTATTGTAGCTAGTACTAGTAGCAAGTACTGTGTGCCAAAAGTCATACATATAAAATAGACAATAAGATACGCAAAGACAATTAAAAAGTATTGTAAACAATATTTACATTCACATTTAGCAGACGCTTTTATCCAAAGCGACTTACACATTTACAGACCGAAGGCTCAGCTTCAGGAGCAGTTTTTGGGGTTCAGTATCTTGCTCAAGGATACCTTGACATGTGGCTGGGGGAAGCCTGGGATCGAAAATGCCAAACGTCCGATTGGTGGGCGACCACTCTGCCACCAAGCCACAGCCTCCCGAATATGTACAATACGACTGTTATTTAAATTACTCTTTGTACAGGGCTGTGCAAGACATTTACATGGGAATGTGCAAGAGTGCAAAGTATATAATGTGTAGTGATGGGTTAGGAGGGAATGAGGCAGTGTCAGTGGGGGACCCAGGCCTTGTTGCAGTCAGGAAGAAACAGTTTTTGTGGCGTGAAGTTTTGATGGACCGCAGCCTCCTGCTGGAGGGGAGTGTCAGAAACAGTTTGTGTCTAGTGTGGGAGGGGTCGGCCACAATCATTCCTGCATGCCTCAGGGTCCTGCAGGCATACAGGTCCTAGATGGAAGGTAGATTGCAGCCAGTCACCTTGTCAGCGGAGAGAATGATACGCTGCAGACTGCCATTGTCCTTGGCATCAGATGGTGATGGAGGAGGTGAGGATGGCGGTGTATAAGTACACCATCATTGTCTTTGGCAGATTGAACTTCTTCAGCTGCTGCAGGAAGTACATCCTCTGCTGGGCTTTCTTGGTGTGTTTCTATGATGGTGTCCACAGGGGAGTGTGACTGGAAGTGCAGCTGTTGGTGTACAGGGAGAAGAGCAGAGGTGAAAGAACGCAGCCTTGAGGGGAACCGGTGGTGATGGTCCGGGAGTCAGAGACATGTTTCTCCAGCTGCACCTCCCCGTGCTGCCTCCTGTCAGACAGGAAGTCTGTGATCCTCCTGCAGGTGGAGTCAGGCACACTCAGCCTGGAGAGCTTGTCCAGCAGGAGAGCCGGGATGATGGGATAAAAAGCAGAGCTGAAGTCCACAAACAGGATTGTGGCATAGGTTCTTGACGAGTGCAGGTGCTGAAGGATGAAGTGAAGGACCATGTTTACTGCATCGTCTACAGAACTGTAGGTGAACTGCAAGGGGTCCAGGAGTGGGTCTGTGATGGATTTAAGGTGTAAAAGCCCAAGGCACTCAAAAGACTGCATTACCACAGAGCTATGGGTGATGGGCCTGTAGTCCTTTTAGTGGTCCTTGTTTTGTTTGGGACAGAGATGATGGTGGAGGTTTTGAAGCGGGCTGGCACATGAAACGTCTCCAGTGACGTGTTAAAGGTATCCATGGAGGCACCGGATACAGATGATTAGCACAGTGCTTCAGGGTGGATGGAGCGACAGAGTCTGGCCTAGCTGCTTTGCAGGGGTTCTGCCTCGTGAATAGTCTGTTGACCAGGGCTATTATTCAATATAAATCGATCTTATATATCGATTCATAAAATCAGAGATCATCACTTCATAAGCCATTTCCCCGTGCATATGTGAAGCTTTAATCCCATTAGGGCTTATGTTCATGTAGCCTTGTGTTGGGTTTTTTTCTGGCAATGTGTACCAAGGGTGCAATACTGGAATACCTGGGGAAACTTTACAGATTTGGCTGCTTTCACATGTTGTGCTGCTAGATTGATGAACTCGTTCTCTGATATGAAAACAGCACATAGATGCACCTAACGTAAGAAGAAGGAAGTTAACACACAGTGCGTATAAAGTTCGATACATAACCACGGTATTAAAGCATGAATAATACTAAACTTCTACAACATATTATGCTAACTTAAATGTATCACGGAGGTATGGTGAGTCAAGTGAAAATCTGCCATTCAGGTATACAGAGCTCACCTAACTAACTGAGTGAGCAGTCATCAAACAATCTGTTCTAACAATCTATCTTTTTTTCTTTTAATGCGGAAATAACAGCACAACATTTAGAAATGCAATACTTGATGATAAATGGACATTATTTCAACCCTAAATGTCAATGTGTTTTTCTTAATATATATCTTTATTTAGAATATTATGGTTGGGCGAAACACTGGGGCATCTGAGTGGAAATTTCAGCTCTGTTATAGGTTAGTTAAAGGGTCAATTCTTAATTTAAACATTAATATTTATAATAATGCACCAGTTCCTTGTACAATTTACAGCATTAGTTTTCTGAAAGTGTTTAATGTCCTAGTAAAATTGGTATTGTTACTAAAATGTCCCTACCTGGATTGATATCAAATTCCAAATCGAATCGAATCAGGACCTTGTGAATCGGAATTGAATTCCCGGTATTGGTGTGCGAAGTCCGAGCCGGCAGAGACGGGCGCACCGGTATGTTTTCACATTTTTCCCCAAAGATGGTTTCTGTCATTTCTTATCACGGTGATGTATGTTCGAATGTTCAAGTGTTCGTTGTTCTGATATGTTTGGTTTTAATGAGTTATTTGAGGCTATAAAAGCGGGTTTTCATGTCTTGATTGACTTCTATACTGTGGCTCCAACCCCGATCACTACTGCGCAGACTCCGGCTCCTAGTAACGACGCCAGCGCAAAATGGCCGCTCCCGTATCCGGGATATTTTGCCTTCATTTTTGTAAAGTGGGAGAAAGTGGAGTCCATCTTTAAATACAGTCTATGGGACTAACTAATGGCTTGTCCAGTGGTGTACCCTGCTCAATGCATGCTGGGATATACCAAGTCAGTTTCACATCAGCTAAAGCTATGACCCCTACATGGGGGACAGATTGGGGCCTATTTAATAGCCAAACAGTCAAAATGTGGCTTTTTATGTAATATAAAAAATAAATACAATCATTTAAAAAAAAAATCAACAGCCCAAATTCTAAAAAGGGGGATATATTCACATTTTGTTATTTTCACACTACCAAATGCCTATCTCCAATCCTCGGTGTGTAGCTTTGTCATAGGGTGGTGGATGGACTGTGTGGGCGAGAGTCTCCTCGCAGGGGGGATTACAGTGCCACCTGGAGCCTGGAGGAGTGGCTGGAGCTGCTCAATTCTCTGACAGCCCTCTTCCGGCTGGCAGTGGGAAACAACAGCTCTGATGAAGAGGTGAGACAGCAGCAACAGAACAGGACAGATGGTTTTAGCTAAAGTTGTAGTTGCCATTTGGGAATATAGATGAAAAGAGGGTTGCCTTTTATTATTATACTATGTGATATTATTACAGGTTACTAACAATTTTATAACATTGTGTCCAGACCTTTATCTGATTATTCAATTGAGATTTTAAATGCACTGTTTTGTCACATTCATCCGTATAATATCTATTCATACAGCACAGTCTATGTCAAGGAAGCAGGTGTTTTTACTTTCAGCAGCAGTTATAGAGCAACTGGATGTATGGTGGCTGTGGTGGTCAGTAGCAGTGAGTGGCTGCTCTCAGGTTAGATTCTCAGGTCTCCTGCTGGCTCTGTATAGGTGCTGGCCGAGCTATCAGATGTGGGCAGCAGCCATGCAGAGGCTGTGGTGAGTGTGCTGAGAGCCAGACGGGAGGAGATCTGCCACGCTCTGTTGGACAGAACCAACTCCATCTCCTCTGCTACTCTGCAGGACTTTGACTGGCAGCTTAAGGTGACTTAATGCTTAATTCTTCAATGTTTAATAGGCTTTATTTCTTATTTATAATGTGTTTGTAATGTAAATGTCATAACTGGATTAGCATCATATTTTAAAGTTGAAGAAAAGAAGTGAAAGCATTTACACATTTATCTCCATGGTAAACACAGAGTTTTAAGCTTTTGGTGGAACAGTTTTCATAAGAGCATGATTCATCGCAAACACACAACACAACAAATGTTCTCCTGCGTGGGGGGAGGGGGGGGGTTTCCATCAGTTAGCCATCAGCACGGAAACGCATTAGGGCTGTCAATTGATTAAAATATTTAATCGCATGATTATCATGAGTTAACTCGCGATTAATCGCAACTTAATTGCATATTTCTATCAGTTCTAAATGTACCTTAAATTAATATTTTTCATGTTTTTAATACTCTAATCAACATAGGTATGGACAAATATGCATGCTTTATGCAAATGTACGTTTATTATTAGTGAAACAATCAGAGCATTAAGACTAGACACGTATCAAAGGTCATAGATGTTTTTCAAAGAACTTGATCATATCTCTTAAGCCTAAGCTTAAAAATTCAGAATAATCAGTTCTTTCTCTCATTTTAAGAATATAAATGAAGGCAGTTTTTACACTGGTAGTTTAGTTCAGAATGGGGTACAGTTCACATGAAAAATTGGTCATGTGAAAGCTGTCATGTGGACCTGGGTACCGAACACGGACTGCAGCAAACATGTTTAGTGTAAAAACGATAACAGAAAAAATGGTAGCTTATGAGGGCTATATAACGTCACTTGTTTTAGAATAGTAATGTTAATGTTAGCCTTTTTCTTTCCCCATTTCTGTTTGCTGCTGCATCCTTTACGTTTTGTGGCTGTTCTCGATTTTGGTCTAGGCCACGGATCAAACAGAAAATGCGCGCTGCGTTAATCGCGCATTAATAAAATTAGTGCCATTAAAATGAATTTGAGGTAACGCGTTATTAACGTAATTAACCCGTAATTAATTTTGCCTCCCTCATTCAGTTGGCTGAATTGTTTATGACAGCTTCCAAGGGAAGAAAAGTCATAATATAGTTCAAAGTTCATTGTCTCAGTAAACACAGGCATTGTGAAATACTCCCCTCTCCTCATTTCTCAGTTTTACATCCTCGATTCCTTTTCTTGCCTCCTCTCCTGACGTCTTAGTCCCTCCCACCTGAGTAGAGAGGAGATGAGGCAACAGGCATTTAACAAAATGAGACAACCTTATTTCAGAGTCAATTTAAAGGGACGTTAATTAAATATGACGTGTGGCCATTGTCACGTCTCTTTTACACCTCACAGTGCCAAAAAGACTTCAGGAAATGATACACCTGTGCATCCTTGCTCATAGCTTCTCAGGTAAGCCTCCTCTCTCCTCGAGATGCATTTTAGGAATTGAGACGACTGGCAGGCAAGATAGTGCACTGAAATCGATTTTTGGGTCACAGGCAGGAGGAAAGAGGAGAGAGAAGATGAGGTGGCACAAAATAGACGAATGAGGAGAGTCTACGGTCTCCATAGGCTGTTGCTGCAATGTCTAAATTTCACCTCTTCTATTTCCTGTTCCTGTCTCTTGTCCTCTCCCTCCAGTTAGCTCTGTCCAGTGACAAGATGTCCTCTCTCCGCACTCCTCTGCTCAGTCTCAGTCTCGATGTGAGAGAGAACAGAGCCCTCCGGTCTGTCACCATGGAGATGAACAGAGAGGAGTTAAACACACTCATCAATTCACTAGAGGCTGCTATTAAGGTAGGCCCACACTAAATACTTGTGTGTGTGTGTGTGTGCGCCTCTAGAGCCTCTAGCTTCAAGCAGAGTTGAGGAGTCTGCTACAGAGGTCTGGTAAGATCATTTCTTTCTAACCCCAAATTTTTTGAACAGGGTTCAGATATGTCAAACGATGAGTCCGCAGTGACATTCAGTGTCTTACTGTAATTAGTACTGTATGCACTTTTTCTTTTTCTTTTCTTTCTTTTCTTTTTTAGTGTTAAATCAAACGTCACCAACATATTTGACAATACACAATACACCATTTTTTTGCAGAACCTTTTCACCAACGAAAATACTTCAGTCTGGCACATGTCATGGTATTTCCTCATGTTGTAAGAAGGTGTGTGGAAACTCATGTCTCCCCAGTGGTGTGGTCAGTAATTCACCTTCTCTGGGGATACAAAGGTCCCTGGTTTGAGTCCCAGGATGTCTGATTCAAACTTGCCAACCATGCGGCAATTTATGCATTTGGCATGTTTTCTAATTCTTCTGAAAGTCATTTCATAATTTAACTCACGTTTCCTCCATAGATTACCATTGTGTTTAAACCAATGGATGAGGATTTCATGAAACAATTGTTGTATATGATGTTTGTGGGATGTGTGATTTGATATACCTCTTTAATCTCATTAAACATCAAGTCCTTGATTCCCATTAACAGATGTGATAGAATATGGAAAGCTGTCTTCCCTAATAGAACTATTGAGAAACACTGTTGTAAAATGACTTTTTTCCTAAATCTTTGTAATAAGTGTATGTGTTCAACGTTAATGATCCCAGTCAAACTTACATCTGAATAAATGTTTATTCAAATGATATTAATATAATACAAAACCATAATATAATACATCAGGTATATAATGTATTAAACTCCACAGGTCAAGACTCAATTCAATTTAGTGATCCATGCATGTGTTGGGTTTTCAAGTGCTTATTAAGTTGAAGGTTGCCTTTTGTGACCCAGTGAAAATTTCTAATTGTCCCAAAACTTATTCGACATCATCTACAGATTTCACTGATCTTAACTTTTCTAACATCAATCCGTTTCAATTATACAAGCTAATCAGTTTTTATCAAAAAAGCAACACGTCTTCACTGAAAGTCACAGGCTACTGTACATTAAATGTTTCTGAAAGTAGATTAATGTACCTCAACAGAGCATCAGCATATTGTGATGACCACGATGAATTATTTAAAATAAAATCAAGCATTTTGCTTCTTGTCAATGAAATAAGAAACAAGCTTCCAAATGCATTGCAGCTATATTTTGTAAGTTTTTCATCTTTATTACTGAAGCATATATTATCTCTGGACGTGCATATATACCTATGACAGAATATCTATATAAGTAACTATATTGTTTATATTTTAATTGTTATTCTATTCTAATTTTAAATATTTGTATATATGTTCTGTGTGTGTAGCTTGAAGGGGCTTCAACTTTAATTTCATTGTGCAGCCCTGTGTTGTACAATGACAAATAGATGTACTTTGAACCTTGAAATTCACTCATCAACGTTGGAAAACAGAGTGACCACTGAACTGTTTTACCTAAATTCCATCGCCATGACCACACCCCCATTAAGGGAAGAAATACTGTAGCTGCTAGAAATGTTTATACAAAGAAGCCCTCCCCTACCCCCATTTTGGTCGATCGGACATTATTACGTACTCCCAGCTGAGTAAAATGGTCAAACCATCAGAAAAAAACTGTTAAAATGTGGACAGATGAAGCAACAGCAGCTCTACAGTACTGTTTTCTTCGGAGATGCTGCCACACAGGAGAATTACGTCAATCTTGAGAAATATACATCATCAGTGACATCGTATATCAGCAAATGTGTTGATGATGTGGTGACAACAAAATCATTCCCCACCCAGAAAGCCTGGATGAATGGAGAGGTGAGGGCCCTATACAGAGCTAAAAAAGTAGGTTTTTAGTCTGGTGGTAGGGAAGCTTACAGCACCGCCAGAGCGAGACTGAAAGCTGGCATCAACAATACCAAAGATATGTGACGAACAATCCAGATCATCACAGGCTACACAAGCATCATTTTGTGAGGCCATTTTGCCAGGTGAGCTTAGCACAGTTTATGCTTGCTTTGATCTCCTCAACAAAAAGTCAGCTCTCAAGTCTAATCTGCCTTCATAGGACCAATGCCAGGGACCAAAGTTCTTGTTAACTTTTAGAAAGCATCCTGACTGGATACATTAAAAATTAGCATGGGATGTGCACAGCGCAGGTCTGGAGGGCTCTGCAGTGGGTGACTAAAACCTCCCAGAACATCACTGGAGGATAGATTACCCATCTCCCGAGCATCAGTGATATTGGTGAGGTGAGGTATCTGCGCAGAGCACAAATGATACTAAAAGGCAATACCCACCCCAGCCATAGCCTGTTCATTCTGCTGCTGTCTGGCATATGATACAGAAGTGTCCGATGCCATAACACCGGACTACAGACCAGCATTTTACCAGACTCTAAACCATCTGCTAAATGGTAAATTGTAAATGGACTGTACTTGTATAGCGCCTTTTTCGTCTTCCGACTACTCAAAGCACTTATACAGTACATATCACAATCACCCCATTGACACACTGATGTGTGTCCATCAGTACAAAGGAATTAATCATTTACACATACTCACACACCGAAGGCACAGCCCTCAGGAGCAATTTGGGGTTCAGTATCTTGCTTAAGGACACTTCGACAGGGCTGAGGTAAGCGGGGATTGAACCACCGACCTTCAAACCAATTGACCTTCCAATTGGTGGACGACCCGCTCTCGCACAACGCCACAGCCGCCCCAAATAAAATTATTTTGCTATGACATCCATTTTGCTCTACTGATTTTGTGCGAGCAATAAATATTTGCACATAGACCAAATGAAATGCTAATGATTTATATGTATTTGTGTCTTGCAGGTGGTGCTGCAGTTGAAATGATGGAAATATTGTGGACAGTGATCCCATTTGAGCACACGACTCCAGAAAGTTCAGTGGATGGATATCATGTCATCAGAAAGTTTAAACGAGATTCTCTGCATTGTGTTGAAACACAATGACAGTTTTTCAGATGTAATGAAGATTTGACAAGTTCTGTCCTTGGTAATTCAGTAGTGTATATGAACAGTGGAACACTCTGACTTTATGTTTTTGTAGTGCAGTGTTGTATCATGAACGTGTCGAAATAAAGGTTTCTTTGCTGTTGCATTCTATTGAATTTAATTCAAAGTTTTTTCCAGATTGGGTAGGTAAAAATTGTTCTGAGCAGGTTATGAATTGGGCTACATTGTTTTGAGTTTCCACCCATGAAAAGTTAGACTATATTCCAATAAATCAACCCGTCCTCTTCTTTAATTGGTTTGATCGAGATTGACAGGGCCCAAAGTTTTTGCAGGCTCTGCTTGACATGCAATGACTGATAACTAATGATCGTCAAGACCAAATGTCATTTCAGTTTTTTTCTCCTGATTAGGTTAGTCTTTGTCAGTCAGATTTGACAGGTAGGTAGTTGTGATGCTGCCTTTGTTTTATGCCTTCATAAGGAGTGGGATCATCATACATGGGAGGCTTTCCCAGTTTCAGCACACCTGGCTACCAGAACAGTAGAGCAATAACACAAGAACGTTTAAATGAGTCATGCAACAGAAAAGGGCAGTTTTAAATCATTTACCTGTTTCAAACAGGAGATCATTAACATTTCTAGTTATTATCTGAACCTGGGAAATTGAACATAAAGTTATATCACACGCTCTCACAAACATTTATGACTGCAGAGAAGCACCACATGCAGCAGATGAAGTAGAAACTGATCTAAAGTGCAGAGTGTGGTGATGGAGCTTTGAGGATGCAGTCTGTCAGTCAGAAGGCCAGTGAATCACATCCCAGGAAAATAAATCTTAACAAAACAAGTCATTAAAACATCTGGGCCCTCATTTATCAACAGTATGTAAGCAAGGATGTGCACATAATGGGTGCTTACAAATGTACTTAGGAATGTGTGTAAATATAAGCACAGCTCTGGTCATGCTTACACACAGCTTCTGGTGGTAGAAAAGGCAAACTGCAAATAGAAACCCATTTTGAGTGTCACAACATGCATTAAACAATCCACATACGTTCTGTATTTTCTTTGATTAATAAATATTCAATAAGTAATTTTGTCTACTTAGAAACAGATGAGTAGCCTAATTTTTTTGTAACAACCTTTCAAAGACATCTGTGACCGATATAAGAAAATGTAACATGGCTCATCTTGCATTACTGGAAGATTTAGCAACCCGTGCACTACGCAGGGAGTGAGTTTTCAGAGAGCACGCTGATCTGTTTGGTGAGAGTATGGAATGGCTTCTGGGTAGGCACCGCTTCCTAAAACAGGTATTCCTCAATTTATGCCACAATTTGGGATCCTTTGTTGAAGCGAGAAACAAATGCACGAAAGCCATTCCTGTACAACCTGTATTCCTGTTTTAGGCCACCGGCCCTTTCCAGCTCAGGTTTGGAGATGTATCGGGCATTTCCCAGCCCTAAATGAGCAAGATTATTCGAGCAGTGTTACATGCCATAAATTTCCCTGAGCCGAACTACATCCTGTTCCCTCACACGAATTCACAACAAGCCAAGATTAAACGGGGATTGCATGCCATCGCACCATCACACAATACATTTAATTCCATTAATGTTCAGATAATCTGCGATGTACGTTTGGCTCAATGTGTCCTTCATTTTGCAGAACAGGTCTGTGGGTATTCAGTGGAGAGACATAGTTCCTCCAGCGTGTCCTAGGTCTTCCCCGGGGCCTCCTCCCGATTGGACATGCCCGGAAAACCCCCCCAGGGAGGCCTCCAGGAGGCATCCGGAACAGATGCTCGAGCCACCTCAGCTGACTCCTCTCGATGTGGAGGAGCAGCAGCTCTACTCTGAGCTCCTCCCGAGTGACCGAGCTCCTCACCCTATCTCTAAGGGAGCGCCCAGCCACCCTGCGGAGGAAACTCATTTCGGCCGCCTGTATCCGGGATCTTGTCCTTTCGGTCATGACCCAAAGCTCATGACCATAGGTGAGACTTTTCTGGGGAGGCTGAGGAGTGTGATCCCCCTGTAGTTGGAACACACCCTCTGGTCCCCCTTCTTAAACAGAGGGACCACCACCCCAGTCTGCCAGTCCAGAGGCACTGTCCCCAGCCGCCACGCGATGTTGCAGAGGCATGTCAACCAAGACAGCCCCACAACATCCAGAGACTTGAGGTACTCAGGGCGGATCTCATCCATCCCCGGTGCCTTGCCACCGAGGGGCTTTTCAACTACCTCAGTGACCTGACCTAAGCCCAGGAGATCGGCGAGTCCACAACTGAGCCCTCAGCCTCTGCTTCCGCAATGGAAGACATGTCGGTTGTGTTGAGGAGATCCTCGAAGTACTCCTTCCACCGTCTGAGGATGTCCCCAATCGAAGTCAGCAGATTCCCACCCCTACTGTAAACAGTGTGTGCAGGGCACTGCTTCCCCCTCCTGAGGCGCCGGACAGTTTGCCAGAATTTCTTCGAGGCCGACCGATAGTCCTTCTCCATGGCCTCACCGAACTCCTCCCAGATACAGGTTTTTGCCTCTGCAACCACCCGGGCTGAAGCTCGCTTGGCCCTCCGGTACCTATCAGCTGCCTCCGGAGTCCCCCGAGCCAACCAGGTTCGATAAAACTCCTTCATCAGCTTGAAGGCATCCCTTACTTCCGGGGTCTACTACCAGGTTTGGGGATTGCCGCCACGACAGGCACCAGAGACCCTGCGGCCACAGCTCCGAGCAGCTGCGTCGACAATAGAGGTGGAGAACATGGTCCACTCAGACTCAATGTCTCCAACCTCCCTCGGGATCTGGTTGAAGCTCTGCCAGAGGTGGGAGTTGAAGATCTCTCTGACCGGAGACTCTGCCAAATGTTCCCAGCAGACCCTCACAGTACGTTTGGGTCTGTCCAAGCTGTCCAACTTCCTCCCCCGCCATCGAATCCAACTCACCACCAGGTGGTGACCAGTTGAAAGCTCCACCCCTCTCTTCACCCGAGTGTCCAAGACATACGGCCGGAGGTCAGATGAAACAACCACAAAGTCGATCATCGACCTCCGACCTAGGGTGTCCTGGTGATGGATCTAACAAAGAAAGCTAATTCAAAATGGCAGCGAGGCCATACATGTTAGCACGAGGTGATACTAAGCAGTAGCTGCATGGTTCAACAAGGGGAAATGTAAAGATGGTGGTGTGTAGCTCATGTAGGTCACAAGTGTGGCTCAGCTGAAAGCCCACTAGAGGTGTGTGTGTGCTAGCAGGTAACGGTGATCTGTAAGCTAATTCTGCCAAATAAAAAGAGTTATTTAGACCCTGTGTGTAGTGTCAAGTTAGTTGAGATCAAAATAGTGAGTTGTGAGTCAAAATAGTGAGGAGAGAGTTTAAATCATGAGTTAAAATCAAAATAATATTATTAAGAGCATGGTCTAGCCCTGCTCTGTACGATTCAGTTAGACAACTTGTGTTATGAATTGGCTATATAAAATGAAATTAAGTGAATAATCATTGTACCCCAGCTTTGCATATTACATCTAAAATCCTGATGTAAATTGTATAACACATGAGAGTATGCTGAATTGTGTGCTACACTATTACCTAAAGTGAATATAATCAACTTGACTGATATAACCGACATTAATCATAAAGAAATTTAAGTAAGACTGTTTTGATAACAAAATGAATAAAGTCACTAGGACTAAAGTTGTTACATGTGTAAAGATTAAAGCCGTGTATATCTGGTCTCAGCTGCCTGTGAGGGCACAAGGAAGGAAGTGATGGCGACATGGCTGTTAAATGTATTTGAAAGTGAAGCAGTGTTTGACAGTTTGTGTATTCTGGAGAAATATCTATTGTGTATTATGTGACCCATCATGGAAACCAGGGACACAAGTCGGCAGCATAACTTTTGAGTAAAATGAGAAAGAAGCGTTTTTGCAGAATCTGTTAGTTGAGATCACGAAGAAGCCTCTCCATGTTTGAGATAGCAGTATTGGTATATTTTAAAGTGTACATTTTAACTTTGCAATCGGCTTGTTTTTCAGAGATTCTAGCATGTAGTAGGGGCGTGTCATTGTCTGTGTGTATTTCCATACTGGATAAACCAGCTTTTGTTTCTCTGTTATTGCCCTGCCCTCCAAGGGAAGCATGGCTATTATGCACCACTCTGGCCGGCTCCAGCTGATATCAAAATTCAATGAAGATGGACCCCAAACGACTTATTTCCTTGGAGGCAACGAGATCTGAAAGAATACTTTTCTGTTTCTTATGGGGTGAGTTTCCATAAACATCAAAGTTTATCATTTTGTGTCCCATCACTATAATGGGCTTTTAGATGGTAATGTTAGCATCTGCTAATTTGAATAATGCTTCAATTGCTTGGTTGATTGCTTGAATTGACTGGTGTGAAAGACTTAGACATAAACCTGCCTGTTAGCATTCTTGAATTGAATGTGATGCTAATAATCCTTTATTATTAATAGTATGCGGTCTGATTTTTCCCGTTGCGTCTGTCATTGCTATGCAACCATGCAGCTTTACAGGGGGTGTGGCTTATCTAAATGAGATGTAAATGAGCCCTATTGTCACTCCAAGCAGGTGAAAACAATGTGAGAACTGCACAATCTTTAGAGGCTGTTTTCTCCCTTTTAAGCTTTTTTGAGTGCTTAACTTCTAATAGCCACAACTTCTCCAAATATTATCAGATTTCCATGTGTTACACATCATTGGAAAGCTTGGAGACTACACTTTCAGAATATGTGAACTCAAAATGCCCCGACTTGTGTCCCTACTTTACGTGATTGAAAGAGAGTTTTTGACTGTCATGTAGAGAGTGACATAAAACACAGTGACTGAGAGAAATTCAAGGATAGTTCCTTGTGCCTCTTCTTTGGAACATGTCATATAAAGGAGAACGTGAGCTGCAACATCTATGAAAAAGGACTTAAGGACTTTGACCAACAGAGGATTTGAGCACGAAAAGGATTAACCAATACCCCGGTGACAGAAAATCAGAAATGTGGACTGGAGTTCCTTTGCTCACACTGTGAATTATGGATATGAGAACATGGGAGCTTTGGATGGAGCTGTGAATTGTTTATTACATTTACATTTAGCGGACACTTCTATCCAAAGCAACTTACATATGAGAACATTCACATACCGAAGGCACAGCTTCGGGAGCATTTTGGGGTTCAGTATCTTGCTCAAGGATGCTTCGACGCATGGCTGGGGAATCGAACCGCTGACTTTCCAATTGGCAGGCGACCGTTCCGCCACCAAGCCACGGCCGCCCAAAGAAAAGGCCAAAGACATGGTCCTCTACAGGAAAAGTGGGATCACTCTGGCTAGAGACTTTACTCACTACCTCATCCAGACACATATAAATATCAAATTTAGACTCAGCTGTTTATTGTTTTTATGATTTATTTTATGATTAATTCGAATGATTTAATTGAAGTTTGAACTGTGAATTGACTTGTTTACTACTGCCCTTGCTAAAGCTTATTGCAATAAATTATCAAGTACTTGTGTGACATTGATTTTGAGTTCATCGATGGTAGTATAAAGTTAGGTTGTTGTGTGTGTCTAACATCATAACAGGTTCTTACATGTTACTCTAGCCAATCAAATTAACAGTCCCTTGGGGCTTACCAGAGCCATTAAAACCCATCCTAGCACCATAACAAGAGCCCAGATTATTTAGGAGAGCTGCCGTTAACAAGTGCGGTATCATGATCCATTGTCTAGTTTGTGTTCTGTTTTATTTTGAAAGTCCTAACCTTTGTCTCTGTTTTCAGACTCCCTTCCTGCCCTCGTGTTCCTGCCCTTTGTGATTGTGACCTCCGCCCCCAATGTGTTCCACCTGTGTCTCGTCAGCTCCCCTACTTAGTCTGGTGTGTTTCCCCTGTTCTGTGCCAGATTGTCTCGTCCCTTTTGTGAGTGTTCCAGCGTTTTTCCCAATGGTTTCCCTAGTGTTTAGTTCTCCTTGTGCCTTCCCAGTGTTTACGTTCCTAGTTGCCGACCTCTGCTTGTTTGACTACCATTTTTGGATTATGCTTATTAGATACCTCTGCTTGGAATAAATTCCCTTAAAACCTGATTCCCGTGTGGGTCTACTTCATGAGCCAATCTATCTGTGAGCCTGACACGTGGCTGATTTTGGTAACTGACGCATAAGGGCGATTTGGTTGGTTGCCACATCAGAGGAAGCAGAGTAGGCACTCTGATGTAGGTAGTTAGAAGCTAGGCGAGTCTCATCACCACCAGCTTAAACAGTCCTTATTCAGTGTTTTAGAGTAATACTCTGAGAGTATAGAGGGTTTGCACCTACGTCATGGTTTGGTCAGTTACCCGGATGTGTGGTCATATTGGAGATACTCGGATGTAAACAACAGCACGGATTGCACGGTTAATATACCACTGAGGACTAACTTCTACTAATTTATTAAGTCTAAACCATGAAAAAAGCAAAGAATGGGCAGCAGCATCCTTGTGTTTCTGCTGGGTTTGATTCACACGACGTTTGTAATGTGATGTTAGTGAGTCCTTAGGTGATCGTGGGGCTTGTTTTCCGTTCATATTAACGCACGGCACCCAATCTGTATACAAGTAAATGGACTGTACGCCTTTCTAGTCGTCCGACTACTCAAAGCGCTTTCACACTACATTTCATATTTACCCATTCACACACTGATGGCAGGAGCTAACTGCCCATCAGTACAAATTAAACTAATCTTTCGCACACATTCACATACCGAAGGCACAGCTTGGGGAGCATTGTGGGGTTCAGTATCTTGCTCAAGGAAACTTCGACACATGGCTGGGGGAAGCCGGGATCGAACCGCCAACCTTCCGATTAGTAGACAACCGCTCTGCCACCAAGCCACAGCTGCCACAGGGCAGATCTTTTACCTAGAATACAGTAATAATAAATATAGCACCATTAACTAAATTTCCGTAACATTTACAGAAAATATGCAAGTATTATACTATTGGAGAAGGTTAAGAAATGAGATTAGAATCTGATTTTTAGCCAAGAAATAACAAACAGCAATGTAATATCAATATGAGAGTATACTATTTCATTACAACATTTCTTAAGATAGTAGCCTAATATTTGAACTAGCTGACAAGAAATAAAAAGGAGAAACGCGAATGTTGTCAAGATTCTTGCCCTTGAAATCCTGGTTCATTTTGGCCAAACACAGATGCCTTCTTTCCTCAGACAGTTTTTTGCACTCTTCTCCTTGATTTGTTACTACTTTTGGCAGTATATAAAACTTCAAATATTTTTCCCGGTCCGACCAATTAGTACAGCCTAAAACACGACAATAATTGACCATTTTCAGCAGAAAAGTTTGCGAGTTCCGTTCGGTTCAGTGGCATTGTTTACGTTCAGTATTGCCAATATGACCGATTTCCGGGTTGATGACGTATTGTGAAAACACAATATAAGGATCGGACCCTAGAAACAGAGATCTGGTCCACTCCCTCCCGTACGGGAGTTTACCAGGATCTGACACTAGCATAACAATTTACATCAATTTAGCAATGGCTACCAGATTAACCTAACAGATCAAACGCTTCACAACAATAAATCTTAAGAAATCACATCAGTAACATCACATATGCAAAGTTCAAACTAAACAGTTCTGTACTTAACTATGCTAAGTACCCTTCTTCTTTTCCTTTCGGCTGTTCCCTTTCAGGGGTGGCCACAGCGAATCATGTGCCTCCATCTAACCCTGTCCTCTGCATCCTCTTCACTTACACCAATTAACTTCATGTCCTCTCTCACTACATCCATAAATCTCCTCTTTGGTCTTCCTCTAGACCTCCTGCCTGGCAGCTCCAACCTCAGCATCCTTCTACCAATATATTCACAGTCTCTCCTCTGAACATGTCCAAACCACCTCAATCTGGGCTCTCTGACTTTATCGCCGAAACATCTAACATGAGCTGTCCCTCCGAAGTACTCGTTCTTGATCCTGTCCGTCCTCGTCGCTCCCAAAGAGAACCTCAACATCTTAAGCTCTGCCACCTCCAGCTCTGCCTCTTGTCTTTTCTTCAGTGCCACTGTCTCTAAGCTGTACAACATCGCTGGTCTCACCACCGTCTTGAACACCTTTCCTTTCATTCTTGCTGATACTCTTTTATCACACAACACATCTGACACTTTTCTCCACCCATTCCAACCTGCTTGCACTCGCCTCTTCACCTCTTTTCCACATTCTCCATTGCTCTGAACCGTTGACCCTAAGTACTTAAAGTCCTGCACCTTTTTCACCTCTGCTCCCTGTAACCTCACCGATCCACCTGGGTCCCTCTCATTGACACACATGTATTCTGTCTTACTGCGGCTAAGCTTCATTCCTCTGTTTTCCAGAGCAGACCTCCATCTCTCTAGATTCTCCTCCACCTGCTCCCTGCTCTCACTACAAATCACAATGTCATCCGCAAACATCATAGTCCATGGAGATTCCTGTCTAAGCTCATCCGTCAGCCTGTCCATCACCAGAGCAAACAAGAAGAGGCTCAGAGCCGATCCTTGATGCAGACCCACCTCCACCTTGAACTCCTCTGTCACACCTACAGCACACCTCACCACGGTCTTACAGCTCTCGTACATGTCCTGCACCACTCTAACATATTTCTCTGCCACTCGAGACTTCCTCATACAATACTACAGCTCCTTTCTCGGCACCCTGTCATACGCTTTCTCTAAATCTACAAAGACACAATGCAACTCCTTATGACCTTCTCTGTACTTCTCCATCAGCATCCTCAAAGCACACACTGCATCTGTTGTGCTCTTTCTAGGCATGAAACCATATTGCTGCTCACAAATGCTCACCTCTGCCCTTAGCCTAGCTTCCACTACTCTTTCCCACAACTTCATTGTATGACTCGTCAGCTTTATTCCTCTGTAGTTGCCACAGCTCTGCACATCTCCCTTGTTCTTGAAAATTGGCACCAGTACACTTCTCCATTCCTCGGGCATCTTCTCACTCTCCAAGATCTTGTTAAACAAACTAGTCAGAAACTCAACTGCCACCTCTCCTAGACACTTCCATACCTCCACAGGTATGTCATCAGGAACAACTGCCTTTCCACTCTTCATTCTCTTCTACGTCCTCCTCACTTCACTCTTGCTAATCTTTGCTACTTCCTGCTCCACACCAGTCACCTCTTCTACTCTTCGTTCCCTTTCATTTTCCTCATTCATCAACTCTTCAAAGTACTCCTTCCATTTTCCCATCACACTCCTGGCACCTGTCAATACATTTCCATCCTTATCTTTAATCACCCTAACCTGCTGCACATCCTTCCCATCTCTATCTCTTTGTCTGGCCAACCTGTACAAATCCACCTCTCCTTCTTTAGTGTCCAACCAAGCATACAAGTCCTCATATGCTCTTTGTTTGGCCTTTGCCACCTCTACCTTCACCTTACGCTGCATCTCCCTGTACTCCTGTCTAGTCTCTTCAGTCCTCTCAGTGTCCCACTTCTTCTTTGCTAACCTCTTTCTCTGTATACACTCCTGAACTTCCTGGTTCCACCACCAAGTCTCCTTGTCCACTTTCCTCTTTCCAGATGACACACCGAGTACCCTCCTACCTGTCTCCCTGATCACATTAGCTGTAGTGGTCCAGTCATCTGGGAGCACTTCCTGACCACCCAGAGTGTGTCTCAGCTCCTCCCTGAAAAATAAACAACATTCTTCCTTTTTCAACTTCCACCACTTCGTCCTCTGCTCTGCCTTTGTCCTCTTCATCTTCCTCACCACCAGAGTCATTTTACACACTACCATCCTGTGTTGTCTGGCTACACTCTCCCCTACCACTACTTTACAGTCACTGGTCTCTTTCAGATTACAACGTCTACACAAGATGTAGTCCACCTGAATGATTCTCCCTCCGCTCTTATATGTCACCCTATGTTCCTGCCTCTTCTGGAAGAAAGTGTTCACTACAGCCATTTCCATCCTCTTTGCAAAGTCTACCACCATCTGTCCTTCTGCCCATCACATTCTCATCACCTCTGTTCCCTTCACCTACATGCCCATTGAAATCTGCACCAATCACCACTCTCTCACCTCTGGGGATGCTCTGCATCACTTGATCTAACTCACTCCAGAATTTCTCCTTCTCTTCTAACTCACATCCTACCTGTGGGGCATAACCACTCACAACATTGAACATCACCCCTTCAATTTCCAGCTTCAGGCTCATCAACCTGTCTGACACTCTTTTCACCTCTAGAACATTCCTCACAAACTCCTCTTTCAGGATAACTCCTACTCCGTTTCTCTTCCTATCCGACCCATGGTAGAACAACTTGAACCCTGCTCCTAAGCTTCTAGCCTTGCTACCTTTCCACCTGGTCTCCTGGACACACAGTTGTTCACCTTCCTTCTCTGCATCATGTCAATCAACTCTCTAGCCTTCCCTGTCATAGTCCAACATTCAAAGTCCCTACTGTCAGTCCTACATTCTTAGCTTTCCTCTTCTCTCTCTGTCTACGAACACACCTTCCTCCTCTCCTTCTTCGTTTTCGACCAACAGTAGTCCAATTTCCACCGGTACCCTGTAGGTCAACAGCACCGGTGGCGGTCATTGTTAACCCGGGCCCCGACCGATCCGGGATGGAAGTCATTGTCATGATTCGCATTTTTAGTTTGGCATGTGTTTTACGTCGGATGCCCTTCCTGACACAACCCTCTGCATTTATCCAGACTTCGGACTGGCACATGAAGACACTGGCTTAAGTACCCTGTTAAGCTAAAATGCTATGCCCAGTGGTTGTTACCAGTCCATGGGGAAGAAAAGAGGTTGCTTTGGGAAGTTGCTGCTCTGAGTGCCGGCGTCCGTCGGAATTGTGGTTTCGCTGTGGTAATCTGTTGCAGTGTCCGCGTGCAGGTGGGGAAGACGCTAGCTCGCCTGTTGTCTGTTGTCTGCTGTCCTCCATACATTTACCTTTGCGCAAACTTGTGTCGCAATCTTATGCAGGATCTTGCATCGCTGCTGTGAGAGTAAGAGTTGGTTCTGAAGGGAGGCAATCTTCTGGGTTTGCGGCCTAACCCTTTATCTATTCATCGTAAATCTGGTCTGACAGATTTACCCGAAGACAGCATGCAGCTGTCCGTCCCAGAGGGAAGAGAGCAGGGGACTGCGTGCGGCCGCCCAGAGGATGGGCACTTAGGGAAGAGAGAGAGGGCAGAGGTTGCTGACCTGTTTTGTTGACTTGGTGACTTCCAGGTCACACGTCAAACAGATGTCAATGGCTGCTTCACTGTCTCAGGATTGTGGGACAAAAGGGAATGCAGTTCTTTCAATTCAATTCAATTCAATTCAATTTTATTTATATAGCCCAGTATCACAAATCACATTTGCCTCAAAGGGCTTCACAATCTGTAACATACGACACCCTCTGTCCTTAGACCCTCGATTCAATTAAGGAAAAACTACCCAAATTAACAGGGGAAAAAATGATAGAAACCTCAGGAAGAGCAACAGAGGAGGGATCCCTCTCTCAGGACGGACAGACATGCAATAGATGTCGTAAGTACAGAATAGATTTATAGCATCAAAACTATAACATATACAGCCATGATGGCAAAATTGTTGTATATATATATATTATTATGTTAGAAATGTTTAGGTGGTAAAACATAAGGGAAGATGATGGGTCCAGATGGTCAACCGAGCAGCTCCAGGTGGAGCCCAACGAGCAGGACCTGAGCCACTCGTCCCCTGCACCATAGACACAGCAACACTGCCCCAGCAGGTCGCCATAGTCACAGATCCAGATACATCTCCGGACACTGAAATACCTGCTGAAAGTGACAGTAAGAAAGAAGAGACGGACGACAAACCACAAAACTCCGGGAGAGGGAAGAAGTCAAGTTAGTGACATGCATTTATGGGATGAGAATGCATACAGATGGAGAGGAGGACAGAGGTGAAGAGAGAGAGGTGCATCATGGGAAGTCCCCCGACAGTCTAGGCCTATAGCAGCATAACTAAGGGATGGTTCAGGACTCTCCTGAGCCAGCCTAACTATAAGCTTTATCAAAGAGAAAAGTCTTTAGCCTATTCTTAAATGTGGAGATGGTGTCTGCCTCCCGAACCCGAACTGGGATCTGATTCCACAGAAGAGGAGCTTGATAGCTAAAGGCTCTGGCTCCCATTCTACTTTTGGAGACTCTAGGAACCACAAGAAACCCTGC
This sequence comes from Coreoperca whiteheadi, assembly GCA_011952105.1. Taxonomy (NCBI): domain Eukaryota; kingdom Metazoa; phylum Chordata; class Actinopteri; order Centrarchiformes; family Sinipercidae; genus Coreoperca; species Coreoperca whiteheadi. The sequence continues at coordinate 3,150,153 of CM022480.1, forward strand.
ATTCTGAGAGGGCAGTGTTCTAGTGGGGTAATAAGGCACTATGAGCTCTGTAAGATACGACGGTGCCTGACCATTAAGAGCTTTATAGGTGAGGAGAAGGATTTTAAATTCTAAATTTTAAATTTTTAGTTCTTAAATCAAAGTTCAGTTAAAATCAGCTACATAAATGAACTCATCCGTTGAGTCCCAATACATTAAAAATTACCTGAATTAATAAAGACCTCAGGGCACCACCCTTTGGTATGAAGGGAAATGATTTGTGGTTCAGTATGTAGTATGGCCTTGTCAAGGAGACACTGTTGTTGGGGTTTACCATGATTAAAGGGGCACTAAACTGTGTAGGTGCAATCAATTAGATTTGGCTATTGAGATTATCAAAAATAATCATAAATAATTACTTTAATTAGAAAAGATCTTGGGGCACCACCTTTAAACTGAAAGAAAATGATAGCCAATGCACTAAACTAAACTACAATTTGGAACTCAGATTAAAAATTAAATTCAATTTCAATTTGATTGTATTTACATAGCCCAATATCACAAATCAGAAGCAATTTAGCAGTTGAAGCCTACAAGAACTGTAAGTGTGTTTGATTTGTGTCTTTTTTAAATTTAGTGCAGTGTTATTTTTGTTAGAGACCGCCTGTTCACCGGAGTTTTTGGTTATGTGGCGTTATTGCGTAATATGATTTAGTATCGATTGGTGTCGTGGTTGTTTGCGGGTCATGGGAGGCATGGCCTGCTGAATTCAATTGCTGAAATTAGACGGGTATTTAAGTGTGTATAATCACAGCAGCAGTTGCGGCAGCCCTCATTGAGTGAAGACCGAAGAGAGTAAAGACCATCGACTCTGCCTGCATGTGACTCACGGAGCAGGGACTCAACCACAGGGCACTTGACTATTGCACTTTCTTGGACTAATTGTTTGCACTTCTTTTGATCCCTTATTGCTATTAATTTTGTCTTGCATTTTTCCTACTGCTCTTATACAATGTGTTTTCAAATCCCTACTGTCATTACAGCACGAAAATCTTCTGTTTCATTCCAAAGGCAATGCACTGTTCATAATCTGCATAATCTCAACACCGTCCAAAACTGCCCCTTTTACTTTCCCAATAGACTTGTGGAACTGCCAGTCTGCTGTGAACAAAGCTGATTTCATCACGGCTTTCGTTAATCATTCTGATCTTTTAATTGTAGCACTTACAGAAATGTGGCTCAAACCTGAGGATTCTGCCACTCCCGCAGCCCTCTCCCATAATCACACTTTCTCCCACAGTCCTCGCATCGCAAGAAGGGGTGGTGGAACTGGCCTGCTTATCCCTAATGACTGGAAGTTCAAACAGCGATCATCCTTGTGTGACAACAGATCCTTCGAGTTTCATGCTGTTACTATCACCCACCCTGTTAAGAGTCACATTGTAGTCATCTATCGCCCCCCAGGTCAGCTTGGATATTTCTTGGAGGTGTTGGATGTGCTCCTTTCATCCCTCCCTGAAGATGGCACTCCTCTGGTGGTACTTGGTGACTTCAATATCCACCTTTGAAAGCCACAGGCTTCGGACTTCATCAACCTGGCTGCATCATTTGACCTTGAGCAAGTTTCCACATCAGCAACCCACAAGTCTGGTAATCAACTAGAAGACTACACACGGTACTGCTCCACTCATCACGCTCAGGTCACCTCACTGCACACGTCAGATCATTTCTTCGTCAGTCTTGACCTTGACCGAACTTCTCCAGACGCTGCAAGTGTTCTTCTGCTGGTCACATTCTGATGCAACCTGCGTATGCTCTCTCCCTCCCGCTTTTCCTCTGCTGTCTCCTCGGTGCGCTCCCCCTCTGAGGAGCTCTCTCTTTTGTACACAGACAGCGCCACTGACACTCTGTGTTCCACACTCACATCCTGCTTGGACAACTTCTGGTTATCTGATGTTCTTCGTGAGCATTGCGTCACTCTCTTTAAAACCTTCTGTGCTCTCCTTTCTCCACCTGCTCCCCCACCTTCATCGGATTTAACAGCTGATGACTTTGCGTCTTTCTTTGTAAAGAAAACAACCGCCATTAGCAATCAATTCTCTGCGCCGCCACCTGTCGACCTCGCACGCATCACAGATACGTGTCTGCTCCCCTCTTTATTTTCTCTATCTGAAGCTGACATTTCCAAGGTCATTCATTCTAACCACCCTACCACCTGCCCGCTGTATCCCATCCCCACCCTTCTCCTTCAGGCCATCTCTCCGTCTGTCATCCCTGCTCTGACCCACATCATCAACTCATCTCTCACCATTGGGTCGTTCCCTACTGCTTTCAAAGAAGCCCGCATCACACCGCTACTGAAGAAAGCCACTCTCAATCCAACACTATTAAAACTACAGACCGGTTTCCCTCCTTCCCTTCATTGCCAAACATCTGGAGCGAGTTGTGTTCAACCAGCTCTCTTCCAGAACAATCTCCTGGACGCAACCAGTCTGGTTTCAAGAGCAGCCATTCCATGGAAACCTCTCAGTTGTCAAAGCCCTGAGACTGGCAAAGGCGACATCCAAGTCATCTGTACTTATCTTACTGGATCCGTCTGCGGCCTTTGACACAGGCCAAGGCCGCAGTGTATGGGAGAGGTTTTAATCACCACATCCTCCTGTCCTCTCTCAGTGCTATGGGTGTCTCTGGAATCGCATTGCAATGGTTCAAATTGTACCTCTTGGGTAGTTCGTTCAGCGTATCCTGGAGAGACGAGGTCTCTGAGTCCCAACATCTCAATGCAGGGGTGCCGCAGGGCTCGGTGCTTGAACCGCTACTCTTCTCCATCTACATGACATCCCTTGAATCGGTCATTCAGAAGCATGGCTTTTCCTATCACTGCTATGCAGATGACACGCAGCCCCACTTGTCATTTCAACCTGACAATTCAACTGTCTCTGCTCACATCTCAGCATGCCTGAGTGACATCTCGCTTTGGATGAAGGACCATCACCTGCAGCTTAACCTTGACAAAACAGGGCCAACCCAAAGATTCACCACAACCTGTCCATTCAACTAGGCTCATCGACCGTTACGCCGTCCAGCACAGCCAGAAATCTGGGGGTGGTAATTGATGATCTGCTAAACTTCAAAAGCCATGTCGCGAGCAGTTGAGACATAAGGTAAACAAAGCAAAAACACACAATATGAAGACCAACTCTAAATATATTAATCTACTGGACTAAGGGGTGTTTGTGTGGGTGTGAGATGGCTGCTTGGATGTAAAATTGTGGTTCCGCTGTGGAAAAACTGTTGCTGTATAGTGACCGTTGCAGAGACTTTGCTTGCCTGCAAAGGCTATTTTGGGGGATGGCCAGCTTTTTGAAGGCCATCACCAAAACAGGAGGATCAATCTGATTTCAAAATGGACTTCAAAAAGGAGAAGTAACATGACTTGAAAGTCCATTCTTTATAACCCTTTTAAAGATTATCTCACATCACTCAACAGTAGACTTATTAGCAGGTAAGGTGTGTTTAGTTTATGTTACAATTTTTTACAGAACTTTGTCATAACTATATTTATAAAATGAAGCACCTTAAGCCTCAATATGTGTTTAGCCTGTGGCACAGTTTTGGATTGTAAGCCAGGTGAAAGAGGAGAATAGCACACAGACTGCATGGTAAATTAAAAACTTAATTTTAAACGGCATGCTACTTAAAAATCTAACTTTTCAGGTTATGCCTTCAACAGAGGACAAACTGTTAAACATTTAAAAAAAAAGATTTTTAAACATCACTTGGTATTCAGTCAACAGGCTTTGTTAGCTCTGTTTGCTTTAGACATCGTGGCACAAACTTATCTTATTATCTCTAGTTAAATGAAAACTCAATTAAATTCTATAATGTATAATGTCCACCAAACTGTATCAAATATTCTTAACAAGCTACTGTTATCTGTTATTATTTAAATATCGGAAAATTTGGGAACAAGTGGTAGAAAATGACTGACTGACTGACAATTTGGTGCAAATTATCCTGGAAATAGATTTTTGGTTTGTTCTTTTGACTGGATTGATGTGTTAAAATTTTACTGGTGATGTTTGAAAATAAAAAAAAGGAAAAAAAGATTTGAACTCAGTATACCTGTTTGGCCCCTGCTAAAGGCATACATTTTTTGAAATGTTGGCTTTAATTCAGCAGGTTGCTGTTTAAATTAAATGTGCAAGTATCTGCACATTGTTCCCCTTAAAACAAACAATTGTATTTCAATTATATTGTAATTATTTCTTTAAATATATATTTAAATCAATCATTAGTTTTGACATGTATCTTTTTGATGATTATACAGTATACCTGATGTTATACACAGATTAATTCTCTACAATGACAATGGCTCTTCAAAATGTGAAACAGACTTTTCCTAAACAATTACTGATTTAAAAATGTTATGTTAAAATAACCAGAGGTTCCCAGAAACTGTAATAGGTTGAAATAGAACAGGAATAGGAAACTGTCCAATGTCAAAACAACAGTCTGATATTGAAAACAAACAATTCCGTGAATGCTATAATGAGTTTTAGAATTAAATTATTATACATAACTGTAGATGTTGAAGCAAAGCAATGCGATATTTACACTTTTTGATCACGTGCCATTTCATAAATGTTCTCTCTGTATCGCCACCACACACTAGCTCTATCCAATCTTGGCCACGCCTGTGAAAATGTCCTGGATACGCCACTGCACTCAAGATCCACCATCATCACACTTGAACTTGTGCAACAATCCCCTGAACTGTGCACAAGGATAAAAGTTTGTCCATTTCAAACTTTAAGCAGCCTAATTAGCTCAGCTGCTCGGATGCCTTTAATTTGCTGGGCATAAGACACATGTTGACATTGTATACTCTGTACATTGGGAATAAACTGTTTCAGCACATGAATGACATGTTAAAATTTGATTGGTACTTGCAAACAAATTGTTTGGCTAATTACAGCTCAAATTGGTTTTGAGGTTTATTAAACAACAACAAACTAACAAAGAAACAAATCAAAAAAACCCAAATATACTTGTTAGTTTCTGATAAGCTAGCAAGAATACACTTTATATGTAGTCGGTAGAGATGCCAGCAATTTTATTTAAACTATTTTTTGAAGTCTCTATAAGTTGACACAAAGAATTTGTATTTTCTCCCTCACACACATAGACATCCGCACAACTATTTCTGCATAGTGTCTTAGTTGGCCTGTAAACAAGCAAAAAGACACATACACGCAAACACACCCAGGCTGCATTACACTTGAAAGCACATATAGACCATGAGAGAAAAATTATATCCTAAATTTTCACAAGAGTCCAGCACATGTCCTCCCCCACCACAGCCTGTGGGCAAACCAGTTATTCTGGGATTCCATTAGCTCATCTGTCCAAAGAAAACGTGTCCGTCTGCTTTGGGCCCTTTGTTGTGAAGAAAGCCAAGTTGTTTTTTGTTTATGTTCCTTTTTTTTCCAACTTTAGTCTATCCGCTCTGCTCTGTCCAGAAACAGCAGCTTTACATGAGATTTTTTCAGAATTTAATTCAAAAGATTGTCATCATAATGCTGGAATGTCTTAACTACAATTTATGCTTAGATAATGGTACTGTACGTTAGAGCCTCAGAAAATATGCTAAAGAGTCCGCTTCTATTTCTGGTTCTTATTTTTCTTTAAAGTGTACTCACTAGATAGAAGTTAAGTGAAACCCTGTGAAAAAGTTGAGATTTTTGCTAAAGGCACAATATTCAACCACGAGGAAAGAGCACGCTGCTACTATTGTGTCCTGTTGAAGCCTATTTGGTTTTGCTGTGTTTTTTGTTTAATGCCCTGACAAGCAGTTGTCCAAACCATCAAGTTGCCATTACTATACTGTAACAGTTTGTCCACAACTGGGGAATCTTTGAGGAAGAAAATATGTATTACTTGAACCAGTTATATTTTTATATATAATTATTTCTTCTTATTTTTGTAGTTTTGGCCATACTTTCTATCAGTAAGTGGGAACATTGCTAAAGACAGGAAGGATTCCAAGAGCTAACTTTGGGAATCGCTTATTACAGACATTTCAGGTGCACTCATTTTCATGTTTACCTCCAAATATGTGGTTTCGATCACAGTTTGTTTACAACCTGTCTGATCGTTTGACGTGACCTATCTGAGTTTGTTGCTGTGTCTACAGATCTCAGCAACGTAGTGAGTGCACTGTTTAGCATAGCTGATAGAAATGATGGCCAAGCTATGAAAATAGGGCCCAAGTTTTAATAAACTGGAATTATTCTTTAAGAGAACTCAGTTGTTGATCCACTGTGAACATTCACACACCCTGTACAAACCCTGCCCCAACCAAAGAAGTGATCCCTCCATTACGATTTATCTCTAAATCCCTGTTTGCTTTTCAAGAAAGCAGATGACAGAGAAAGCCAACAAAATTGTGCATCGCATCACTGAGACTGTATAGTTTATGAGCTTTATAAAGGCAACAGCTTCAAAGTTAAACACTGAAAGGACAAGAACACAAAGAAAACTGAACAAATGTTTGCTAAGGCAGACCCTCTTAGGTCTACAAAGATAAGTAAAATATGGGAGATATCAAGTGACTTTGGCCAGAACAGGAAATTGCACAAGCACACAATGTGTCTCAGAATGTCTGTATGGTGGCGTAACATCAGACTACCACACAGGGTGCCTCTCCCATCAATGGTGAACTGCTGAAAGTGTTTGGGTTTAGAACAACTCAATATCCCTAGAAATTATGCCCATATTGGATGATTTCTCAATTCAAAATTTAAGCCCAATTTCAATGTACATGCTTGTGAGTGAGGTGACAATGATTTGGCAGGTATTAATTATTGATTTACACTGGGTAACCTGTAGATCAACACATTGAAACTAGCACCAGTGCATAAGAAGATCTTAACATGGTAGCAAACTGGATTTATCATTTTGGACACTTTCAACAAAATAATGCTCCCGGTCAGGTGAAAGAATGTCCAGGAATTGTTTGAGGAACATTCAAATTAAATGACCTGGCCTCAACAGGTCAAGTCATTCAATCGTACTAACACCTTTGAAATGAACACAAATGCAGAATGCAATAGATATACAGACAGATATATTAAAGGAAAATCCTGAATAAAAGTGTGGGAATATAAAGAATGTAATGTTTCCATTCAGATCACGAGAGCTCACCAAACGCTTTAATAAAAATTATGTGAATCATATTCTATGGCCTTCACAGTAACCTGGGGTCTCATTTATAATCGTTGCATATGCCCAAAAGTTGTCCTGAAAGAAGTGTACGCCACTTCCCACGCAAAAGTTGTGATCTATAAAAACAAACTTAGCAGGAGGATGTACGCACCTTTAAGTAAACTCTGACCCATGCGTATGAACATTTTGAAGAATGGGGAAACTGACGCAGATGGTGAAAGCATCATTGATGCACATTTCACATTTCACTTCAAATCACTCATTACTTATAGATCCAATTATCGTAAACATTCAAACCAGCAGTGACATGGGTCTCACATGTGCTAGTGAGCCATAACTATTCATACACTTTTAAATTGTAAAAGATCAAATTCTGCTCAATATTTCATCAGCGTTTTCTCACCATCACATTCCCCACCCCGGAGCGCAGAGGAGAGGGCCGGACTGTATGCTCCTGACATTTGTGGGCAGTTGTGGAGTGTACTGCACCTGTGGATACCAGGACGTGGTAGGATTCCGGAAAGTCTGGTTTGCCTTTCTCCAATATTAGGTGTGAATATATAGGCCGTTTCACCTCAACCACCTTAACTATGCTAACTGAAATTCTCCTCTGTTGTAGAAATCCAACAGATTTAACAGAAAACATTAAATAGCATTAAAGAATTGCAGAACAGAGCATCAATCATTATAATAATATCTTCTAATACTGTGCATATATCACCAAGTACAATTTTAGTTTTCATATAGTTTTTGTGTGTAAAATTGCTGCAGTGAAAACAAATGTGCTCTCAGGCGCACTGAGCGCACTGGAGGCACCGTGGTGGCTGCCACACACACTCTGCCTTCTCCAGTCACCAAATAAAAAACAGTGCTTTACCGGGTTTGTCTCTGGTCTCAGCGTTCAGTGACTCCGTCCTTCCCCGACACTATGTCACACATACTTGTTTAGAGTATAGAGGTCATTCAGATTTCCAGCAGTGACAGTTCAGGTGTGCCCTTCTCCCACCAGTAGCAGACATGTCGAATGCACTTCTCTTTTTTTTGCCTCCATCTTTAGATCTGACCACTTTTTTATTTCTGGTACTGTCCTGTTTGATGAACGCATTGCATTAACATGTTGCCACTTGTAGAATTCCTTTTGTTTGTGACGCCACTGCTGTTCTATGTGCGCATATTTTCAATTCAATTCAATTGAATTTATATAGCCCATATCACAAATCACAATTTTGCCTCAAAGGGCTTTAAAATTTGTAACATACGACACCTTCGATTCAACTAAGGACAAACTACCCAATCCAGGTGGATTATGATTTAAAAAGAGAACATTGCCTGCAGATGTGCGTACACATGGTTTTATAAGTCTGATTTTTGGGCGCATGTACACATTTAATAAGGATCCTACTCACTGTTTTATTAATGAGACCCCAGATCTCAACTCAAGTGAACACCTATGGGAGATATTTGAGCAACAGTACTCTCCACCATCATCATCAAAACACTAACTGAGGGAATATCTTTTGGAAGAATGCTGATGCTGTTCATTTTTCCGGTCGAGTTCTACAGACTTGGAGAATCTATGACAAACAGCACAGAAGCTGTTACATTAAATTACATTACATTTATTTAGCTTACCCTTTTATCCAAAGTGATTTACAATAAGTTCATTCAATCATGTGAATAAAACCCAAATATTGCAAGAGTCATGTTCTAGAGGATCCTGAAACAAGAACACCTTACTAACACATTGGATGTTAGCATTTATTTTCATTTGTCACACGTGTAGATGTTCCTTAAATGAAAGAAATATCTTTATCACATAATATTAGATATGATCTTTCATGGACTGTCACAGATTATGCAGGAAAGAGAAAGCCTTCTTTGTCCAGCATGTGAATGTGTTTCTGAACTGAATGCTTCAGGTAATCTCATTGAGGTAAACATCTTTTTAGCAAGAGAGACCTGAGTACAGCAGAGAAAAACAAAGGTACACACCTTGCTTTTTTCTTCCTTCTATTTTTCTGTGCATGCCAACTATGGTATGGTTAAGATTAGTAGAAGATTTTGGTTATGGCAAATTAACTGGTTAAGATGGTGTGGGTTAGGCAATAAATAGGGAATGATCATGGTTAGGGTTGATAAAAAGCGAATGTTAATTGCAGGTCTGTGACAGAACTTAAAAACTCCAGTCTCCTGCATGAAGACTTGCTAGATGCCCATCCATCTCCCTGACCTTTCCACCTCAGTATAGATTGTAAAGGACACAGTACTTTCTGCATTAGCACAGAACATAATTCATAAGGTGAGGAATTGTCCAATATGGATGTAATTTCTAGGGATGGCTACATCATACACTTTTTGTGATGCTAAGTGTTGGTCATACTTACTCTTGCTGTCCTCACCACTAGTTTGTCTTGCAAAATGTATTTTGAACCTGACTGTGGTACTGAAGCTGGAGCAAATATGATCTTGGGTCTTCCAACTGATCCCTAGCCCTGGCTACATATGCCTTGATAAACTGAAAGGCAATCCACCGAAAAATAAATTAGACTGACATTGACCTCATACTTGTACAGTATAACTTAAGGTATCTGAAAAATGTTCAGTTATAGTCTGTAACACCAGGTGTTTCAACAGGGCTTGACATTTTGATTATGAATTTGAAAGTGTGGTCACATTTGGTTATTCTGTACCTGATTTCTTTTAAAGAAAATTACATTGCCGTTGCTCACATACAGTGGTGAAAATAAGTATATACAAAGAAATCAGAACATTTAAGAATAAGTTAAGTTATAATAAATAAAGTGAAATGACACAGGGAATAAGTATTGAACACATGAAGATAACAAGGTGCAAAATGGCATAGAAAGCCAGGAGATTACCTGAAATCTGTCAGTATTGAGAGAGAAACCCTGCCCCCTATCAGTACTAATTGATATTAGCTGCTTTGGTCCTAATAGATGGCCTATAAAAGCTTCTCATTACCCAGGAGGTACACAGGAAAGACTTCATGATGGGTAAAAGCAAAGAACTCTCTCAAGATCTTCGTAATCTTATCGTTGAAAAGCATTTTGATGGGAATGGTTTTAGGCCTATTTCCAGAATGCTGAATGTTCCTGTGAGCCCTGTGGGGACCATTATCTGAAAATGGAAAGAGCATCAGTTCTCCATAAACTGTCCACGATCAGGTGCTCCACGTAAGGGCCCTGTCTGAGGAGTCCAAAGAATAATCAGGAGAGTTCTCCAAGAGCCAAGAACCACTCGGGCAGAACTTCAGGAAGACCTTGCATCAGCAGGTACTTACTGTTGTTTCAAAGAAAACTATAAGCAATGCACTGAACCGCCATGGCATCCATGCACGCTCACCATCCAAGACTCCATTGCTGAACAATAAGCATGTTGAGGCATGGTTAAAGTTTGTGAAAGAGCATTTGGAGAAGCCTGTTCATTATTGCGAAACTATAGTATGGTCAGATGAAAGCAAATTTGAACTTTTTGGCATTCATGCTACACACCATGTTTGGAGAAGAATTGCACTGCCCACCACCCCAAGAACACCATACCAACAGTTAAGTTTGGGGTTGGAAGCATCATGGTTTGGGGCTGCTTTTCAGCAAGGGGTACTGGCAGACTTCATATTATTGAAGGCAGGATGAATGGAGAAATGCACCGTGACATTCTGGATGAAAATCTGCTTCCATCTACCAGAAAGCTGAAAATGAAAAGAGGGTGGACATTTCAGCAAGAAAATGATCCCAAACACAAGGCCAATGAAACAATGAAGTGGTTTCAAAGAAAGAAAATCAACTTGCTTGAATTGCCCAGTCAATCACCTGACCTAAATCCCATAGAAAATCTATGGAGAGAACTGAAGATCAAAGTTCATAAAAGAGGTCCAAGGAACCTTCAAGATTTAAAGACCATTTGTGTGCCAGAATCACTCCTGAGCAATGCAGACGACTGGTCTCTCCATACAAGAGGCGTCTAGAAGCTGTAATCACCAACAAAGGCTTTTAAATGATTACTTATTCCCTTTGTCATTTCACTTTATTTATTATGAATGAACGTGTATACTTAAATGTTCTGATTTATTTGTATGAATTCAATATTTGGCTTGATGGCTATATCTGGTGGACATTTTGTGTCAATAGCCCACTTAGAAATCCCCTTACTGATAAAAATGCTGATGTGTCAAATACTTATTTTCCCAGCTGTACATTGTGAGAATAGCATAGGTACTTAGGTAATTAGTGGAGTTCCACTCAACATCAGTTCTCTGCTTACCTTAAAAATGAAGTGATTGCTTTAAAGCATACAGTAAGCAGATTATAATAGAAAGTAGCTCGGTAAATCCATGCAAAGCTTTTTTTTTTTACAGAAATGAAAAGAAACTGAGTTTAGTTTATATTGCAAAAGGATTTCAAAACAATGATACATACATAACTCCACAAAAATGACTTCAGTCAGAGCACTGAGCTTAGCCAAATAAGGACTACCTTAGTACAATGTAATTCACCCAAACGTATTCTAGGTGGATGAACTTCAATCACAAGATCATGTAAAAACTGTTTTAGTTACCTATTTTTGCACTGGGCTTCCCTTACTCTTGTTTGTTGTAAACAAGTGTAAGGGTTCTTATAAACAAATAAAAGATGCACATGTAAAAAGCGAGATAACAGAAGGGAAGAAAAAGAGATGGAACAAATGAAAGATCATTGCCCATAATGTTGAAGTCACCAACGTCTTTTTGGCAAGTTTGGACTAAGAAATACCATACCTTTACTGTGTCTTAAATCCATTTTTATCTATATCTATTTTGTATGGATGAGTACAGCAAAAGTGATAGGATTTTATTAAATTATACCTCTATATATATATATATATATATATATATATAAATACACACATATATATATATATATATACATATATGTGTGTATGTGTGTGATATATTACATATACCAAGTATATAACATATATATATATATTTATATATTAAATTGTATTTACATTGCAAAGACTTCCGGTACTACTCATTCCAAAACAGGATTTATACAAATGGACTGAACACTCCGATATTTTCATTGCTTTAAAGACCTAGCTACCTTTCTAACAAATCATGAGCAGTGAAGCTGCCAAACAGGCTTGCTACTGCCACCCTAGTGGACATAGTAAAGCCAGTAGACCAGGTTGAAGAAGGTGAATGTGATTGGGAAGACAACACGGGACCATTTGTCTATGGCGTTGACATCCATGAGGTCGGGGATCTTGACTTTGAGCTGAGAGGCCCTCCTCCGCAAATTGCCCTTCTTGTGGCCCATTGGACGTTCAATAGCCGGTCGCCCATACAGGTCTCGGCTAGTCATGGGCTTGCGGTACTGTATGCTCGCGCTGTCGTAAGAGAACATAGTGGCCCGAGGGTCGTTTAGAGCACCCATCATATCTGTTCCACCCATCTCACTTGGTAGGTTTGTTAGGAGGATGTTGCCATGAGCATCAACCTGAGGAAGGAGGTCATTAGATTTCATTAAATTAATTTTGTCAACAAAGGAGGAGAAACAGTTGGGGAGAAACAACTAGTGAGTATTTGTTCTTCAAAAAACATCAAGGAGAAACCCTAAACAAACTAAGCCACCATTTTCACACCACCCTGAATCTGTTTAAATCATATGCTTGGAATGCTAACCAAGAATATTCCTAATTAAATGGTAGTTTAAATGTGAAAGATAAAAAGACACCGACTAAATTGGTGGATTACTATTTGACAGACTGAAGAGCCACTCAGTTTCCACACAATGGGCCATTCATATGACCAGATATGTTGTGGCATGTACAAGTGATTTAAGAGAACTTGAACTGCATTCATCTGAATTAACTTGGAGTTTAAATATCTATATAAGTTTTTCTTTTTACTTTTGAGTGACATTTGTGTGAATGAAACTTGCACAAAAATAAAGCAGAAGATGGTAGCCTTGTACAGTAATCAGTAATGCAATATTGGCTCAACAGCAACTTATGGTAAACTGTTGCCGTGTTGTGTTTGGGCTCTAAGATGTCATTAACCCAACAGTATGAAAACTGCACAAAGCCCTTTCCCACCTGCACTTTGTTGCTCTCCAGTCTGCTCTTATTTTCGTTGTTCGACTTGGCAGCCTTTTCGGCCACCTTCTTCTGCAGGTGAGGACCTCGACCAAAGAAGATATAGTTGACAAAGGCGTACTCCAGCAAAGCCAGAAAGACAAAGACAAAGCAGCCCATGAGGTAAATGTCAATGGCCTTGACGTAGGGGATCTTGGGTAGAGTCTCCCTAAGGTGGGTATTGATGGTGGTCATGGTCAGCACCGTGGTTATACCTGCAGACAAGCAGATTTGGAGGGAGGGGAAGGTTAAAAGGAGGAGCAAGACTGAGGGAACACCATAGATACAGAAGAAGTAAGGCTTTTACTAGCTATTAGAAAACAACCATCATATACAGTCTGTGGCTGTTAAAAAAGATTGGTGATCATGTACATTTCATATCAATTCATACAATATTTCTTAAGATATTTTAGTCTGGACCAAAGTGGTGGACCAACCAACATTGCCACCCCTCATCACTAGTGTTTCTAAAAAGCACTTGCTAGGTGTCACAGCTGGTGTGAACAACGGGGAGTAACGGGGATAGGACCCAAATGCAGACAACTAGGCTGAATGGTACAGTTTAGGAATTTATTGCTATAATGCAGATACATATACAGTCAGACAGGCAGGCAGGTACATTTCAGTAGGGATGCAGCGATTAACCACTTTCACGATTAACCACCCTTAAAAATTTCACGGTTAATTAATTAAGGGGCGGCTGTGGCTCGGTGGCAGAGCGGTCGTCCACCAATCGGAAGGTTGGCGGTTCGATCCCGGCTTTCCCCGGCCATGTGTCGAAGTATCCTTGAGCAAGATACTGAACCCTGAACTGCTCCCGAAGCTGCGCCTTCGGTGTCTGAGTGAGTGTGAATGATTAGTTTAAGTTGTACTGATGGGCAGTTAGCTCCTGCCATCAGCGTGTGAATGTGTGTGAATGGGGTGAATGTGATGTAGTGTAAAAGCGCTTTGAGTAGTCAGAAAGACTAGAAAAGCGCTATACAAGTACAGTCCATTTACCATTTAATCGCAAAGGTTCCGCTACACCGCGTGTTTCTGTTGCGCTGAACGAAAACAAGGTTACACCAGCGGCACGCCAGTTTAAGTGACGTGCTTATTGGAGACACAGAGGCTACTACTTTACTAGATTAACTATGACAGAGGGACCGAACAGAGACGCTTTATTTCCACGTAAGAAATGCCTGAAGTCAGCAGTGTGGGAGTATTTTTGGTTCACCAAGAATGACCAGGGTGTCGTTGAAGAAATAGTTTCTGCTAAAGGAGCTATATCAGAAAAAAATATTGCGAGATGCAATATTTGTGACAAGAAAGTTTCACACAGCAGCAACACAAGCAACCTCTTTAAACATTTGCAAACGACACACCCTGAAATGTACAAAGAGGCAGAAGAACAAAAACAAGCTCAAGCTGCCCGCAGTGCCCAGTCACCCGCTCCACCCTCTGTCCGACAAAAGACGTTGTAGGAGAGTTTTCAGGGAGGCAAACCCTATCTAGGTACTACATAGTGCACACAGTCATAAGTTATCAGAGTAATCAGAGTAAATATATAATTATATAGGCTATCCACATCCTTCTTACCTCCACACAATTGTTACATCTTATTTGATCAAAAATACAGTAAAAACAGCAATATTGTGAAATACTGTGAATTACAATTTAAAATTAGTATAAGTAATTAAGTGTCACACGATCTTTCAGAAATCTTACATATTCGGCTTCCCTTTAGCTATTGGAAACTTTTATCCTTTTCAGATAATTCCCAAAGAGGCCAAGATATCACAGGGAGCCTAGCCAAGATGATTGTTACTGACTTGCAACCAGTTTCAATGGTTTAAGATGCAGGTTTCCGTCATTTCATGAAGGTGGTTGATCCCTGATACAATATCCCGGGTAGGAAATCCTTGATGTCAAGTGAAATTCCAAAGCTATATGAGCAAACCAAAACAACACTAAAAGACTCCATAGACTCTGCAAGCAGTGTTGTTTTAACAAGTGAAATGTAGACATCAAGAACAACTGAAGCATATTTGACTGTATCAGGACATTTTATTGACCAGAATTGGCAGATGCAGGCTTGCACTCTTGAGACAGTCCATGTAGCTGTACAGCCAACAGCACAAAATATATCTGAGCTCCTTACAAAAATATCTGATGGCTGGACCAGTAAGGTCTTTGCTGTTATTACTGATAATGGAGCTAATATGGTCTCAGCTGTGCAGAAAACCCAATGGAAACACATTCCGTGTTTTTCACACACCCTTTACTTAGTCGTGAAAGACTCCATTAAGGCTGATGCGAGTTTGGAGTCCATCCTAGAGAAGTTTGGCGCTATTGTTCGGTTCTTCCATCATAGCACCAAAGCATCTGACAAACTAAAAGAAGTTCAAATTCAGTTGCAACTGCCAGAGCACAGACTAATCCAAGCAGTAGAGACCCAGTGGAATTCGATGTTCTACATGCTGGAGAACGTGCTGTTATAACCGCTTGTCTAAGCAAAGACAAGCGGTTATAACAGCACTTTGTCTTCTTGGGAGAAACACCATCAAATCACAGCTCATCACTGAGATGCAAGCCCTGGGCAGACAGGCAACAAGCAGTGAACCCTCTGCATCTACCACCTCTATGGGAACAGCCTTGACAGTGTCACAAGAGTCATCTGCTGCAAACACTGATGCTGACTGTTCAACATTCAAGGGAGAATTATGGCAGGAGTTTGACACGCGCATATTGGCTTTTCAGGGGAATCGCACAGCAAATACAGATGCATACATTCAGATGCGCATATACATGGAAGAAAAGGTGATCCCAAGAATTGAGGACCCTTTGTTATGGTGGAAAAAAAATGCGAGCACATTTCCACTGCTCAGCAACCTGGCAAAAAAATACCTTGGAATTGTCGCAACCTCTGTTCCAGCAGAGAGGTTGTTTTCAGGAGAGACAATTAGTCAGAGGCGAAATCGGCTCAAACCAAAGGATGTTAACATGTTGCTTTTCCTAAACACAAATCTGAATCTTAAAGATTAGGAAATCTTTATCAACAATTAAAAATGAAAAGACATTGAAACTGAAATGTCTATCTGAACATTGCTAAATTGGAAAAATATGTAGAAAGTTAAATTTAAGAAATATTTAATAAAGTGCACATATGCACAATATCTGTTGTTGGTATTTTATTTTATTGTATTAATATTTATTTTATAATGTATTATTTTATTTAATCAATATTTTGTAAAATACTGTATTATTTTAAACATTTTATTTATTTCTTGTCAAATTTGCTTTAGTAATAAATGTATTAATGGCCAGTATGTCATATCTGTCATGTGTGGATGTAATTTGTCTTTTGGTGTAATAATTGAATATTTTTTGAAAAATCGCATACACATTTAAGAAATAAGCAGTATCAGTATCGGTAAAATTGTACCCAAAAATATCGGTATCGTATCGAATTGAAAAAAGTCAGGTATCGCCCATCCCTACTGGATGGCTTTTGGTCAGTACACTCTGCCCTGAGGGATTTTACAAAGGAACATTCAGACAAGGCAGGCAATATTTACATGCCTATACTTTGAGGACCTGAGGTGATCACTGCTTGATCATGTGCAATTGAAGGTGAGTACATTATACTAAAAAGGTACCTGCATAAATAAGTATGGGACACTACATGGATTGGAAGATGCATCAAACATAATGCCTTTTATCTTGTACAGTTACAATGGTGTTTTACTGTGACTATACAGTAAAAAGGTGGTTTATGAGTGTACACCTTCTTAATTTTTTTATTTTTTTTATTTTTTTATTTTTTTTTATGTTGCTGACTAATGGTGCACAAAAGCAGAGCCATCTATTGATGGTACTGCTTTCAGATGTAGATAATTTAAAGTCTCGAGCCCATCTGATGTTCATGTCTTTCTTTCAAATTTAGGAAACACAGAGGAGCAGAGAGGGCCAAGAATACCTGGCATTGTGAAACAGCAGTGCTGATCCACTGTTAATCATTAGGGTTTATGTCATCAAACATCTGCTGTTGACCTACAGGGTACCGGTGGAAATTGGACTACTGTTGGTCGAAGACGAAGAAGGAGAGGAGGAAGGTGTGTTCGTAGGCAGAGAGAGAAGAGGAAAGCTAAGAATGTAGGACTGACAGTAGGGACTTTGAACGTTGGGACTATGACAGGGAAGGCTAGAGAGTTGATTGACATGATGCAGAGAAGAAAGGTGGACATACTGTGTGTCCAGGAGACCAGGTGGAAAGGTAGCAAGGCTAGAAGCTTAGGAGCAGGGTTCAAGTTGTTCTACCATGGGTCGGATAGGAAGAGAAACGGAGTAGGAGTTATCCTGAAAGAGGAGTTTGTGAGGAATGTTCTAGAGGTGAAAAGAGTGTCAGACAGGTTGATGAGCCTGAAGCTGGAAATTGAAGGGGTGATGTTCAATGTTGTGAGTGGTTATGCCCCACAGGTAGGATGTGAGTTAGAAGAGAAGGAGAAATTCTGGAGTGAGTTAGATGAAGTGATGCAGAGCATCCCCAGAGGTGAGAGAGTGGTGATTGGTGCAGATTTCAACGGGCATGTAGGTGAAGGGAACAGAGGTGATGAGAACGTGATGGGCAGGTTTGGTCTTCAGGACAGGAACGCAGAAGGACAGATGGTGGTAGACTTTGCAAAGAGGATGGAAATGGCTGTAGTGAACACTTTCTTCCAGAAGAGGCAGGAACATAGGGTGACATATAAGAGCGGAGGGAGAAGCACTCAGGTGGACAACATCTTGTGTAGACGTTGTAATCTGAAAGAGACCAGTGACTGTAAAGTAGTGGTAGGGGAGAGTGAAGCCAGGAACAACACAGGATGGTAGTGTGTAAAATGACTCTGGTGGTGAGGAAGATGAAGAGGACAAAGTCAGAGCAGAGGAACGAAGTGGTGGAAGTTGAAAAAGGAAGAATGTCATGTAGTTTTCAGGGAGGAACTGAGACAGACTCTGGGTGGTCAGGAAGTGCTCCCAGAAGACTGGACCACTACAGCTAATGTGATCAGGGAGACAGGTAGGAGGGTACTCGGTGTGTCATCTGGAAAGAGGAAAGTGGACAAGGAGACTTGGTGGTGGAATGAGGAAGTTCAGGAGTGTATACAGAGAAAGAGGTTAGCAAAGAAGAAGTGGGACACTGAGAGGACTGAAGAGAGTAGACAGGAGTACAGGGAGATGCAGCGTAAGGTGAAGGTAGAGGTGGCAAAGGCCAAACAAAGAGCATATGAGGACTTGCATGCTAGGTTGGACACTAAAGAAGGAGAGGTGGATTTGTACAGGTTGGCCAGACAAAGAGATAGAGATGGGAAGGATGTGCAGCAGGTTAGGGTGATTAAAGATATGGATGGAAATGTATTGACAGGTGCCAGGAGTGTGATGGGAAGATGGACGGAGTACTTTGAAGAGTTGATGAATGAGGAAAATGAAAGGGAACGAAGAGTAGAAGAGGTGACTGGTGTGGAGCAGGAAGTAGCAAAGATTATCAATAGTGAAGTGAGGAGGACGTTGAAGAGGATGAAGAGTGGAAAGCCAGTTGGTCCTGATGACATACCTGTGGAGGTATGGAAGTGTCTAGGAGAGGTGGCAGTTGAGTTTCTGACTAGTTTGTTTAACAAGATCTTGGAGAGTGAGAAGATGCCCGAGGAATGGAGGAGAAGTGTACTGGTGCCAATTTTCAAGAACAAGGGAGATGTGCAGAGCTGTGGCAACTACAGAGGAATAAAGCTGATGAGTCATACAATGAAGTTGTGGGAAAGAGTAGTGGAAGCTAGGCTAAGGGCAGAGGTGAGCATTTGTGAGCAGCAATATGGTTTCATGCCTAGAAAGAGCACAACAGATGCAGTGTTTGCTTTGAGGATGCTGATGGAGAAGTACAGAGAAGGTCATAAGGAGTTGCATTGTGTCTTTGTAGATTTAGAGAAAGCGTATGACAGGGTGCCGAGAGAGGAGCTGTGGTATTGTATGAGGAAGTCTGGAGTGGCAGAGTATGTTAGAGTGGTGCAGGACATGTATGAGAGCTGTAAGACCGTGGTGAGTTGTGCTGTAGGTGGGACAGAGGAGTTCAAGGTGGAGGTGGGTCTGCATCAAGGATCGGCTCTGAGCCCCTTCTTGTTTGCTCTGGTGATGGACAGGCTGACAGATGAGCTTAGACAGGAATCTCCATGGACTATGATGTTTGCGGATGACATTGTTATTTGTAGTGAGAGCAGGGAGCAGGTGGAGGAGAATCTAGAGAGATGGAGGTCTGCTCTGGAAAACAGAGGAATGAAGCTTAGCCGCAGTAAGACAGAATACATGTGTGTCAATGAGAGGGACCCAGGTGGATCGGTGAGGTTACAGGGAGCAGAGGTGAAAAAGGTGCAGGACTTTAAGTACTTAGGGTCAACGGTTCAGAGCAATGGAGACTGTGGAAAAGAGGTGAAGAGGCGAGTGCAAGCAGGTTGGAACGGGTGGAGAAAAGTGTCAGGTGTGTTGTGTGATAAAAGAGTATCAGCAAGAATGAAAGGAAAGGTGTTCAAGACGGTGGTGAGACCAGCGATGTTGTACAGCTTAGAGAGTGGCACTGAAGAAAAGACAAGAGGCAGAGCTGGAGGTGGCAGAGCTTAAGATGTTGAGGTTCTCTTTGGGAGTGACGAGGACGGACAGGATCAGGAACGAGTACATCAGAGGGACAGCTCATGTTAGATGTTTCGGAGATAAAGCCAGAGAGGCCAGATTGAGGTGGTTTGGACATGTTCAGAGGAGAGACTGTGAATATATTGGTAGAAGGATGCTGAGGTTGGAGCTGCCAGGCAGGAGGTCTAGAGGAAGACCAAAGAGGAGATTTATGGATGTAGTGAGAGAGGACATGAAGTTAATTGGTGTGAGTGAAGAGGATGCAGAGGACAGGGTTAGATGGAGGCACATGATTCGCTGTGGCGACCCCTGAAAGGGAGCAGCCAAAAGGAAAAGAAGAAGAAGTTGTGGAGTGTCATCCTTTCTATTGAGGCAAAATTGCCATTGGAAATAACATTACTTTCTACAGCCAGGTTGTACTTAGGCACAGCAGTGCTTTGAGTTATATATATACAAAATAATCAAGGATACAGATAAATGAAAACACTTAATTATGATATTTAAAGCAGCTAATTAAAACAAGTAAATACACATTTCATAAAATATACAAGATACTAAAACAATTCAAGTAAAACAGGTACAAATATATTCTGAATGGATCTTGATCATGGATTTAAATTCACCAAGGGGTACCAAAGAATTTACTTTTAGGGAGCTCCAGGCAGTCAGAGCATAAAAACTAAAATAAGATCTTACAAGTTTGGTACAAACACGAGGAACTTGCAGAGGAAGCCCATTATTAGACCGTGTTTGATATGGTCCAGAGGACCAAACTAGCAGAGAAGTGATGGCACGTCTCTGAAGATGGCAACATTGCAATAAGAGCCTTGTAAATAAACAAATACATATTCTTATCACATCTGTCAGACAGAGAACCTTTCCATACAGGATCCAATGATGAGTGCTATACACATCACCAGTAATAAATCTCAGAGCAGAATGATAAACAGCATCCAAGGGCTTAAGAGAAGAGGCAGAGCAATGCCTGTAAATCACATTACCACAATCCATAACACAGATAAAAAAAACAGCTTCAACAATTATTTTCCTACAAAACATAGGAAAGTTAGTTCTATTTCTATATAAATAAAAATGTTTTGACGTAACTTAATGACAAGATTGTCTATATGATATTTGAATGTGAGTTTGTCGTCTATCCAAATACCAAGGTATTTATATTCTGTAACATAACTGTATATGTTATAATTTTGATGCTATGAATCTATTCTGTACTTACGACATCTATTGCATGTCTGTTCGTCCTGGGAGAGGGATCCCTCCTCTGTTGCTCTTCCTTAGGTTTCTATCATTTTTTCCCCTGTTAAAAGGGTTTTTTTGGGTAGTTTTTCCTTAATCGAATCGAGGGTCTAAGGACAGAGGGTGTTGTATGTTACAGATTGTGAAGCCCTTTGAGGCAAATGTGATTTGTGATATTGGGCTATATAAATAAAATTGAATTGAAATTGAATTAACGCCAGGGTCACAGCATGCTGCAATGCGCCATGAAGTGCCCCAAAGTACTGACCACTTCCTTTCCAGAGCTTTCATAGAACAGTCCAGATATTTATTCTCTTTTGTTTTAGTTTTTTTGCTTGAGTGAATCAAGATTATGAACTTTATCTGAAATTATCTGAGGCTATGTTGTGTTCTCTAAATGTTTTGTAACATTGACAATTTTCAACTTTATTCTTGAAATATAAAAAAAAAATTTGTAGTCATTCATTTTATTCCGCTTGTTCCTGTTGGGGGTCGTGGGTGACTGGAGCCTATCCCAATGACTTTGGGCCTTAGGCAGGGTACACCCTGGACAGTGGCCAACTCGTCGCAGGGCTGACACAGACTCCATCAATTTGGAGTCATTAATTAACCTAAACATGCATGTCTTTGTACGGTGGGAGGAAGCCGGAGAACCCAGAGAGAACCCACGGTAACACATGCAGACTCCACCCAGAGAGATCGTGTGACGTTAGTCTGGTCCGGGATTCGAACCCACAATCTCCTTGCTGGGAGGTAGGTACAAACACTAACCACTCTGCCACCGTGCACCCCTTTTAACTTAATTGTTGCAAAAGAATCACACACCACAGAAACATATAAAACGCTTTAAGTTATAAATTCAGGAGGTTATTATAAAGATCAGCTCTTCATTGTTATTAGAAAAGAGCAGAGGAGCATAATTGTTTGTTGCCTGGCGTGGAGAAATGTGTGAAAGATGGCAGCACGATGTTATTTCACATCTAAGGCATTGACAATATCATTCACAACCAAAGTGATAGCAGAAACAATGCTTTGCACGGACCTGAATTGATACAGGCTCGGAAAATAGTTAATGAGAGTGAGAAAGTTTTTAAGTTGACTGTTTATCAGTGACTCTAAAATCTTAGCTAAACAAGGCAATTTGGATATTGGTCTATAATTATTCAGATCACTCTTATCTCTACCCTTATGCAATGGGACAACATGAGCAGTTTTCTAGACTCTGGGAACAACACCAGTACAAATAGAAAGGTTAAAATGTGAGTTAATTGTTCAACAATTAGTAGAACAAAGAGATTCATAAAAAGAGGTGACGAGATGTGACCAGCTGCTGCAAAGTGCCTATTAAAGGCAGAACAGATCTCAAAATGAGGATACACTAAGAAATCCTAAAACTTAAGATGGGTAGAAAGGGAGGCAGCAGAATTACTTTTGTTAGATTTTACCACCTTCCAGAATTTTTCAGGGTTTGAATAAGAGCTGGAGACAAAGTTCAAATAATAGTCAGATCTAGCCTTCCTTACAAGGGAGATGCATATATTTCTAATCTTCCTAAGCCCAGTGGGATGCCTCTTTAACTAGGGACAAAGCATCATTTCTTTCCATGAATAGCGTTGATAGTTCAGGGAGACTAGATCTATTCTTTAAGCTGTACTTTTTAAAAGGTGCATAATTATTTAAGACTGAGAGGAATCATTTAGTAAAAATATCAAGAGCTAATTCAACATCAGGAATTCCAGATGTAAGATGTATGTCAATAGCATAGAGGTCATGAAGAAAAATTTTCCTCTTATCTATATTTTGAGACGAAGATCTTTTCACGTGCGTGTTCCTAATACATGCTATAGAGCAATGATCACTAATCCGTAAGTCGAAAACACCACTTGCAATAATATTGTCACACCTGTTAAACAATTAAATCAGTTAGGGTTGATCTTGACGGGTTTTTCAGATTAGCCCTGGTGGGTTCATTGATCAATTGAGATCAATTGAGATCAATTGAGGCTGGAAGAAACCTCATTTAAATAATCAGAAGAATTAGTCAAACAATCAATGTTAAAATCTCCCAAAAGTTTAATTTCCAAGTTTTGAATCCTGAGAAATGATCTGCCAAATAATCAATAGACCTAGAATCAGGTAAGGAAGGTCTATAAATTTCAATTACAACAACGGAGTTGTTAGGCCCACTGTTTATCATAAGGGCAATGAATTAAAAACATTTAGGCACTGTGACAGCATGTAAGATAAAAACAGATAAACAAGATTTGACATAAATGGCCACACCGCCGTCCCTTCCAATTCTATCAGTACTAAAAAGATTGTAATAATTTATGGCCACATCAGAATCACTAATGCTACTCGTAAGCCATGAAAAGACCAAAATATCAATATATGCTTGGAAGACTAAAATATTCAAGTGATCAAGTCTCTGGTGCTGGCGTAGGCTTCTAATATTCAAATTAAGCCCTAAGCCTTTTCTGGTCTGAAACATGTATGGGTTATTTAGACAAAATAGAATAGACTCAGGTAGGCATTTAGTCGGAGAAGGAGCAGAATTACAGGGAATAACAAAACAGGAATGGGGCTCAGAATGCTGAAGGGATAGCATCTAGTATATGGCTATATATGTGGCTGATTGCTACTTCATCACTTTAGTTACTAATGTACCCTTTTTAAACTTTATGTCCTTAGTTGTTTAGTTCTTAATTGATTTTAATCTGATTTATTCCATATTGTATCTTGCCTAAGAAGTAGATCCCACACCTGCCATGACAGATTTTTTCCACTTTATTTTGATAGCAGCCTTGCTACAGCTAACCCTGCAGTTACATTTTGATATCAATGCCTCCACTCACCTCTCCACCAGACAGTGCTGGATACTTTTGGCTAACTCAAAAAATAGATGAACTTGAAGGTCGAATAACCAGGCTGAGTCCAGGATTGTCATCGGGAGTTACACGAAACAAATTAGGAACCCTTCCTATACTCCTCATTCTGGGTCTATTCAATTGAGTTACAGGTTCGAGGTGTTGGGAAGCTGGGGCAAGACCTGGAGCCTCCTGCAAGTCCAGCAGAACCACCTACAAGCACACACGAACCCACTAGCCCGGCAGCCACTGGTTCCAGGGAACGGCACTGGCTCTCCTCCACCAGGGTAATTAGCAACGAGTCCAAAGTTCAGCTCACAACCCTGGTTATCACTGTGCAAAATATAGCTAATAAAGCCCTTGAGATGCTACCAAATGAACCTAATACTACCAAGGTCATTGTTCACGCTGGCACAAACAATATCTGTAAACAACAGTCTGAACTATTGAAAACTGACTTTGTCCACCTATTAAGCACACTGAAAAGATCAGTGAGCCACATCTATGTGTCCAACATTGCATTTTACAATAGGTAAAACCCTTGCTTTGGACTTTTGAATGATTTAATTTTTAATGACATCCCTACCTCTCAGACCTGCACAGTGCTCCCCCTGTCGGTCATCTACAGTTTCTACAAATCCCATTAATCTATAACAACAGGCCCTATTGCCACAGAAGTCCTCAGGGGGGAGCTAATACCTGCAACCTACATAACCTTAGAGGGGAATCTACTCATCTGCCCTCAAATCCGAAAACTACACACACAAAAATTGGCCTTCTGAATGCAAGGTCACTTTGTAACAAATCATTCTTAATTATTGAACTAATTGTTGCTAATAATTCGATCTTTTTTATGGTAACTGAGACATGGTTGACTTCCTCAGACTCTGCTGCCTCAGTGGAGGCTACACTCCCAGGTTTTAAACAACTCCATCTTCCTCGACCTTTTAGGATATGCAGCGTTTTAGCTGTTTCTTATAAGAAATGTTTTAAGTGCTCTCTCATTTACTTTGGTAATTTTATTTCATTTGAAGTCTTATGCTTTTTTATTACAGGTGCTATTCCTTTGCTGTGTATTTTAGTGTATAGACCGCTGGGTAAAACAATTTTATTAGAGTTTTCTGAACTTGTATCTATTGATTTGAAGTATGAGTGCTTATTCTGGTTGATTTTAATATTCCTGTTTGTAGCCCTTCATAGAGGGCTGGCACCATGAGGAGTCTTAAGGAGGCTTAGAACGCTCAGTTGTAGGCTATTTTTGCTCCCTCTGTTTAAACTATGTATCTATAGAAAAATAATAAAAACATTTGGCTGAGATACATGTGAGTATTGCTTAGCTGTTGTTTCAGAATAATGGAAAGTGCAATTCTTCCATAGAACTAAAAGGAGGTGGAGGAGGTCGACAGAACATGTCACTACGTTCGGTTTTCTTAGCCTGTAATAGATCTTTCAGCACTAATTCCATTTTCCCCGGTAGCCTTATGTTGTTGTGGTTATTTAGCCTATCTGAGGCTATTGCATGCTTAAATCAATACAATATTATGATCCCCTGTGTGGTTTTTATTGCTGTTTTTGGTCTTTATCTACTGTTTTATCTGTAAAGCACTTTGCAACCTTATTGAGAAAAGTGTTATATAAATAAAGCTTATTTATATCATAAATGCTAAATGCTATTGAGCTAAATGTTGGCATGATAACATGTTTATAATGACAATACTAACATGCTGATGTTAAGCAAGTATAATGTTTACTATGTTCAATATTTTAGTTTAGGGTTTAGCAAGCTAACATTTGCTAATTAGCATAAAACACAAAGTACAGCTGAACCTGACAGGAATGTCATTAGTTTTGCAAGTATTTGGTCATAATCCAAACAGTTGGGCAAATTTTGATCAGAGGATCACCAAAGTAATTTGGATTGACTGAGCATGATTGTCTGGAAAAAAAAGTCATTGCAATCCATCAAATAGTTCTTGGGAAAGTTTAGTTTGAACTGATGTGGTGGACCAACTGACATTGCCATATAGAGCTGTCAGAGTTTGCCTCTCAGTCCCTTCCTGCAACCACACACTCTCATCCCCAGCCCTCTGCATTACTCTCTCTATCTGTCCCTGTCTCCAGCCCCTAATAGGAGCTCCTGCTTCTCCCAGGCCATGTTCTTTCCTTTTACTTCCCAGACATACTATGCTCAAGCTGTCAATGCCATCAGACATTCCCTCCTTTCCCCATCACCTGACTGCCCCACCCATCTACACACCTGTTCCCACTTCTCTCATCAGCCCTGCAGATAAAAAACCAGCTCACTCCATCTCATACTTACAATGCTGATTTTTGCCTTCTGCTTTTACTAGCTGAACCTGTATCTCCCCACCTGTTTGTTACGTACCTGCACCTGCCAGTATGCAACCAATAAATAATTGACGTGTATGCGTCTGACATTACCGTCAGTGTTGGAGTCCTTTCCCTGTGGCCCTTCATACCAGTTGTGACACCATGCCACTAGCATGACTAAAAATCACATCAGCAAACATAATTGCTGATCTGTAAAGAATTGAAAAGTCAATGACCTAAGGCTACTCTGGCAGCTGAGGCATCGTAATTGATCCAGAAGGAGACCCAGGACAGGATGGTGATCAGGATGGAGGGCATGTAGGTTTGCAGGATGAAATAGCCAATGTTCCTCTTCAGCTTAAAGCTCAGGGACAGACGTGGATAGGAACCTGTGAAAGACAAAGTACAGGATGACTGAAGTGGGCTAGACATTACTAAAATTAAACACAGTAAGCCATCTTTATAAGGTACATTTATACTGTGTTAATGGTAGTCGGTGCAGACCGACTAGATGCAGCCCTGGTTAACCCGCATCTTGTCGGTTGCCACAGGAAGGCTGTGTGACTGTCCGAAGGTGGCATATCCCTTAGCATAAGCCCACAGTTCACCACCAACCAGTTCATGTTTCTAACAGGTTCTGCCCACTCAACGACAGACCCGCTTTAGAAACCAACTGTATCTTGAGAAACGTGACGTTAGCGACACCAGCGACCATAGTCAATTGCATTCCTAGGGCCAAAGCGGGCGATTTTGAATCCTATTTAAAGCTGCTAGCTAAGGATAAGTGTAAATATAGTATGACTGTTATTCACGTTGGCAGTAACACTCGATTACGCCAATTGGAGGTCACTAAAATGAATGTGGAGTCGGTGTGTAGATATGCAAAGACAAGTTTTCTCTGGGCCCCTGCCAAATCTCACCAGTGATGACATACATGGCTGTTGAGGTGGTGTCCAGCAAACGATGTGGGCTTTGAAGATTATTGGTGGACTTTATGGGGACGACCTGGTCTGATTAGGAGCGATGGGATGCATCCCACTTTGAATGGTGCATTTCTCATATCTAGAAATCTAAATTCTATTAGTGAACCAAAACCATGACAACCCAAAGTTGAGACCAGGAGGCAGATTTGCATTCCTACATGCTTCTCTGCACTTCTGCCATTATAGCAGTTACCCACCCAAAACCCCATAGTGAAAGTGTTAAGGTTAAGGTAGTTTGTTTGGTT